>JAVSCE010011620.1:0-526794 GCA_032199065.1 Smutsia gigantea | reverse complement strand
CAAAGAACCAGCTCTTGGTTTTATTGATTTTCTATTGTTTTATTCTTCTCAATTTTATTTATTTCTTCTCTAATCTTTATTATGTCCCTCCTTCTGGTGACTTTGGGCCTCATTTGTTCTTCTTTTTCCAATTTCAGTAATTGTGCCTTTAGACTATTCATTTGGGAATGTTCTTCCTTCTTTAAATAGGCCTGGATTGCAGTATACTTTCCTCTTAGAACTGCCTTTGCTGCGTCCCACAGAAGTTGTGGCTTTGTGTTGTTGTTGTCATTAGTCTCCATATATTCTTTGATTTCTGTTTTGATTTGGTCGTTAACCCATTGATTAATTGGGAGAGTGTTGTTAAGTCTCCATGTATTTGTGAGCTTTTTTGATTTCTTTCTAAAATTTATTTCTAGTTTTATACCTTGGTGATCTGAGAAGTTGCTTGGTAGGATTTCAATATTTTTGAAATTACAAAGGGTTCTTTGTGGCCTAGTATGTGGTCTATTCTGGAAAATGTTCCATGTGCACTTGAGAAGAATGTGTATCCTCTTGCTTTTGGGTGTAGAGTTCTGTAGATGTCTGTTAGGTCCATCTGTTCTAGTGTGTTGTTCAGTGCCTCTGTGTCTTACTTATTTTCTGTCTGGTTGATCTGTCCTCTGGAGTGAGTGGTGTGTTGAAGTCTCCTAAGATGAATGCATTGCTGTCTATTTCCTCCTTTAATTCTGTTAGTATTTGTCTCACATATGCTGGTGCTCCTGTGTTGGGTGCATATATATTTATAATGGTTATATCTTCTTGTTGGACTGACCCCTTTATCATTATGTAATGTCCTTCTTTATCTTTTGCTGCTTTCTTCGTTTTGACGTCTATTTTGTCTGATACAAGTACTGCAACACCTGCTTTTTTCTCTTTGTTGTTTGCATGAAATATCTTTTTCCATCCCTTCACTTTTAGTCTGTGTATATCTTTGGATTTGAGGTGAGTTTCTTGTAGGCAGCATATAGATGGGTCTTGCTTTTTTGTCCATTCTGTTACTCTGTGTCTTTTGATTGGTGCATTCAGTCCATTTACATTTAGGGTGATTTTTGATAGGTATGTACTTATTGCCATTGCTGGCTTTAGATTCGTGATTACCAAGGGTTCAAGGGTTGCTTCTTTACTATCTAACAATGTAACTTAACTTTCTTGTTAAGTTATTGTAAACACAGTCTGATGTTTCTTTCTTTCTCTCCCTTCTTATTCCTCCTCCTCCATTCTTTCTATAATAGGTGCTTTATTCTTTGCCTTTAGTTGGCATTTGGATGGTCTGCTTTCTTTGCTATGATTTTTTTTTTCTCTGGTGACATCTTTTTAGCCTTAGGTGTGCTTCCCTCTAGAGCAGTCCATTTAAGATATCCTGTAGTGGTGGTTTATGAGAGGCAAACTCTCTTAACTTTCATTTATCTGGAAATTGTTCAATCCCTCCATCATATTTAAATGATAATCGTGCTGGATACAATGTTCTTGTTTCGAGGCCCTTCTGTTTCATAACGTTAAATATATCATGCCATTCTCTTCAGGCCTGTAAGGTTTCTGTTGAGAATTCTGATGATAGTCTGATGGGTTTTCCTTTGTATGTGATCTTTTTTCTCTCTCTAGCTGCCTTTAGTACCCTGTCTTTATCTTTGATCTTTGCCATCTTAATTATTATGTGTCTTGGTGTTGTCTTCCTTGGGTCCCTTGTGTTGGGAGATCTATGAGCTTCGGTGGACTGCGAGACTACTTCCTTCCCCAGCGAGGGAAAGTTTTCAGCAATTATTTCTTCAAAGACACTTTCTATCCCTTTTTCTCTCTCTTCTTCCTCTGGTACTCCTATAATGCGAATATTGTTCCGTTTGGATTGGTCACACAGTTCTCTTAATATTCTTTCATTCCTAGAAATCCTTTTATCTCTCTCTGCCTCAGCTGCTCTGTACTCCTGTTCTCTGTTTTCTATTCCATTAACAGTCTCTCGCATCTCATCCATTCTGCTGTTAAGCCCATCGATCGCTTGTCTGATTTCTGTATTGTCTTTCCTCAGTTCCCTCACTTCCTCCCTCAGCTCTTCCACATTTCTCTGTAGGTCCATTTATGACTTTTATTCTGAATTCTTTTTCAGGGAGGCTGTGCATTTCCATCCCTTCAGACTCCCTCTCTGGGGTTGTCTGGTTGATTTTGGTCTGAACCATATTCCTCTGTCTTTTCATGGCTGTATAATTTGGTCACTGATAGTTGCCACGTATGTCAGCTGGGCTCTTTAAGACTTTAAAAAGAGAAGAAAAAAAAAGAGTGAAAAAAAAGATAAAAAAAGAAAGAAAGAAAGAAAAAAAGAAAAAAAAGAAAGAAAAGAAAAAACAAAAACAAAACAAAAAACAAAACAAAACAAAACAAATGCCCACCATACGTAGATTCTGTGGGAATGCTCTAAGTGGCGCTATTGCCCCACTATTCCACAGCTGTGACTGTGCCGCTCCGCAGGGCCCTTTATCGCTCTGGCAGGGGTGGGAACGAATAGGAGGCTGTTGATCTCAGTGAGAAGTGTTAAGTATGGCTACGCTTCCTCAGTCGCCAGCTAAGGCGTCTGAAACTCCCCAGGACTCCCAGCCTGCTGGGCTGAGTGTGCTGGGGCGATCCGGCTCCTCCGTTGGGCTCCTGTCTCTTTAAGACCGCTGAAGAAAGCGCGCACTTTTTTTTTTCCTTCCCGGGAGCCGGCTGCAAGCACCCTGGCGCGTTCCCCACTCAGATCCTGCCCCTCTGTCTCTCCAATCTCCGCTGCACTGCGCAATGTGGGTCAGCGCTCCCCGCGCAGATCACCGGGGCTGGCTACTTCGCGGGGTGTACTTCCACTCCCTCCCGGCTCTGAATCCTCTCCTCCCGCCGGTGCGCTGGGGTGGGGGAGGGCTCGGGTCCCGCCGGGTCGCGGCTCCGTATCTTACCCACCTCTTGGGGTGCCGAGTCCTCTCGGGTGTAGCTGCACGCTGTGCGCTTTCCTGTGTATTCTCGTCTCTCTTTTAGGAATAGATGTATTTTCTGTGTTTTCGTAGATAAATACAGTGTTGGGAGGAGATTTCTGCCGGCCTGCTCACACCGCCATCTTCCCGGAAGTCCACAATTGTAAATTTTTATAAACCTTTGTAATAAATAGTATAATGAAGTAACAAAGGATTTACCAGTAGGGGCTTTGGCTGGAGGGTCCTAGATGTCATGATCTTCGGAGAGATGGGGATTTGAAGTACTACATACTTACTTTTCAGTTATCAAAGCCAGAATATAAATAGGCTTCAATTTGAATGTTAATAGCTCCACATCCTTCTGGTGGGAATGTGAAGGAAAATAAACAGAAGAGATTTTTTCTGGAATATTTCTTACAGGATGGCTCCAGAAGTTGCAGCCGTTGAGAGGAAGGGCGGGTACAATCAGCTCTGTGACCTCTGGGCAGTGGGAATCACTGCCATAGAACTTGCTGAGCTTCAGCCTCCTATGTTTGACTTACACCCAATGAGGTCAGTATGTCACAGTTGAAGAAGTCTTGCTTTATCTTATGTGGGAATAATAGTAATAGAATTTATATTATGTATTAAAATATAAAATCTTAAAGTGCTACGTAATGATTTATTGTTGATTTTTCAGAGCATTATTTCTAATGACAAAAAGCAATTTTCAGCCTCCTAAACTTAAAGATAAAATGAAGTGGTAAGTATTTTTTTTTTGTTTTATTTACTTTTATAGGCATGAGCAAAAAAAAAGAATTGAAATTTTAAGTTTCTAATTTTCAAATTTTCTTAGGTCTAATAGTTTTCATCATTTTGTGAAAATGGCACTTACCAAAAATCCAAAAAAAAGGCCTACGGCTGAAAAGTTACTACAGGTATTATTTTCCCCCTGAAATATGTCCCTTTTTCAAAGATAAAATGTCGTTCAATCAAATTTCAAGTAAGTGTTCTGTACTACATTATTTTATCTTTATAGCATCCGTTTGTCACACAGCCCTTGACACGGTCTTTGGCAATCGAACTGTTGGATAAAGTGAATAATCCAGATCATTCCACCTACCATGATTTTGATGACGATGATCCTGAGGTAGGAACTGTTTTTACCAACTAATATATATGTATATATATCTCAAGCAGTTTTTAAAATTCTAGGTCTGTTTAAAATTAGTTTAAATAAAAACTTGAAGGAACAATGAACTCCTTGAGTTTGTCGTAAGAAGTCATGTGCTAGATTTTTCATATTGACCACTTATGGATGACTGTTTTCTGAAAATAGAAAATGCAGAGTCATCTAATCACTTGTTGAAAATACTGTAGTTATTTTGAAGTAGTTATTTAGATGAAGTTGCCAAATAAATAATCCACTATAAAAGAGAATGCAAATCTAAAGATGTTAAAATATACTCAAAATTTCTGTTCAGTTTTCTTCTCAAAAAGAATTCTTATACAATATTTCATAAATTATTAGTGGCTAGTAGAATTATAGGATTGACTTTGTTGGTAATTAAAACCCAAATTATCCATTTACGAAAATGTTTAAAAATGAACCTGTATAGTTGTTAGAGAATAAAATAACTCAGTATGGTGGAAGCATTGATACTAATGAAAGCCTCACTTCTCTAGCATATTTATCATTCCTAGTTCAGCTAATAATTGTGGCACCTATGGTAAACTCAGTGTATGTGACATGGCAGAATTCTGTTATTGGATTTGTAACTGAGTTGGTTAGCTGTTAAACTGTCTTTATGAAAGGTACATAAAATGGTATAAATTTCATTGATGAGACTGAAGGAGTGATAGCTCTCAGTGTTGAGAATAATGGTCACAGATGTCTTAAGTCAGAGAGAACCCTTCTATCAGTTCACCATTGTTCTAGCTTGCCATCATCATACTGCTGTAAAGAAATAAGCAATCTGCCCTTTTGTTAAAAGCCTGCAAAGGAGTTTGGAAACATGTAACTTAAAAAATGTACTATTGACCTTATAATTATACCAGGGAGAAAATTGTTTTTTGTTGTTTTGCTTAATTTTATTTTTAAAAACTTAGGTTTATAAACTCTTCTACCATATTTCAACATACAGGCAGTCCTCAATTTGCATTGTAGTGTGGAACCATAAAAATGAACATGTAAGCTAAAACCCTGCAAAGCAATCTTGGTAATCAGTGGAGAAAATTGTAATTGTTCTGTGACCTTAAAAAATTTTTGTCAAAACATTAAAAACTCTCTGTTTTAAATCTAAAGGCGAGTTTAAAAAAATTGTAAATTAATAGAACCAGTGAGGATTGATGTGTTTCATTTCTTTGTAAAAAAAGTTTATGTAGATTGTTTAATTATCATGTGTTTACATACTGAGTAGATTGCACAGTGCTTGCCTTCTTGTCATATAATTTCATGACAGAAATTTTATATGCCTTGGTGAATGACATATTCCTTTCTTAGTTTGGATCAGCTTTCAGCATTTTGTCCATTGAACTTTCAGTGCATGAAATATTTCAGAATTCCTGTGATGTGAAATTTTTGGCTGGTGCCACTTCCTCTGGGGCATCTTCATCCTTTTATCACAGCTGCTTTCTTCATTTATGTCAATAAGCTCACCTTCACTGAGTTCCCGTGGCTGTACATCTCCAGTCTCTCGAACAGTGGCAGTGTCCACATTCTCACAGTCAGCTGTTTTCTTCTATAACTCCATTTATGTTTCAGATTTCATTTCCAACATTATTCAGGGTTATCCCTTTCTATTTCTTGGCAGCATTTTTATCTTTGTTGGCTAAATCCCTCTTTCAGTTAAAAAATGTCCCATGAATGTGTAGACAGAGAGGCAGCACAGCTACACACTTTGCTGTCTGTGCATGAACTGATTAACAGTGCTCAGTGACCAGTCACAGACAGACTTTGAAAGAAGTGATGTGATCTATCACTGTTCATGACATGGATCTGTTATTCACATAGTGATTGTGGACAGAAGAGTTAGCAGTAAAGTCTGTGCTTCATACAATTACAATTAATGTGCTGAATGTTAAGATATTTATATACTGAATATTCTACAATTAACATTATATAATATATAATAAACATACTGGTAACTGAAATTTGAATCATGTTATAGGGGACTGGTGTAATTTAACTAAATCATGAGGAGAAAACTGTAAGCCAAATATAGAAGCAATCTGAGATAAAGACTCTTCGGAACTTTCTCATGTAACAGAGAGAGAAATTCATCATTTTTATCAAGACCATGTTGTTGGTATTGTAATTGTTGAAGGAGGTACTTTTCTTCTCACCACAGTTTAAGATATAACTATTCCCAGAGAAATTCATAACTATTATTTGCAAATAATTTGAAATTATAATTGCTAAGTCTTTGTTGTCACTCAAATTTTGAATATATCTTATTAGCTAGCATTCCATCACTTTACTGTGACAGCTCTCATCTTGTATTGAAGCTGAATACTCTTGAAAATATTTAGCACATCTGCTAGTTATACTTTAGCTTTTAATATTTGTTATATGTCATAGACTGTGAAAGATAGTTTGACTTTGCTAAGGTAGTTTCTATTTTAGAAGTACTACACATTGGAATAGTTGTGATTCTGATTTTTACTTGATACAGTTACCTTCTACATGTTAACCCATTTACTATATGTAGCATTATAAGATTTAATAATTTTATAGTTATACCATTTAAGCTTGGTAAGTAAAACTATTCTCAAAATCACAGACTTCATCCATGTTCACTGGTAACAACAATCCATGTGACTGACCCAACATGATCCCTGTTTTTGCTTGCTTGCTTGTTTTCTATATTGTGATTAAAGTCTGGGGTTTTTCTCAGCAATGAAGCTAACTAGCTGAATGCCCTGTCACTTAATTTTGGCTCTTGGTGTCCTCATTTATAAAATGAAGAATAATCCTTGTTCCCCAGCTTTATTTCAAGGACAAAATGAGCTAAGGTATATGAAAGATTTTATAAATTACAAATCAGTGTGTACATGTACAGTTTAAATAATTTTGAAGTTACTTGTGCTACTGTTTTACTACCATCAGTATTTTAATATTTGGTTCTCTTAGAATCATATGCCCTTTATTCCCTGAGATGTGCCTACACTGAAAATAGTTCACTTGGCTCCTGTTGATCTTCCTTATTGAATCTAAGACGTGGAGCTGAAATGTTTATGAACCACAAAGATAGGTCTAAGAGTGTATCTTCTTCAAAGGTAATAACTTCAAAGGTAGCATTTCACACACAGAAAAAAGCCTGTTTGGTATATGAAATAGATGCTGGCATTACCTCTTAAGATGAGACCTTAAGAGTGTACGGAGGGAGTTGCAGAAGCTTTTCAAATAGGCCTCTTTTACTCCGTAAGTTTGGAGGAATGTCCATGAATTAGCAGTAAGAAGAACTCCTCCCCACTCCATCCACCTCCCAGGATTCTCTCTGAAAGTGGTAGTACATATAGAGAGATTTTAATAAAGTAAAAAGAAAGAAAGTAGAAGGCTGTCCTAAAGAAAAGAAAAAACATAAAGGGGGAGAAATTTGTGTTTCCTAAGTAAAAGGACCATAAATCATTCATGCCTTTAGTATCATTTATCTTATCCACTCTGATATAAGAAGTTGAGTCAGATTTTTATTTTTAATTACAGTTTTCTGTAACAGGGAAAGCTAGTTAGAGCTTTTGAACAGCTAATAAATTATTGAAATACTCGATTTTGAGAATTTATATTCAAATCAGAGAACATTTATTGGAAACCTGCTATAAAGTACAAACCATTCCTGCCTTACAATGATTCAACAGGATTTTTCGACTAAATGATGAGAAAGCTATCTGCAATCAATAGAAACCGTACTTGGAATTTTGAATTTTGGTATTTTCCCGGGCTAATGATATGCGGTAAGATGCTCTCTGGTGATGCTGGGCAGCAGCTGCAGTGAGCCACAGCTTGCAGCCAGCCAGGCAATCATGAGGGTAAACAACAAATACACTTACTATCCTTCTGCACCTATACTGCCATCCTGTTTGTCACTTTCAATACAGTATTCAATAAATTACATGATATATCCAACACTTTATTGTAAAATAGGCTTTATGTTAGATGATTTTCCCAATGTAGGCTAATGTAAGTGTTCTGAGTACATTTAAGGTAGGCTAGGCTAAACTGTTAAGTGCGGTAGGTTAGGTGTACTAAACGCATTTCAACTTAACAATGGATTTATCAGGCTGTATCCCTATCATAAGTCAAGGAAGATCTGTATATTCCTAATCTTGAAAAGCTCCCACTTTGTGGTTGCCTTTTGTTTGTTTTTTTAATATTCACAAAGGTTTTGTTTTGTTCCCATTTTATTACATTTAAAATTAAATATTTCTTTCATATTTGGGTGATTTTGTGGACCAGGCAATGACTTGATTACCAAATGCAACATGTCATTGATTTTGTTCTTTCTTAGCCTCTTGTTGCCGTACCACATAGAATTCACTCAACAAGTAGAAATGTAAGAGAGGAAAAAACACGCTCCGAGATAAACTGTAAGTATATACTATACACAGTTGGTAATTTGACAATGAAAAATGAGATTTCAAGTTGTAATTTAGTTATAATTATTTTTGTTCATTTTCTTTTAGTTTTTCTTACTAACCCCTTTTAAAGATAGATTTAATTAAAGCTGTAAGAATTTCATTTTATTGCTGGGGAGTGTGTTTATGTTGTTATTATCTGGGAGGAGGAATAAATTCCTAGAATAGGCAGGATGGAAATAAGGCCATGCTTCTTAAGCTTATGTGTGTGCACAACTCACCCAGGGAGCTTGTTAAAATGTAGTGTTTGATTCAGTAGGTCTGGGGTGGGACCTGAGGATCTTAACTTCTAACAAGCTCCCAGGTTATGTAAATGCTAGAGTAGCAAGGAGAGGTAGAGGTCTTGCACCCTGGCTTAACATCTGAGTAACCTGAGATCCTTTAAGAGGTTTTAAGGCCCCACTTTTCCACAGGGCCTGATTCATAGGTCATGGGTCAACCCAGGAATCTAAGTCTGCCTTTTGAAATAGCTCTCCAGGTGATTCTTACAGACAACCAAGTTATTGGCCCACTGAGACAGACCATTCATTCACATGGAATCCAGAATTGTCAACTCATCAGTGATAAACTCTGCCAACAGGAATCTCTGAAAAATAGTGCTCTAATGAGCTAAAGATTAAATCTGAGGAACCTGATATCCAAAATGACTTTAGTGAAATTAGGTAATATGACTTAAGATAACTACTATAAAGAAACTTTTCCTAATTTTTGGCTAGATAATAATAATACATTTAATACTTTAAGATGAATCTACCTCTTCATCTCAAGAGCTAACACGTAATATAAGTAGAGGTAGGCACTGTCACCGTTTAATAGAAAACCAAAAAGAAATGCTGGGGTGAAAAGATTTACCTGTGGAGTGAGTCATACAACTGAGTTAGCAAGCCCTAGATCTCTCAGCTTCCAGCCCAGTGGTCTTTCACACACACTGTTCCATTTCAGAAGCCACCTCAGCACACTTGTGTGGCCTTCACACTGAAGTCCTTTGTGAAATTTCCTTGGAAGTTTTGGCTGGACCATATACACTGTATGTTAAGTTATTGGGCAAAGTTTTGTGCTCGTGCTACCTGGAAATGCTCTTAAAAGGAGGAAACTCTTCAAAGAAAGTGCATTATATAAAAAGCCCAGGACTGGGATTTAGTACATTGTTTGCCAACAGTTAGTTGTGTGACCATATAAAATTACCTTTAATGCTTAGTCTGAAATGATGATTTAAATTTGCAATTTTCCCCCAAAAGTATTTTTCTGAAAATGACAGACAATCTTAGTAAGTGAGCATTTCCCATTATTTCTTTAGATAATACAAAAGGTGTCTTTGTCATTTCTTTAATAATACAAAAGCTATTAGAGATGTATTTGCGATTTAGAAAACTTTACATGTTCAGTATATTGAAAATTAATTTTAAAAACTTTTGTTACCCAGTTCTATTAAAGTTATATTGACAGGTCCTTCACTGCAAAGTGCAGTCATTTCTGGATCATTCTTTACTAGTTTATATCAGTGATACTCAACTCCTAACTCATATACATGTATATGCTCCTTGAAACTAGATGCCTATAACCCAGTTTTTCTGAGATTGTTATGCCCTCCTTTTTTTGGGAGCAGGTATGCATGGTGGACATTCTCTCTCCTCCCCCGTTTGCTGGTAGAAAGGGCACATATCCCTCTAGTAATGTTGATGTAGCAGCAGGATTAAAGCCACCACTTTTAATAACTTGTCGGTTTGATATTTGAGGTTTTTTAATCTTATGCAGAATTCTAATACCTGTTTTCTTAGGATGTTTTATGATTTTATGTGAGATGTGATAGAATAAACAGTAATGCTATTGACTGTAAAGCGACATGCTTTGGAAAAATAATGTACTTTAATGATTGTATATATTTGTTCTCAGTAATGTACGTTTACAGTTATGTGGCATCTCTCATATAACTAAGGTTTTCTCTTTATAAAAACTAAATGATGAAAAAAAAACTAAATGGTGAAAGGGGCATTACGATTAGCAGATGTAATGTTGGGGGGGCACAGGGAGGGCTGTACAACTCAGAGAAGACAAGTAGTGATTCTATAGCATCTCTCTACGCTGATGGACAGTGACTGTAATGGGGTTGGTGGGGGGGACCTGATGAAGGAGGTAGTTTAATAACCATAATATTGTACATGTAATTGCAGATTAGTGATACCAAAATAAATTTTTTTTTAATCTTAATAGAAAAAAAACTAAATGGTGATTACACAACATATATATAAACTGACTCATTTGCAGAAAGAGTGTTCTTTCTTTCTTTTTTAGAAAGGTCCCTATCCCATAGTAGGATCGGTTTTGACTCATAATGGCTAACGAAAGATCAGCAGGTGGTAATGTTGAGGCTGTCTCAAAGAAGCTAAAAAGGGATTTTCATCTGCATATTAAAACATAAATTTATGGTGTGCCTTTGACATTAAAATATAAATTTATGGTATGGGCTATGTTAAGGCCACACCATAAGGAGATGTTAGAGGAAATAGATCAAGACCAATAGATAATTACAGATAAGCAGTTTTTGACATTATTAAGAACATCATAAATAGCACTGAAGCCTGGGATGGTTGACCAAGAATTATTTAAAATTGGCTGAAAGATCCTGTGGCAGAAGCTTGTCATAACCTTAGGGAATTTGAAGAGAACAGAAGAGTAATACCAGCATAAGATGTGACAAATGATTATCCATAGTGACTTTGTTATATGGCCTCTCCTTTCAGGGAATGCATTCCCACAGAATACGGAGTGTACAGAGTAGTACTCGAGTTGTTGAATACCTACTATGGTTAAGGTTCTATTCTTGTTATAAAAGTTAGTCTAAGACAACATCCTGCCCCCACTGCACGCAGTGATTATATAGTCAGGTCAGAGAAACAGGCATGTTCACATGTGATGATTACACAACACAGATAGATACATAAAACTGTTCTCATGTAACTTTACAGATTTAATTTTGCTATTTGGATAAGTGTAGATGAGAGCCACTCAGTAGACCTCTGTCAAGGACATGTATATATTAGTTTTATTACCTTACTAAAAGTTATTTTGTAATCTTTGATTTTTGATCATATATGAATAGGTATGAGGAACCCATTATTTAGCGTCTACTTACCTTTAAGGGCTAAAATTTGATATCTAGTACATAACAGCTATAAAGCATATACACAGTCCCAATTAGAAATCTTATAGGACTGTGGTTCTCAATTTTTTTTTACTTGTGCCTCCTATTGCTAAATATTAAGATCTCATAGTCTACTTTAATTGGTATTAACATTCACAATAAATCATATATACCAAGCTGAAATAAAAATAATTATAAAAGTGATTATAGTTTGAAATCTGTCATTTCCCTACCTTGATTAAGAATTGCTGTTTTGAGCTCACATATTTAATGGTGAAAAGCTGAAAGCTTTTTCTCTACGATCAGGAATAAGATAAGGATGTCCACTCTCAATACTTTTATTCAGCATAGTACCAGAGGTCCTAGCCATGGCAGTCAGGCAAGAAAGACAAAGAAATAAAAGGCATCCAAATTGGTAAAGAAGAAGTTAAACTGTCACTCTTTGCAGATGACATGATTTTATACATAGAAAACCCTAAAGACTCCACCAAAAAAGCTATTAGAACTAATAACTGGATTCAGCAAAGTTGCAGGATATAAAATTAATACACAGAAATCTGTCTCATTCCTATATCCTAACTACAAACTAGCAGAAACAGAAACCAGGAAAACAGTTCCCATTTACAGTTACATCAAAAATGATAAAATACCTAAGAATAAACCTGGCCAAGGAGGTGAAGACCTGTACTCTGTAAACTACAAGACACTCATGAGAGAAATTAAAGACTCAAATAAATGGAAATCTATCCCTTGGATAGAAAGAATTAATATTGTCAAAATGGCCATCCTGCCCCCAAAAGTTTACAGATTCAGTGCAATCCCTGTCAAAATACCAACAGCATTTTTCAATGAACAAGAACAAATAGTTCTAAAATTCATATGGAACCACAAAAGATCCCAAAGAGCCAAAGCAATCCTAAGGAAGAACAATAAAGCTGGTAGTATTATGCTCCCTGACTTCAAGCTATACTACAAAGCTACAGTAATCAAAACAATATGGTCCTGGCACAAGAACAGACCCATAGATCAATGGAACAGAATAGAGAGCCCAGATATAAACCTACTCGTGTATGGTCAGTTAATATAAAGGAGCCATGGATTCACAGTGGGGAAAAGACAGCCTCTTCAACAACTGGTGTTGGGAAAACTGGACAACTGCATGCAAGAGAATGAAACTGGATTACTGCCTAACTCCATACACAAAAGTAAACTCGAAATGGATCGAAGACCTGAATGTAAGACCTGAAACCATAAAACTCTGAAGAAAACAGGCAAAACTCTTGAATTTAAGCATGAGCAATTCTTTCCTGGACACATCTCCTTGGACAAGGAAAACAGAATCAAAAATGAATAAGTGGGACTACATTAAACTAAAAAGTTTCTGTACAAGAAAGGACACCATCAGCAGAACAAAAAGCAGCCTACAGTATGGAAGAATGTATTCACACACAATTTATCTGATAGAGGGTTAAAATCCAAAATATATAAAGAACTCATATGCCTCAACACCAGAAAACAAACTGATTGAAAAATGGGCAGACAGCTTGGACAGACATTTCTCCCAAAGAAGAAATACAGATGGATGGCAGGTACATGAAAAGATGCTTCACATCACTAATCATCAGAGAAATGCAAATTAAAACCACAACACGTACACTGTTGGTGTGAATGTAGATTGGTACAACTGCTGTGGAAAGTAGTATGGAGGTTCCTCACAAAACTAAAAATAGAAATACCATGAAACCCAGTAACTCCACTCCTAGGAATTTACCCGAACGAAACAAAATCCCTGATTCAAAAAGATAAATGCATTCCTGTATTTATTGCCATATTATTTACAGTAGCCAGAATACAGTGGCAATGTAAGTGTCCATCAATAGATGAATGGTTAAAGAAGAGATGGTACATATACCAGTGGAATATTATTCAGCCAATAAAAAAAAATCCTGCCTTTTACAACAACATGGATGGACCACAGGGTATTATGCTAAGTGAAATAAGCCAGACAGACAAATACCATATGATTTCACCTATTTGTGGAATCTAAAAACAAAACAACAGTAGACTTAAAAACACCGAGAAGTGATTAGTGGTTACCATGGCAGAAGGGTTGGAGGGTGGGAAGGAAGGGTGGGGGAATATAGGGGCACAAAAATTATTAATCATAATACAAGTTGCCCAAGGGGTGGTAGTACAGCATGGAGAATATAGTTCAGTGATTCTGTAACATCTTTCTCTGTTGACAGATAGTAACTGCACTAGTTGGGGTGAGGATTTAATAATATGGGTAACACTTGTATATTTGAAACCAATATAAGACTGTATATCAAAGATACTTAAATAAAAAATTAAAGAAAAAGAATTGCTGTTTTGGCTGAAGCTTTTACTAGTTGAACTGTAATACATTTGTGACTTCCTAACTTCTTCTTTTTAATGTTTTATATTTGTGCCTCTGCTTTTCTCTAGTGGTTTTGAATGCTGTACCCACATCATAAAAGCAAATGATGAGATATAAAAATTAAAGGAAAAGGTAGTGAAACGTTCAGTATATTAGGGATAGCAAGGAAAAAGGTGAATGTAGTACAGTTAATTTATTCCCGCTCTAGCTAATTTATACTTTAGCACAGTAGTGTATTTATTGTTGTATAAACACATCACCCCAAAATTTGGCGGCTTAAACCAAACATTTATTATCTCACATATATTTTGAGGGTCAGAAATCCAGGACAGCCTAGCTAAATGGTTCTGGCTGAGGGTCTGTCAATAAGTTACAATCAGGATATCATCTGGGGCTGCAGCCATCTGAAGTCTTGACTAAGCTTAAGGCTTTGCTTCCAAGGTTACTCACTTGTTAGCCTGAGGCTTTCAATTCTTTGTCATATAGTTTCTCCTTCAGGCTACTCACAAGATGACTTCCTCCAGAGCAAGTGGTGCAATAGAGAGCTCAAGACAATCTTGGACGCAGTGTTCCATCACTGTGCCATGCCATATTTATTTGGTCACATAGACCAACCCTGGTGATGTGGGAAGGGTCTATAAATATTTATGAACACCAAGACAAAGGAATCATTAGAGACCATCTTGCAGGCTGGCTTCCAAAATACTGCCTCAGTTACTGCCTGCCCACCCAAGTCCTGAGTTAAGGTTGCCTCTAGTTTATGCTAGGTCACAGTGAAGTAGTAAGTTAGATCCTGACTGTAATATACACATAATTTTGCTGATCATCTTTTCTACTATGGAAAAGGCCTAGAATTAACAGATTAAGCTTTAACAAGTTAGATTTTCTTGGGCTTTTTCAGGCTAACAGAATATTTAAATATTTGAACTGTGGTCATTGTATGCCATATGGTAAAATTAAATGTGTTTTGCCTTGGAGTAACTTGAAATTATTATATCATTAAGAATATAGAAACAGATCATGGCTTTACTTCTTTTTTTAAGTTGGCCAAGTGAAATTTGATCCACCCTTAAGGAAGGAGACAGAACCACATCATGAACTTGTAAGTAGTGTAGTCTTGAAATGTTAACATTGAAAATGAACATTTTAGTTAGTCTTTTTTATATACTGGTAGTAAAAAATGCTAGTTATTAGTATTTTCAAAAGCATTTGGGGAAATAAAAAGGTAAGTAATTCTAAAATTTAGAATAAATAAATCTGTGTTGCTGAGATTGAACATTACAAAATTATTTTAAAAGAAACTAGTTTTACCATTCTCTGATTAAATGTTTTTCATTCTGACCCTTTAATTTTTTTTCATTTCTGTTTTTGTTTTTAAAGGGCTTTTTGTGTGTGTATTATGTATTAAGATAAATACCATGGTTTTAAATTAGAATTTGGACTAGTAAAGGCATATTTTCTCATTAAATTTATGGGCAGTCCTTTAAGAGAATAAATCAGTTATCTAAACATCAAATCAGAGTCAAAACCTGTTTGGAGTACCAAAACTTAGGAGAGAGTAGGGATGCATGGTAGGTCAGGTTTGTCATTCATGTAAGGGCTGCTGACTAGAAACATTCTTTTTGTGAATCTTCCTTGTTAATATTTTACACACTCCTTTCTAGATACATAATAGATGAGGTCTTAGATACAAAGTGCTTTGCAGATATTTGAGATGTTAATGATACTATGGAGAAGTATAAAAATTGAGATTTAAAAAACAATCCTAATGAAATTACTTTACCAGAGCTCCAGGTTATGTTTCTTTTTTTTTCTTTTCTGTTTAATAATGAGAAGAAAGTAACTGTTAATAAGTACTAAGGATTGAGGTGGCAACTTTCTTCTTAAATTTAATGCTTACTTTAACCCATTTGACTAAAGACACACAAAGGAGTCATTAGCCTTTAACTTATGGAGTTATTCTAATTCAGTATACCAGCAGAAAGGAAAGGAGTGTTAAAAGAAAAATTCTGAAAATGATTATAACACTTAATCCTGACATTTATGTAGAAGATGGAGATCAAGAAGGAAAAGTAGTTGTGATGTTTATAAATGCTAATTATATTTTGTTAAGGCAGTTTGAATTTATTTTCTGTTTTCCTTTTTAAGTTGGCATTGCATGCATTTGAATTCTATACTAATGTAGTAACTGCATTATAGAGCAGAATTGTTCCAATGTTGCTTTTTTTGAAGCTCCTTAATATGATTTGACTTTGCATTTGCCTTAATAAAATTATGTTAGCAGGACTTAACTTCACTTGTGAAAGTTTCCCTTTGTGAATTTGTGGCTTTTAGTCTAAGTGTAAATAACTTGGGTTTCTTGGTCTCTGCTAAACAGCCCGACAGTGATGGTTTTTTCGACAGTTCAGAAGAAATATACTACACAGCAAGATCTAATCTGGTACTTCTCATCTTCTGATTTCTTTGTCAGCATTGTTCTAGTCTTAACTGTTTTTTTTAAATCAAACATTTTGTCCCATTTTAATAAACCAATTTAAGCATTGTTTTATAAGTGCCTGCTATTTAGCCAGCTTCCGTATATTAAGGATTATAGCATTTTTTTCCATAACAAGTTACATATAACTGATCAACTACAATATTGTAATAAAAAAATTTTTTTCCTATTTTTTTGAAAAACATTTCATTTTCTCAGATTTTTGGAAATTACGTTGCCCTATAAAAATGTCTGGTTTTAGTAATGTGACTTGCTTTAGTGAACTAAAAATCACCCATATATATACATATATCCATTCATATGTATTACCTATATAATATATGTAAATTTTAAAAACTTATCCTTACTTAACATTAAAATCAGTCTCCGATAAAATTTTAACTTTGTAGCAGTAGGTAGTAAGTACCCGGTTTTCTCAAGCCAAAATTTGGATGATAAAGCCTCCCTCAAGTCATAAATATTAAGGTTGTCTTACCATTAAATAAGAAGAGGGAAATTAGCCATGACAAATATTAAATAGATAGTACTTTTAATAGTTGCTATTAAATAAATAATTTTTTGGTGGGGGGTAGCTGGTCAGGGCCCCAAGTTGCCTCCATATTTACACCTTGATTTCACTTTTCTGCCTTTTCATTGGAATATTTCTTCTCTTTTCTTCCTTTCTGCCTTAATAACATACCTCTTTCAGTTCTGGTTGGTTTATTATGTAAATTTCTAAATCAATGCCCAAAGAGATTTAAAACAATTTCTCTTTTAGAGAAGTTGGTGTCTTGATGGGCAGAAAATACTTGCACATAGAAACTCTTAGCCATGCTACAAAATACATAGTAGAGTGCCAGAATTTTGCCAGGTGGTTACTTTTATGAGGAGAGGCTAACATATAATAGGTACTATGGAAATAAGAGGCAAAAAGAGCTTTTGGGTTAATGTGGCTTATCTGGCTCCTTGGAAGGGGTAAAACTGATTTCAGTATTGTGTAGGAACCATTATAGATCCTTCAGGAAGGGAACGGACAGTCCTGTGTTTCATGGGAATTAACGTGAGAACAGTCGTTGGCACAGATCACAGTACTGAGAGATGGCAAATAAAGAGCTGAAATTATAAACTGATTACTATTGGAATTATGAGATTATCTCAGAAGAGAAAGATTGAAGTCATCAAAGAGGAAATGATAGATGAAATCATGAGATTGCATGTGTTCCCCAGTTAGGTCTGAAGAAAGAGTGCAGAAAACTGGTTACCAAGTGGATGGTGCCTGTGTTTGCAGTCAAAAGGTAGAGCCAACGTTAGAGGTAAAGCAGCAGCCGGTGAAAAGCAGTTGTGACAGTAGATGCACTGTCACGAGAGGGATGTGGCAAGTAGCCCAGAGAGGCCAGAAAGTGGGGGACTGAGCATTAACCATCCGAGGGAGCAAGAGAGATGGAATGACTGCAAATACTATCGGTGATTCCTGGATTGAAAGTTCCTTCAGACTTAAATAAATGTAGGCTAGAGTGACGGACAGTTAGTGAAATTTGTTGTGAAAGTAAAAACCACAAAGTCAAAAGTTTAAATTGACTTTTATTTGTTAATATTCTCCAGAAAAAAACAACAAAAGGAGAAACATAGTAACACTTGAGAGTAACAGACACTCCTTTCTGTGCCCTGTGGGACTAGCCTCATTATCTGGACAAGTTGCCCTGTCCCCGGCAACTACCTGCCCTGCCCCAACCCACCACCAAAGTCAGGAGTTCAATGACAGGGAGCAGCTGACGGGGTCCTCTGACAGAGGAGGCTTTAGGGACAATTAACTTGTGAATAATTCTAGCAGACGGATGAGTAAATATTTGTCTAATCCTGCCATTTATAAAATCAACCTTAAAAAAATCACTGCTAATGATAAAAGCTAACACTTACCTTGAAGTTTATATTAGGCATTATTCTAAACACTTTAAATATTTAATTTATGATCCTTGTTTTACAAATGAGAGTATTTAGGATGCAAAGAAGCTGAAATTGGTCTTACTACCCAGCTAAATAATAACAGAGCTGGAATTTGATCTAAGCAGCCTGGCTGATTCAAACCTAAGCTACCATGCTATACTGCCTCTATCCAACATTGTCAGTATTTTTTTCCCCGCTAATACTAGGTTCATACTCATTCTGTCTCTCTTTTTAATCAACGTATATATTCCATCACTTTTTTAGTGTGGTAAATTATACATAACATAAAACTTACATAGTAACCATTTTTAAGTGTACATTCCAGTGGCATTAAGTACATTCATACTGTTGTACAACCATCACCACTATCCATTTCCAGAACATTTTCATCTTCCCAAACTGCGACTCCCTACCCATAACAGGAACTCCTATTCCCCTTCCTGCCAGCCCTGACAATAACCATTCTATTTTCTGTATCTGAATTTTTCTCTAGGTACCTTATGTAAGTGGAATCACATAATATTTGTCCTTTTGTAATGGGCTCACTTCACTCAGCATAAATGTCTTCAAGATTCACACATGTAACAGGTGTCAGAATTTCCTTTTTAAGGCTGAATAGTATTCCACTGAAAATACCACATTTTGTTTATCCATTCTATCAGTGGACACTTAGGTTGCTTCTACCTTTTGAGTATTGTGAACAAACGCTGCTGTGAACATAGATGTACAAAATATCTGTTGAGTCTCTTTTCAGTTCTTTTGGGTATATAACTAGAAGGGATTAACGTACTATACCTGAAAAAGTAAGAATAAAATATTTAAATTATAATTAAAAACATATCAGATTGTTCATTGAGTAAACTAAAGTACTTTAAGATTATGTCTGATATAGGTCAAAATTGAATAAAGTCTATAAAGTTAAATTTATTCTGGAAAAGAAACAGTAAATGCCAACTTTGTTTACTTAGAATGTTAAAATATTACTTATTAAAAATATATGTTGTGTGGTCACTTTTTACCCAGTGTATTATGAAGACAGTTTCTAGGGAGGACCCATTTCCTATTTATGCAGTATGTTGACTTCCAGGCTTGCTGTACAAAAATCATGTTGTTCATTTTGAGTCCCCACAAATCTTCTGCTTTTATTAGTCAAACACCACTTGATCAGTCAGTATTCTGACCCTACTTGCTTTTCTAACTTTTCAAGAAGTAAAAAATCTTTCTTGATTTATCCAGGATTCAATTCCTTTTTACTTCTGTAAATTATATACCATATTAAAAGATGTATTCTTATTCATGCCATAATTTTCATTCTTTGATGAGAAAAAAAATTCTCTTCTGCTGTTTTTTTTCCAGTTAAAAAATATTGTTAAAGTACATATTCTTTTGTGTTTTCATAGCCAACTGTATCAATTCTATTGACTTCTTGCTGTTTTCTAATTAGAGATAGACTTTGTAGTCTACCAAGAAATTTTTTTAAAAACTCAGTGTTTTCTTGATCAGATATTTTCCTTTTCCAGTCTTCTGTGTTAAAACCTTTGTTGTTTTTCAGTTCTTTCTGGCACCATGTTTTCTTAGAGCCTGTACCATAGGTTTAGAAGTATTCCCCCATTCACAAAACAAATGACGAAAGTTAGGACTTTCTGAACCAAAATATTCTTTAATTGAGCTAGGGTGACCACCTTAAATTTTTGTTTGAGTGTTCAGGTTGAGTCTTCTAGGTTATTGCATGTTTTTGGACCATGTTACTTACTTGATTTTATAGTTAAATGTCATTCACTAATAAATTGTTGCTGAATTTATGCTACTAATTTTTTTATGTCTATCCTAGCATGTTCAAATATATTCTTATTTAGCTTATAAAGAATGGCCATGTTTTACCATCATCCAGGGTTATTTTGAGTGCTTTTCCTACATAATTTTAGTAGTACTTTCCTGTGACAGATTATCATCCAAGTACTTTTTGAAAAGCATTTTAGATCAGTCTTTCTTAGATTGTTCTAAAGACATGTAAATAACTACTACTTCCTTACCTTTTTATTTTGACCGATTTTTCTTCTCTTATTTAATGTCTGAATTCTTGCCATATAATAGGTGCCTGATAAATAACAGTTTAATTAAATGAGATTAGATACTGATTAGAAGCACTTACTGTAATTCTTTTACTTGATGACATGCCTATAACATTGTTTGTTCCATGGCTGCTAAAATACAACTTGATTTATGGAGAAGGAATTAATGAAAAATGAGCCCATTTCAATTTTTGCTTTCCTGGTAGAGCTTGGCACATGGCACATTTAATCATCAGACTTGGGTCTATTTACAACTTCTCCCCAGCTTGAATGTTGTTCTGCATATGAACCTATGCTCAGCTTTCTATTAAAGTGTATTTGTTACTTTAAGCTCTTCTCTTACCTTCCAAAGTACACTGCTGATCTCAACTGATTTTTTTTTTTTGATTATTACCATCAACTTGGTGATTGTCACATACCAGATGAGCTAGCTATTCATACAGTACATCTGTGTTTATATAACAGAAGCCATGGCCACTGCATGTATGCCTTTGGAAGCTGCCACTTGACTTAAAGGCTTAAGAAATTATACTAGCTAAAGAGGTTGCTGGTAATAGAGGGCCCAGTTATCTTTAGCTGAAGAAAACAAACAAATTTAGAAGTGATATTGCTCTTTATTGAATACCAAAGCTTAAAAGTTCCTGTATAAAGTAATGACCCCTTAAATTGTGCAGCATAATTGTGTGGCAGTTTTATGATAACAGTGATTTCATCTTATTAAGATATATCATTATAAATTAAAGAATCCCTGTTCATTAGAATTTCATGTGATACCAGTGTGACAATTGACTAATCTTTTCTGTTTATGATGTATTATCTTTCTGTCACTGGTAAGAACATTAATTACTATGCATGGAAGAACACAGATATTGAAGAAGACAAAATTTGAGCCTTGTCTAAACCAGGATCTTTATTTTTTTCATCATATTTTTTTTGATGGGTCTTGGAGTACTTAAATGTTAAAGTGCCTGTCACTTTAATGTATTGCTTAGAATTCCCATATTCCCAAGTTTACTGTTGTTGTGATCTAGAATTATCTTTGTGTATCTCAACCAGGCTGAAGTGTTAGTTACCTGTTTACAAGAAAAGAAACAAATGGCATTTGAGTAAGCTTTTATTTAGTGCCTAGTTAGTCTGTGCCAGATACTATGCTAGACCTTGGGCTGTTGGCAAAGATGGATTTAACAATTTCCCTTTGTTTGAGGAGCTTAAAGCCTGGCCACTATTTTTTATAAACTTGTAAATAAATTAATTAAAATGAAGTGTAAGTGCTAAAGGAGAACTAACTATGTGTTACGTGCTATGGAGACATGGAATAGGTTACATCTATGTTCCTGGACAGTTTTGGAAGGCTACTTTAAGGTGGTGACTTTTTTTTAAGTTCTGATTGTGTACCTGGCAATCTCTTGTAGTTAGAAAGCACTTTAAGTACACTATATTCTAAGGAAAATAAAATTTACTTAAAATGTTAAATATTTCCCCCTTTATTATTAAAACAACTTTAAATACAGTGGCTTAAAAAGCGGAGAAAAGGAAATTTTACTTTGTACTTCCCGTGGTTGTTGGAAAGCATATATTTATTTGCAAGAAGACATTTGAGTTGAACACATATATCGTTAGTCCCTTTAAATTTCAATTCTTAACTTTCTACAACCTGCAGCATAAAGTGGAAATGTTTAAATAGTTGAGGAACTTCCCTGATAATATTCATTTGAAGTTTTTCTATTTGACTACTTAACATTATTGAAAATTGTAAAATGCAACTTAAAATTTTGTGCATGTTCATCTACAAAATTTGCCTTAATAGAGCACCCTATTTTATTATCTCTAAAAAAATTATGACCCGAATGAAGCAGTGGTAGAGTATATGTGTGTATATATACATAATTGTAGCAGTTTTATATACAAAGTCAAAGATTTTTGTTGGTCATTCTCTTCTGTAATCATTTTTGCTTCCTTATAGCTTGGAAATAAATACCTTGAGCATTTTTATTTCTAAAAAACTTATTTTTACAA
The DNA here is from genome assembly GCA_032199065.1 of Smutsia gigantea. NCBI lineage: Eukaryota > Metazoa > Chordata > Mammalia > Pholidota > Manidae > Smutsia > Smutsia gigantea. Next base: position 504,182 of record JAVSCE010011620.1, on the reverse strand, counting down.
ATTTTAATTATAATATCAATAGCCATACATGAAACTTGCATATATTATTCAGACATGTTCCCAGAAAAATACTGAACTTAAATAATAGGGAAATCAGGACTAGAAACTTCTGAAATCTTTTATTATTGAAAGTCCTATCATGCCTCCTTTTTAAGAACATATAGCAATACAGATTTATTTGCAATTTGGGGTTTCTCTTTTTAAAATAACATAAATTAGTGTTTATAATATGTGGCATAATACTACTTTGCTAAGTATTTTATTTTGTACAATTAGGATCTACAACTAGAATATGGACAAGGACACCAAGGTAGTTACTTTTTAGGAGCAAACAAGTAAGTAAAGTTCTTTTAAAATTAAATTTAAATTAAAGAATAATTAAATTGTCTTAAAATAGTATATTTTAGTATTTACAGTCGTGAATTATATTAGCCTGGTAGATAAATTTTTTAATATGCTTTTTACTTTTTTCATTGCTATATTTTTATATCATGCTACTTTGTAGACCTTCTTGCTAGAGAAAACAAAGTACATTCCAACTGAAGATAAGTATGTTTCAGCTATTTATTTCTTTTGTTTGTAAAGTTGAGCTGTTTATTCCTTATAAAACTTGACTCGGTACCTTTCCCAGATGTGTTGGCATCTGAAAGAGTTTGGAATGTTCACACTGTTTAGAAATCTTTAACTTTTTAGGTATTAAAAGACTTTTTTTTAAAGTGGATAGTAGTTAAAATATATCTGAAGTCTTAAAGTTATCAATTCATGCAAGAAATAAATCCAACAATTATTCAAGGCCTACCGACACTAGGCATTATCTATGTGGTACAGCACGATAATGAAAAGGCACCTTATGGGTTAACAATTTAAGTTGTTCATAGTCCTCAGTTAGCAAGATATGAGGCCAGGACTCTGGCTTTTCACTTCTTGAGTTCATGGATAATATAATTATCATAATGAAAGCTAATATGTAAGAAAATACCGTTTAGATTGCCAAAATCTCTTAGCAATGTAGATATTATTCTAATAATTAGGACAACTTATTCAAAATATAATTTCATTTACATTAGAGAGTTGAGACATATACACACATAGACCCATATTTTAAGTTAAAATGGTTGAGAAATGATGGCAAAAGACAAGTAGCTTAGATTTAAAGAAAATATCAAATTATATCTTCCCCTTATTTATAAACTTAATGTTTAGTTTAAATATGCTTTCTTTTCTCAACACAGAGAAAAGACTTTGCATGACAATCTAGAGAAATACTTTATTTTTTACTTAAGCTGAACTTCAGTTAAATACTATGAGGTTTTTGGGGTTTTCTTAACCTTATTTATGTTTCCTAAAATGGAAAATAACTGTAAAATTTCCCTGGTAGAAAAATGAAGTTTTAGCTAAATAGTAACTGCTGTTTGTAGTTTGTCCTAATTTATTGATGGACAAAAGAGGAAAATTGGTCTCATAATGGGTTATCAAATCAAAACTGAAGTTTATTTTGTTATTTTATTTAAATTTAAGATCACTAATTTTAAGGACCTTGTTAGTAAATTTTGGTGTATTTTGAGGGAGTGAATAATTTGGAAAAATATTTCATCTACCTCTTTTTGGTTCATTTTAAATATATTTTTAAATTGTATACTTGGAGAAATACAAAGAAATATGACCAATCATACTAAATGCTTTCTGGTTTCCTTAGTTCCCATTGTCTGGTTTCTGATTGTTAGGCATTTTCATAGTATGTAGTTACTTTGGCTAGGTAAAATGTTAATAATTTGCCCAACCTTCATTTTTTGATTAATTGAATCCCTGCTTAAGGAACTGTATTCTATATAACGAATCACTGGCAAGGTAGGTTGGCCAAAAGTTTGACCTTTGGCTGTGTTTCATGTACAGGTATATACATACATGTGACATGAGCATGGATGTAGCACTTCTCTTACTGTACCTGTACTGATATGTCTGCTTTTATTCTTGTGACTAGGTAGTGTTTTAAAACTCACAGGATTTCCTACTTTCTCCATAGGTGATCAGACAAACAGATTTCCATTTATGGGTTCCTACCTCTTCCAGACCACTCAGGAACTGTCTTAGAGAGTGTTTTGTTTTTTAATAGAATGCTTATCTATTTTGACTATCTGAGTTTTCTTTCATTTTGAATTCTGTTATTACTAGGGTCAACTTTGTTGATCATTTAAAACCAATAAAATACTATTTTTAAAAGAAAACTAAATTATTTCTGATTTTTTTTAACTAGAGCAAAAATTCTAAAGGTAAATTCTCATCTAAATACTTAAATAATAGAGAAAACAATAAATCAAATTATACAGTTCATGACACAATTGAGTGCAGTAAATTACAGATCTAAAATCAGAACTGTCTTGTCCTGTAAGCTAGGTGACTTTGAGAAATTTACCTCAATTCTCTCTAGTAAATGGGGATTATAATAGTACCTGCCTCATAGGGTGCTAAGGGTAAAATGGAATAATCACTGTAAAGCACTTAGCACATTTAAGGTTTAGTAAATACTTATTAGTTGCCCTTATGTGTAGTATTTATATTCAGTAAATAATTGCTGAGAATAAGAGCATGCAAATATGAGTGAATAAAACTGCTCTTGGGTTTAAAGAAATAGGGAGGGGTACTTTGGGTTGATTTCAAATATAATCAGGGTGATACTTGCAGATTGTCTTGAGCCAGGTAGGCAATTTTTAAAGAGTTTAGTAACTATCATCTCAAATTCCTTAGCTAATTCAATATGCAAAATATTTGAGAGGTGGTTTTTGACTTCTCTCCATGTCAGTTTCTTCAGTTAAATGTTTGCATATTCCATTTTTAACCTTTTCATCCAAATTTCCTAATTATTTTTGATTGATTTAATAATTCAATATATGAGGGCAACATTTTGTTTTATTCATAACTTTCTAAAAATTCCATAATACGAGAATCCAAGTAGACTAGTGACACTTTATTGTATAGCACCCAAGCTAGGTGATTAGATCAGTATCACAATTTTTTTTTCTCTAGTGCTCGCAAGATACAGTATTTATTATAAATGGACCTTTTAGCAAATTGAGCCATGTTTTGTTTTCTTTTTTATAAAGCCTGAAAAGCAAATCATATATCCCACTTTTCATTAAGATTTCATGAATTCTGTAGCTTTATTAGCAAAATATCTTTACACATGGTAGGAGCTTTACAAGTAAATGAACAAAAAATACATGAGTCCCTAGCCATAGGCCAGCTGCTTTTCCATGTTCTCTTACTCAACCTGTCTTATTTTTAGAGAACCTAGTACACCCAGGAAAATTCTTTTTTTTTTAATGGAATGCCATAGGCATCCTATTAAATATAGTAACTGAAAATAAACTACATTTTAATTTTCCTTTTTTCCAAATCCTAATATTCTCTACTGGAAAAAGATATGCCTCAAAAAATACTTCCATATGCTTAAGAAAAAGTTTTTGTCATACCTTCTAAAATGATATAAAAGCCATTGTACAGTTCAGAGATACTGTGTTTATTTTGGTGTAATAGTTTTAAAGCAGTACTTTTAAAGGTCAGGATCCATGTACAGTGTTAAAAATCACTGAGGACTCCAGTGAGCTTTTGTTTATATTGGACTATAACCACCAATATTTATAGTTTGGATATTTAAACTGAGAAGTTTTCAAAATATTTCAAGTAGTAATATGCTCATTACATGTTATAAATGACAGTTTTTGTGTGTGTGTTAGAAAGATTCCTCATCATTAAGGACTAATACAAATGCCACCTCATTATCATACTTGCCTTGTAATGCCACCTGTTTATTTTCATGAGACTTAGAAGCAGCAAATAATTGCAATAAGAGTCTTATGTTATATGTCAGTGTAATACAAAAAACCTTTTTTGAGACACACTATAACCTTTTTTATAAAGAACAACTTTTTTCCGAAACAAAATCATATTAGTAATACATTTGCATTTCTTTATATTTTTTGAAAATCTCATTAATATCTCGCTTAATAAAAGACACCTGGATTCTTATGTCTGCTACTAATCTGTTAAGATATCATACGTCTTGTAGTCTCCAGAAAACTCCAGAGTTTCATTCTCAATGAAAGAGTAAAAGTGAAAAAGGTAAATGTTTGTGTTTGAAAATAGTTTTGAAGCCCTTGCAGAAGAAGCCCTACAAGAGACTAATAATAAAGGACACCCAGAATTACCAGACCACACTAGTTTAAAGAAATGTTGCTCCCATTTTCTCATCAATCCCTTACTCCTTTCATAATAGAAGTGTTCAGGAGAATAGTTTTTAAAGTGATTACCTAAGTAAAATGTTAATATGAACACCTTAAAAGAAAAAAAGAAATGTTGCTACATTGATAGTAAAGAAAATGCTCAAGTACTTCCTATGTTCCAAATTACTTTTCTAAGCATTTTACCTATATTAATTCATTGTATCTTCAGATAAACACTTTGACATAGGTACTATTGTAATTCCCATTTTCCAGACATGAAAACTGAAGCATAGGAAATCTAAGTAATTTACCAAAGACCGTACAGCTCACAGTGGCAGAGGAAGGACACAGATTCAGGCTGTCTTTGCTTCACAACCTGTCATCATTTTGCTCTGCTGCCTGTAGGCAAAGCTCCTTCCTTCCTAGAACTAGCCCTTGAAGTGCTTAATATATTTAACTGAAGTAACTCAAATTTTTTATCTGCAAAATAGGATTTGCAATTAGTTTATGGTTTTCCTTTGTCATTTACCACTCCACATTTAGAACTTTGTTATTTTTTAATACTTAGATTGTTATTCAGCTGGCCTAATTAAAATATTTGTTGGCTTTAATCTATTAATTGCTTATACCAGCTAACCATACACTTCAGCTTCTTTGGTTTTATATTTTGATAATTTTAAGGGCAGTTTTTTTCCAATATATACAGGAGGGAAAAATAATTAGAAGGTACTACCTTAACATTTCTGAGGAGAATAAATTTTCTGCTGAATCACTTACTTCAGTGATCTATCAGTAACCAAATTTCTCTTTATCCCATTAGCTTTGAGAAGGCCATTGAGTGTTTATACTTGAAGCATATTACATAGGAGGTGCGCTGCATAAAAACTTGCAGTGATGAGAAATGAGGGAACGTCAGGAATGCTATAGTTCTCTCTTACATTCCTGAATTCAGAGTTTTATAAATTGCTCCTAATGATAAAATCCTCACACCTGGTCTGATGCAGGCTTAGTATCCCAAAAGTGTAAATATGTTTGCCAGTACACCCCTGGAGAACAGATACATCAGGTAAGTGAGTGTCTTCTGTGAAAGCAAAGTGCTACTACATTCATGTATTCACATCACATGCATGCATGCTTTTGCAGAGAGAGCCAACATGTTGAGTTTCATTTTGTAGGATTGCCTGAGAGCATGATGTTTTTTTAAAGTATGTCACCTCCTTATTTTAAGAAAAAGAAAATGTAATTTCTGGTGTCAGTTAAAGTAGTCCGGATAAAATTTGAATCTGGGAAACCCTGGCTGTGACCTACAGTTATTGTTTTGTCAGTCCTATTGTGACATTTCATGGCGGGTTGTCCTGTTTGAATTGGTATTTTTCAATAAATATTAGGATTTACTTTGTTTATTTCAAAATATATGTATAAAGACAGCAACAGAAAGTAGAGATCCCTTATTAAATATAACTTGATGTTTTATGGTTTAGAAATTATTGTTACAGAAAATTTTAGTAAATAGTAAAAGTAGTTTAAATCTTTGTGTAAGGTTAAAGTGATGAACATGTAGTTGGTATTCCTTTGCTTATTTATTCACATTATTTTTTATTTGTTTCTTCTTAAGGAGCCTTCTGAAGTCTGTTGAAGAAGAATTACATCAGCGGTAATTTTAATTTTTAATTAAGCTTAAAATATGTTACAAACAAGACATCTGTTTCTGTCATATAGCCTAAGATTGTTTTAATTCTGAATCCTGTAAAAATGTAGAAATAAAATTCTGTCTTGCAGTAGCCCTTTCTGCATTTTCTAAAATTTCTTCTTGAGCTGTTTTGATAAAGCTCATTAGGTAACAATGGAATTTAACTTTTTTTATTTCTAGAGGACATGTGGCACATTTAGATGATGATGAAGGGGATGATGATGAAGCTAAACAGTAAGTTTTGTTTCTGTTTTTTGTGCCATTTGACCTGATTTTATACATCTGAGAGCTTAATAATATTGACAGTACCATCAGTAACTAATATCATTAGTAACAGTATCACAGATACTACTATGGTTTCTTTCCTTTTCTCTATTCTAGTTGTATTAGTCAACTTGGGTGTCTTTAACAAATAACTATAGACTGGTGATTTGAACAGCAGAATTTATTTCTCATAATTCTGGAGTCTGGGAAGTTCAAGCTCAAGCTGCTGGCCAATTTAGTTCCTGGTGAAAGCTCTTCCAGGCTTACTGACGGTTGCATTCTTACTGTCCTCACATGGACTTTACTTACTGCATGCCTGCAGAGATAGAAATCTTTTATCCTACTTGTTGTAGGGCCACCAATCCTATTCAACTAGGACCTCACTTTTTTTTACCTTAATTACCTCCCAAAAGCAGTCTCCAAATACAATCATATTGGAGTTAGGACTTCAACATAAGAATTTTGAAAGGACACAATTCAATCCATAGCATTGTGTGCCTGGAGAACTTGGGAAAACATAACTCATGTCCTTACATGCAAAATACAGCCATTCCATCCCAACAGCATGAAGGTCTTAACTCATACAGCATCAATCTAAAGTCCAAAAACCCTCTAAATATAATCTAAATAAATCTGAGTTAGATCTGATATTCTCTGGATCACCTTCAGAATCATATTTCCCCCTTACTGAATAGTGTATGTTCAGATAGCTCTGTCATCCTGTCCTGTCAAATCCAAGGAGTGCAGCAGTCTTCCTTCATTTTGTCCCATCTCCATCCCCTTCAGTTCAAACTGCCAATGTTTCTATTGTTAGAATCCCATAAATTCTTTTTTGAGTTATAGTCCAGCCACACCCTTCATGTTCTCTTCAGAATGTGCTTTCTCATGCCATTCATTTCTGAGCTAATGATAGGATGAGAATTTTTCAAATTTCAAGTTCTGGTTCCTTTTTGCTTAACAAATCTTTCAGTTTTTCTTTCTTTCTCATTTTACTGTAAGCAGTCACTGCTGTACTTTGCTTGGAAATCTCTACAGCTAAATATCCAATTTCATCACTCAGAAGTTTTACCTTCCACAAAACACGAGAACACAATTCATCTGCTTTATTACAAGGATCACCTCCAGTTTCCAATAACATGTTCATCATTCCATCAAAGAACTCACTAAAATGTCTTTAATATCCATATTTCTACCAGCATTCTGTTAATTATTAATTATGTATTTTTCTAAGGAGCTGGAAACTTTCTTACCAGCTGTCCTCTTTCTGACCTCTCACCAGAATCACTCTACACTTCCGTATTTCCAGATACACCTCAAAACCCATTACCCAGTTCCAAAACTGCTTCCACATTTTCAGTATTTGTTACAGCAGTACCCCACTTCTTGATACCAAAATCCGTCTTAGCTTTGGCTGCCATTGCAAAATACCATAGACTGAATGGCTTGAACAACAAAATTTGTCACAGTTCTAGAGACTAGGATGCACAAGGTGAGGTACCCGCTGAGTCAGTTCTTGGTAAGGGCCCTTTTCCTGACTTGCAGAGAGCTGCCTTCTTACTATGTCTTTACATGGCCTTTTTTCACATGGCACCAGAGGAGAGATTTCTTCCTCTTCTGATAAGGTCACCAATCTTATTGGATCAGGACCCCACACTTATGACCTCATTTAACCTTAATTGCCTCCTGACAACCCTATGTCCAATTACAGTTACATTAAAGGTTAGGGCTTCCACATACGAATTTTGGGTGGACACAATTCAGACCATAGCACTAATTAATAACAAAGAACTTTGAAAAAAAACCAATAAACAAAGACAGTAAACATTGTGTAGTTTAATATCAAATTAGTAATTGGTGGCCTCTATAATCATCATTACAACTACAAAGAGGTTTATATGATTGATTAAATTTCATCTGATATGTTTCAAATAAGTACTTTGCATAGAAATGTATTTTTAAAGGGGAAGTATTTTCACTTATGTAAACATTGATGTTTTGTCCTCTTCGATTTTTTTTTTACTTTTTTTTTTTTTTTTTTTTTTTAAGAAAGATGTAGTTTAATGATACAGAGACAAGAACACCTGACAAGCAGTTGAGGGCTTAGGTTTCCTTTCTACCTCACAACTCTGACATGGGATCAGGTCACTTAACTTCTTTGGGCCTCAGTTTCCTCATTGGAGAGTTTATGCTTGATCATCTTTAAGTTTTTGAACTTCTTAAACTGCAGTCCTGAATTGCAGTGAATCTTAGCTTCAAATACATTTTGCCTATAATTTCATTGAGTATATATATAGCTTTTGATGAGCTTCCTCAGGATGTCTCTTACCTAACAGTAGTAAAAATGAAGCTTACTTACATTGTGATGTATTTTTATACCATTATCATTTTGCTTTTTTCCCCTAAACCAATTGTTGCTTATGTTTCTATTATTAGTTAACTTTCAACTGATATAAACTGAATTGTAGTTATATTTTTCTGTTTTAACTCAAAGAAAGTATATTTACTCTGTTACTTCTGACTAATACTTCATACAGCATAATTTAACATTTCACAAATATTTTGGGAAACACTCATAATCTTAATAAAGGAACTTGTTTATGCAAGTTTTTCTCCCATATCTTTAAAAAATTATATTACAGTAATGACTCATTTGTAAAATGAAGCATTCTGACTCTAAAGTTTTATGTTTTTATAGTTCAACCATGAAAGCAAAAGTTCCACCTCCTTTGCCACCAAAGGTAGGCAGATTTGTTTTTCAATTTGAATTATGTGTGTGGTTGTCCTGCCACTTTAATACTGTGTTTATAATAGTTATTCTGTAGCTTATTTCACTTGGGATCCACAGAGAAAAATCATGAGGAAGTTATTAACTATGGTATAACTAGATAGCTGTGATTACTTTTGTCTTTTTAAAAATTATCCACTTGTCATGTAGTGTTTATTCTAAATAATAAGTTCTAGAAATTTAAATGAAAATGATTGTATTAGTGGTTGGTCTGATTTCATTTGACTTAAGAAACTCACGTTTTTATAAGTTTTTCTTCCCTTAAAATCTGTAATCTACTAGTAACTGATTTCCTGAGAATGGGTAAAGAATAATGACTTACCACTAATGCTTAGAATAATAACTTACCACTGATACTTAATTTTCAGATGGGACTTACAAATTAAAAATACAAAATAAAACAGTAGTTTTCAATATTTTTTAGCAACAAAATCCTTTTGTCAGGGGCTCTCTTGTCCCCTCCTGGCGTGAGCTGGGAGCTCTGTCCTCTCACTTTATTTCTAAATAAAAGCCTGTACCTTGCTCTCCTAAAAAAAAAAAAAAAACCTTTTGTCAAACAAAAGTATCAAAATAATTTCAGCCATTGGGTTTTTTTAAGGTAAAATGAGTTAATATAGGTAATGCTAATGTAACTTTATTTTATAAGCTTATATGTATAGCAAATTTTAATTATAAAATGAGCTGGTATTGTAAGTGAGAATTGGAGTCTGACCAATCCCAGCTTCCAGTATATTATTATATTTTGTTTTCATTTTGCACTTTGGAGAAAATGATGATCCACAGAGTAAATAATACTGTACTTGCTCCTCATTTAGTTTTACATTAGCAGAAGTATAGAGATGAATTTTAGAAATAAGTGCTGACAAGTCTTCCTAATAAGGGACATATTTGTAAGAATTTATATATTCTCCAAACCTTAACTGACTAGAGGTTTATCCATTATCTACAAAGAAAATTTCTCAAGCATCCCATATTGCTGTGCAAATATTCTCCAATATGATACAATTTTAATTGGTATCTTCTACCCCCAGTCTGAAAAATTAAGCATTAACATAAAAGACATTGAGTCATCTTAAAGAGACAGTTTAAATTAGTCTTGAAAGAAGCTGAACTTTGATTAGCCTAAATGTTTAAAATAAAAGAGACTCATTTAAATTGAATATCAGAAAGACCAGAATATTTTTATTTGGGAGGTCTAAGTGGGAAGACTTGTGAGGAACTAATAGAAAGAGGCCTTTTTTCCCCTGAGAAAACTTTTTAGTGTTCATTTTCAGGTTATAAAGACAATCTAACTCAAATAGTTGAATAACATTGAAATGCAAGTAGTAAATACAGTTTGAAAGCCTCTGATACAGAATATTTGCTTCAGGAAAAATATTTAATATTTTTCATGTTTATTGAAACATGAATAATTTCATGTTTAATCACTGGTCTCCTTCTCTGTATTATTTCAGCCTAAGTCCATATTCATACCACAGGAAACTCATTCTACTGAGGATGATAATCAAGGAACAATCAAGAGGTGTCCCATGTCAGAGAGCCCAGCAAAACCATCCCAAGTTCCTCCTAGACCACCACCTCCCAGATTACCTCCACAAAAGCCTGTTGCATTAGGTAATAAGGAAGGGAGGTGAAATTAAATGTGTTACCAGGTTTTCATACTGTTTGAAAAAGGAGGGAATCTTTCTTTTAAGAGAGTATTTGAAATTCCTTTAAGTGATGGGAAAAGGAAGGCAATAGCTATAGAGATATTTTTTACTTTTTGCCTCATGGTTGGGAGTGTATTTATGACAGGATTAAAGACCCAGTCTGGGCTTATTTTGTTCCTTGTTTCTCATTTCATATCTAGCCTTCCCTCTTTGGGAGAATTGTATATGTCCAATTCATTATCTGTAGTGTAGCAACAAAAGAAATTGAACTCCAAACAAGGAAAGTGTATTTTGGTTCTAGGCTAATTCTGTTTTAGAAAAGGAAGAGGGTACTTCATCTAATTCCTTTCTCTTATTTCACTTAATCATTCATTTTTAAATGATTATTACTATTGCTGGGTACTTGCCTCCAAATTAATACTGGATGATACTGTTTTAATACTGTAAAGCTTCTTGTATATTATGCAAAAGAAACAGTTTTAAAAGGGCAACTACAGTTTCTTGGATAACAGACTTTGGATAACATAAATTTCCCCTTTCCTGAAAGTATTTAAGTATTCAGTATTTATTTTCTTGTTTTTTTTTAACAAAAATGTATGTATTTAGATACAACTTGAATTTAAATCTGCTTATATGATAGAGATACAAGGAGAAAAATATAAACATGTATAAGACTTCTTACTTCAGTAATAAGTATTCTGATTGGGAGATCCCAAATGAAAGTTGAAACTATCTCTAAGATAATATTTTTTTCCTATGTTTAATCTATTTAAATGTATCTTTTGAAGGAAATGGAATGAGCTCCTTCCAGTTAAATGGTGAACGAGACAGTTCATTATATCAACAACAGAATGAACATAGAGGCACAAACCTTTCAAGGAAAGAAAAGAAAGATGTACCAGTAGGTATTTATATTCATAAGCCCTCTATGTATTTGTTTCCTTTTTTCACTGTAAAGTTAGTTTTGCAATTATAAGTGGTGAGACTATAGCAGTTGTATATTTTACAATTAATATGTTGGCATTCTGGTGTATTGATTACAGTGATAACATGTTGCTTAAATCTTGAAAATTAACTTCGCTGTGGTAAACTTGAATGTTGACTTTCTGTTGTTCAAATTTAGACCAATTTGTTATAATAGTGTATTATGAAATGTGACCATCTGCATGTAGGTAAGCACTTAGTATTCTTGTGATTATTCAGAAAATAACTATTATTCTCATTGATGAGAATTGATACTTAAAGTTTCTTTAACAATGTCAAGAAGTCATGGAAAGAAGGACATGGACAGATAAGGAAAGCTGTAGCTTCTACGCAGGACAAATTTCTAACTTGTACATTATACAGTTTGTGATATTGCTACTCTTAAAGCAATAGCCAATGAGGAGGAAAAATTAAGATTATTTTCTAGTAGATATAAGATACCACTTCAGGAAAGATGAAATTAGCCATAACTATTCCTGTTACAAATGTTAAATAAAATACTATGACATAACTATTAAAATATAAATCATATTTATCAGGGAGATTAAAATTTTTTAACATTTGTAAGGAATTTACTCTTGATCAGCAAGACATTTGTCTGTCATAAAACAACAATCCTTAAAATCCCCAATTTAGCATCTGCCAATTAGATTGAGACAGTTTTTTTTAAGCTTTTGTATCTACTGATATTTATTATTTTATAGAAACTTGGAGTACATTTACTATATATGTATATAGTTATGGTTTTGTGCAGTAAGCACATTGCCAGAGGCTCTTGTACTCTATCTGTTCATCAGTTTTTCAAGATTTCTCTACACAATATAACATACCAGTTTTATAATTCAGTTAAGGCATTTGATTGGAGTTATCCATTGTAACTTGTGAAATTTAGGACATCTTTAACTAAAGTATAAAATGTCCTTTGGGAATGGGTTTTAATGAAGTCTGTCCAACTGAGCTCCTTTCTGTTTTCATCATGAAGTTTTAGCAGCCCTGCTAATGTAGTTTTACAAAAATGCAGCTTAATGACTGCAACATGGTGCAACAGCCTTTGAGAAATGTATACATTTTTTTTATGTATACATTTTTCATTCACTTTTTCTATTACCTATTTCATTTGGGTAATGAACTAGTAGTTACACTAACAGTCTCAATAATTCTGAAATAAATATGTCTATGTATCATGAGATAAACAGTATCCATGGTATATTGAAACATTATTACAGTTTGTACAGCTTCTTGAAATTATTTACAGCCAGTTTTGTCAGCACTTAAGTTAAATCTGAAAGTTATAAAATTTAGAGCTTCCTAATTAAAAATGTTTTGCTATCTTATTACACTGTTGGACAGTGACTGCAATGAGGTATGAGGGGGGACTCAATAATATGGGTGAATGTAGTAACAACATTGTTTTTCATGTGAAACCTTCATAAGAGTGTATATAAGTAATAACCTTAATAAAAAATGTTTTGCTAAAATAAATGATATAATATAATTGAAGGATATCAGTATAAAAATAAATTGCAAAATGGAAAAAGATCATCAAAAATTGGTGGCTGTTATAGAATGTACATCATCATAAAATTTCATGCAGTCTTAATTTTGAAGTATCTAATGGTTACTCATATAGGTAATATATGTACAATATATACTTTATATTACTATATACTACACAATTTTATTAGTATCCTGTAAGTGAAGTCAATCAAAAATAGCTTTTAGTTATTTCTGTTGCATCATTTAAGTAATTCTGACTTGTATCAATTTGAGAAAAATTTATAACATCATTCCTTAAAATGTTGAGCTTAACCTCAAAAGAACCTAGACTTTCATAAAATTTGTGTTTAAAAGTAAAATCTCTCCCAGGAAGATTCCTTCTCCAGGGACAAATCATATATCCCAGGAATGTAGCCCCTTGGGAAAATGTGTGGTATTGAGAATATTATAGGTGAGTGAATATGCTATTTCTGTTGTCCTCACAGTTATCAGTATACTCTGACCAGTGATTACTATATTTGAATCCCCATCAAAATTTAAAATTTCAGTTGACCAAACACATTGTAAACAAGGTTAAGATAATCCTACAGACTAGTAGAAAATGTTTGTGATATATAAAACACAAAGTATTCAAATCTAGTTTATATAAATAACTCCATCAAATAGATAAGAAAAAGATAACTCAGTAATAACAATGGGAAAAGACAATTCACAGAAGAGAAAATACAGATAACCAGTCAATGATATATTTTTTTAAGATTCTCAAACTTCCTGGGAATCGGAGCCATGCAAAGTAAGGAGGAAACACTATTTACCAATCATTTTGGTAACATTAAATATCTATGAGACTATAATAAACCAGGACTGTGACACATTGCTGGTGGGTGTGATGTGAAATTGGCACTTGGAAAGGCAGGTTGGCAGTCATTATTCACTACAACGTAAAAGGTGCAGACCCCAGGTGCCAGTAGTTTCACTTCTCACAATAAACCCTAAAAACATTCACACATTGCACAGTACGGCATATCATTTCTGCACTGCTGTTATAATAAAAAATTAAAAATAACCTAAATATCCAACAACAGGGAATAGCTAAATAATGTTGTATTCATACTATTCTGCAATTAAAACAAGTGAACCAGATCTGATATGAAATGCTGTCCAAGACCCAATTTTAAAACAAAGAGCAACTCTATAAATAGTGCATAACTACTTATGTTTTAAAACACACACAAAAACAGTATCGCCTGTGGACATGTTTACACAGAAAGGTCTGGAAGAGTACACACTAAACTGGTTTTTGGGGGGCCAGTACTAGGAATAAATGGACTGCGGAAGGGTTATAGGGAACTTCAGCTTTGTCTATAATGTTTTGTTTTACAAAGAGAACATATTCATGTATTTTATTCCAATACCTGTGTTTGAAATACAGTATTGTTATAGCAAACAGCAACAAAAGAAATATAACCATGCATGTGTTCTTTTTCTAGAAGCCTATTAGTAATGGTCTACCCCCAACACCTAAAGTGCATGTAAGTATAAATATCAAATAAGTTAAGTCATCAACTAAATGAAATGACAAATAATTGCCTGAATGTGTACCTTTTGTTAGATTTTTTTGCCTGTTTGAAAGAACCTCCACTGTTGTTGACAAAAATCTATAGGATTGCTCATTTAAATAGTTACATCTGAAAAATAGCTTTTCAAAATAAAAAATAAGTTATAGTTTAAAGCTCCTTTATTCCAGAATTTGTTCACATCTTCTTTACAGATATTTTTTGAAGAAATGTGAAAGTCATGTGGATATAATAGAAAGTACAAAATGTAGATATAACATTCTTTTCTAACATGTTTTCAGTTGTTAAAAACAGCATTTTAGACCTAGAAGAAACATTGAAGGCACATCTGGCCCAAACTCTATTTTGCCCATGATCTTAGTCACCAAGGTCGCAAAACTCCACCCAACTCTAACCAGACCTAGAACTAGAACTGAGATGTCCATATGTTACACTGTGTTGTGGTCTTTTTAGTTTTTTTTAGTTAAGACCATGCTGTCTTTCTTAGAATTAACTTAATCTATGTTGTGGTCTTTTTAGTTTTTTTTAGTTAAGACCATGCTGTCTTTCTTAGGATTAACTTAATATATTAACTCAATGTAATTTTAGATCAGATGAATAGAACTACATTTTCACTGCTACAAATCTATAATCGAAAACCTTATGTAACACTGATTTAGAAGATGTCCATAGTTTTTCTAGCTTTTAACCTTCCAACTCTACTTTTTAGTCTTCTTACTTTTCTTTAACTCTTTTAATACAAAATAATTATAGCTTAATTACAAAATTTAAAAAGCTTTGAGTGTAAAAGGCTCCTATGTCTGCCTAGCAGAGGGAAAAGATTTCCCATTTGACTATAAGATAAAACCCTTATGTCAGGTATGCAGTTGACAGAGAAGAGCTGATAACCATGTAATGCCAGATAGGACCAACTATAAAATTAGCTTACAGTTGGGATTGTGTTTGTTTTGTACCTCATTTTGTCATTTGGATATTGAGAGGTTTAGCAGTACCTTAATATACAGATTTTGGTAGCTGTCTTAAAGAACAGTTGTTAGGATTAGTTAAGTGATGCAATTCCCATAGTAGGCCATAAAAACATTTTTATTGGCCTTCTACTACCTGATGGTCTTGCCAGGCTGCTGTCCTTTTTTTTTGCACTACTATCTTAAAAATACTGGCTGGTAAGTTTCTGTGAATAAAAAGGAAATCTTAAGATTTATCATTTTGATTATTGTATGTTAATATTTTTAATCCATTATAGTCAGTGAGTGATGTGTTCTCTCTGATTATTATCTCCAGATAGATGTATATTCCTGCTATAAAATGAGGCACTGTGCTATTCCTCTGACCAAATATTTCTGTATTTTTTCCCTCCAAGTTGTTAGTCGTAGAAGTGGTTGAATGAGTGAGCCTTCTTGTATTTATTTATTCTAACCTGAACAAGAATTTCAAAATTAACATTTTACTCTTTGAAGATCAAAGAAAGTTCAAATGAGTAGACTGTATTTCATTATAAGTTATTATCTGAAAGTTTTATAAATGGACTTTATAAATATTAACATCAAACAATAAAGCTTTTTATTGAATCCTAGGGAAAATAATTAGATTGCTCAATTATTTTTAAAAATGGGTTTGTGTTTGAGTTTGAAGTACATATATGAATTTCAAATCAACCATACCTCTTTCACTTTGTAATATTCAATGATTAGGTATCATTTTTAGGCTCATGAAACCAAAGAGAAAATTTTTCATCTTTGTAGAGATTATGATTTCCTTATCAGGGAATATTTTATTTCCCTCTATGTGGAACACATAAGTAATACTTCTGCAAACAAATAATTGGGCAGTATTGGTTGCTATCACTGCTTTATTTGAGAATATAGGAAAAATACAATGAGTCTCTTAAGTAAAGTCTTGTGTAAGTTGATAGTGATTGTGCCTGGAACCTTTGTGGTAAGACAGATGACACCGACTTGATATATTTATTTGGTTATTTTTTGTTTTTACAGATGGGTGCATGTTTTTCAAAAGTTTTTAATGGATGTCCCTTGAAAATTCACTGTGCAACATCATGGATAAACCCAGATACAAGAGGTAATACTGTATATTTTTACCTGTTATCTTCCTAATTATTTTTAACACTGAGGCCATGGAAGCATTTGATTTTATTCATTTTCTGAATATCTTCTGAAAAAAAATTTTTTTTAATTTCTAAGGTAAATATGTTTCTCTGTGTTTATTACACGTGCATTAAAATTCCACTATGTGGTCACCATATCAGTATACTTTATGTCCTCTAGAAATTTCCTCCAGAAAATTTTCTGCTGCTACACAATCATTCCAAATCTTTCTGTTTTAGACACAGCCATTGCTAAAGGACTTTAACTCCTGGGTAACCAGGATCTAGTGACCACTTTAGAGGACCTCTCATCTTAAAAGGGACCATAAGAATCACTGACATTTGGCACTAACTCAAGACTGTTTGTATCCTCTCACTGTGTGTCTACATCTTAATATCTATTTATATAAGATATACCTAAAGATATATACATACATACACACACGCACACAAACACACACACACCACATCCTTACTAAATCTTGTAAAATTCAAAGTGTGGGTACTTTAATTTCACAGGCAGGGAAAATGACATTAAGAAAGATTCATTGTTTCACAGCCACTTGGTTGTAGAGCTGCTGTTTGATTCTGTCTGACCACAAAACTTATGCCTTTAACCTACCCATGCTAATCCTAACTACTGGGCAGAATAGGAATACTTTTGGCATTCTATATTGTTCTCAGTATAAACTTCAGGTTAGTATGGAGAATTTCTTGACCTTTTGTTTCATATTATCATAAAAACAGATCAAACAGGACCATGCCAAACTTCTCATATTTTCTAGAAGATATTGAGTACCCTACTAGGTATCCAAATCTTAGTTAACTTTTTGAATAGGCAGTAGTCAGATCCTGGTTTTTATAATAATGTTGGTGTTTATAATAATGGCCCATCTAAAAAAATATTTTGAATCCATATCAATTGTTCTTAATTTACATTGTGTACATCAGTTGCACAGGATCCTCTCTTAAAGGAGTTTTAGATTCTCTTCCAGTCTTTAGAACCCTCCGATTAGTGAAGTGTCCTAGCATGCCACTCTTTAAAACCTACATAAAAGTTCTCTTCACTGCTTTGAGGCCAATATTTACAAGTAACTCAATTCATTAATTTAAGCTCAACTATCTAAACACTTACTTGCATTAAAATAAAAAATGTTTATAAATCATAGTAATTATTTTTTCATATGTCAATACATATTTACTTATTTTTAATGACTATATAAATCCTTTTTTAAAGTATTTTACATATCAAAATCAGTGGAGTACTTCTGTCATTTCAGATCAGTACTTGATATTTGGTGCTGAAGAAGGGATTTATACCCTGAATCTTAATGAACTTCATGAAACATCAATGGAACAGGTATGTTATTTTGAATTTCCCCCTTTTTAAATTTTTTAATTCTTATACATAGCCACTAGACAATAAATAAGTTTCAGTTCTATGATTTGCTAACCTCTTTCATTCACAAAACCTTCGTAGAGTGTGTTCTATTTACTAGGGGCTGAAGACACATTTGCAGACCTAGTCTTTACCCTTAAGGAGCTCATTATCTAATAGAGGTATCAGACATGTAAACCAATAACTTTAATACTCAAGGTTAAGTGTCACACTGGGAATGAATACAAGGTATAGGCCACAGAGTTGGAAGTCACTAGCACCTCCTCTGGGGAGATAAGAAGGAGAGACATTTGAGCTGGACTGGAAATGATGATGAGTAGAAGATAGCCTAACAGAAAAAGGATAAATATGAAGGCATCAGGTTCCGAAACAGTGTGGCAAGCATAGGAACCATGAACGGACAATTTCACTGGAATGTAAGTAGTAAATAAATTGAGCTCGGTGGGTAGGCACGTGCCAGACTCAGGTCACAGCTTTCTGCACCATGCTGATGATCGGATTTGTGTTTTAGAAATAATCTGCAGTGTGGTGAGAGATGAGACTAGAGATTATTGTTAAAGGGTAAAGAAATGTTCAGGATTAAAGATAGCATGAGAGATCAGACAGAGGCCTCCTCTGAAAACCACATATGATACGAAAATATAATTAATACAGCTAATCCTGAAAGAGCAACAGGAAAGAAGGCTGTGCAAGACTGCATACACCTGGAGAAGAGAACAGACCTCATGGAACAGGGTGACACACCAAAGCTGTGAACCGGCAGGACCCAAGCCCCTCCCCCACTCCAGCTCACCAGTGGGAGGAAGAGAAATGGAGTGGAGAGGGAGTGGAGGCCTTGGACTGCTGAACACCCAGCCCTGGAGATCTCCTCTGGGAGCACGAACCTACATTGCATGGTGCTATGAAGATTAGTGGGGTTGGTAAAATAAGGCAGGCAGAATACCTGGAAAGACTGAGATTCCAGCCGCTTATGGAAAACAGGGATCCACATGCAGCTGCTTTGGGACAAAAGAAAGCCGGGCAGTCTGAGAGATTTCCAACAGCAAGAGGGCTGCTAAAGGGGCAAGGATTGCACAGAGCTTACTGCTCAGGAGAAAGGACAGGTGGACAAAATTGTCCAAGTGCGCTCTGCCCAGCAGGTTGGGAACTTTCAGGAGCTTTAGGCACTCCATCCCACTGGCTGGCAATGCAGCGTCAAGGCTCCCACCATGATACGCAGCCTGCTGCAACTTCCTCCCAACCAGCGCATGCACTGACTTGCGAACCGGCAGCCCCTGCCCTGGCATCAGGCCAGCCAGTGGGAAGCCCCGTATACGGCAGCTACAAATGCAAAGCATAGAGGCTTACACCTGTGTGCTCGGCCAACTGGTTCTGACAGTGGAGGCAGGCATAGCAGCCAGGAAGCAGGAACCAGCTCTTTCCTCCCCCCAGGCACCAGTGCTGCTCCCCTGTGACCCCCACTTCACTCCAGGAGCTGAGCAGCTCCAGAGAGTAGAGCTTCTGAGCCCCAGAGGGCGCCACATACAAATATGAAACGTCAAAGGAACCTGGTTCAAACCAAAATCCCACAAACACCAGAAAAAGAGCCAAGTGACACTGAACTCATCAATCTTCCTGAAAGAGATTTCAAAATAAAAATCATAAACATGCTCATGGAGATACAGAAAAATATTCAAGAACTCGGTAGAATTCCAGACCGAGATCATTACGGAATACAGTATCAGAAATGAAACATACAATGGAGAGATTGAAAAGCAGATTAGATATAATGGATGAGACAGTAAATGGAATAGAAATTAGAGAATAGGAATACAAAGAAGCTAAGGCACAGAGAGAAAAAAGGATCTCTAGGTTTGAAAGAATATTGAGAGAACTGTGTGACCAATCCAAACGGAACAATACTCGCATTATAGGGGTACCAGAAGAAGAGAAAAAGAGATAGGAAGGGTCTTTGAGAAGGAAATTGATGAAAACTTCCCCAATATGGGGAAGGAAATAATCTCTCAGGCCATGGAAGTCCACAAATCTCCCAACACATGGGACCCAAGGAAGACAACACCAAGACATACAATAATTAAAATGGCAAAGATCAAGATTAAGGGCCAACTTTTAAAAGCCGTCAGAAAAAAGATTACATACAAAGGAAAACCCATCAGGCTATCATCAGACTTCTCAACAGAAACCTTATAGGCCAGAAGGGAGTAGCATGATATATTTAATGCAATGAAACAGAAGGGCCTTGAGCCAAGAATACTCTATTCGGCAACATTATCATATAAATTTGAAGGAGAGATTAAACAATTTCCAGATAAGCAAAAGCTGAAAGAATTTAACTCCCACAAACCATCTCTACAGTGTATTTTGGAGGAACTGCTATAGATGGAAGTGTTCCTAAGGCTAAAAATAGCTGTCACCAGAGGAAATAAAATCACAGTAAAGAAAGTAGAACAATTAATTACTAAGCAGATGCAAAATTAAATCATCTACCCCCAAAGTCAGCCAAGGGATACACAAAGAATACAGAATATGATACCTAATATATAAAGAATGGAGGAGTAAGAAAAAGAGGAAAAAAAGAACCTTTATTTTGTGTTTGTGGTAGCATACTGAGTTCAATTAGACAGATACTAAGGGAGTTACCCTTGAACCTTTGGTAACCACGAAACTAAAGCCTGCAATGGCAATGAGTACATACCTATCGATAATCACTCTAAATGTAAATGGTCTGAATACATCAATCAAAATAGTCAATGAATGGATGAAAAAACAAGACCTGTCTATCTGCTTCCTACAAGAGACTCACTTCAAATCCAAAGACATACATAGACTGAAAGTGAAGGGATGGGAAAAGATATTTCATGCAACTAATAGGGACAAAAAAGCAGGAGTTGCAGTACTTGTATCAGACAAAATAGAGTTCAAAACAAAGAAAGTCACAAGAGACAAAGAAGGACATTACATAATGATAAAGGGGCCAATCCAACAAGAGGATATAACCATTATAAATATCTATGTACCCAACACAGGACACCAACATATGTGAAACAAATACTAACAGAATTGAAGGGGAAATAAAATGCAATGCATTTATTTTAGGAGAATTCAACAGAACACTGAGTCCAAAGGACAGATCAACCAGACAGAAAATAAGTAATGAGACAGAGGAACTGAACAACATATTAGAACAGATGTACCTAACACATATCTACAGAACACTTCACCCAAAAGCAGCAGGATACACATTCTTCTCAAGTGCACATGGAACATTTTCAAGAATAGATCACATACTAGGCCACAAAAAGATCCTCAGTAAATTCAGAAAGATTGAAATTGTACCAACCAGCCTCAGACCACAAAGGTATGAAACTAGAAATAAATTATGCAATGAAAATGAAAAATCCCACAAACACATGTTGACTTAACAACATGCTCCCAAATAACCAATGGGTCAATGACCAAATAAAAACAGAGATCAAGCAATATATGGAGACAAATGACAACAATAATTCAAACTGCAAAATCTGTGGGATACAGCAAAGGCCGTGCTAAAAGGGAAGTATATTGCAATACAGGCCTACATCAGGAAAGAATAATCCTATAAGAACAATCTAACCTCACAATTAACAAAACTAGAAAAAGAAGAACAAATAAGGAGCAAAGTCAGTAGAAGGAGGGACATAATAAAGATAAGAGCAGAAATAAATAAACTCTAGAAAATGAAACAATAGAAAGAATCAGTGAAAGCAGGAGCTATTCTTTGAGTAAATAAACAAAACAGATGAACCCCTAGCAAGACCTATCAAGAAAAAAAGAGAGTCTACACACATAAACAGAATCAGAAATGAGAAAGGAAATATCACTATGGACGCCACACAAATACAAAGCATTATAGAGAATACTGTGAATATTTATATGGAAACAAACTGGATAACCTAGAAGAAATGGACAACTTACTAGAAAAATACAATCTTCCATGGCTGACACAGAAAGAAACAGAAAATCTGAACAGACCAATTACCAGCAACAAAATTGAATTGGTAATCAAGAAACTACCTAAGAACAAAGCTCCTGGACCAGATGGCTTCACTGCTGAATTTTATCAAACATTTAGTGAAGACCTAATATCCATCCTCCTTAAACTTTTCCAAAAGTAAAAAAGGAGGGAATACTTCCAAACTCATTCTGTGAAGCCAGCATCACTCTAATACCAAAACCAGGCAAAGACACCACAAAAAAGAAAATTACAGACCAATATCCCTGATGAACATAGATGCAAAAATCCTCAACAAAATATAGGCAAACCGAATTGAAAAATACATCAAAAAGATCTTCCCTCATGATCAAGTCCAGTTTATTCAAGGGATGCAAGGATGGTACAGTATTCAAAAATCTATCAACATCATCCACCATATCAACAAAAAGAAGGACAAAAACCACACGATCGTCTCCATAGATGCTGAAAAAGCATTTGACAAAATTCAACATCCATTCATGATAAAAATAACTCTCAACAAAATGGGTGTAGAGGGCAAGTACCTCGACATAATAAAGGCCATATATGACAAACCCACAGCCAACATTATACTTAACAGCGAGAAGCTGAAACAAGGCAACAAGACAAGGATGCCCACTCTCCCCATTTATATTCAACACAGTTCTGGAGGTCCTAGCTACGGCAATCAGACAACACAAAGAAAGAAAAGGCATCCACATTGGTAAGGAAGAAGTTAAAACTGTCACTGTTTGCAGATGACATGATATTGTACATAAAAAACCCTAAAGATTCCACTCCAAAACTACTAGATCTAATGTCTGAATTCAGCAAAGTTGCAGGATACAAAATTAATACACAGAAATCTGTTGCATTCCTATACACTAACAATGAACTTGCAGAAAGAGAAATCAGGAAAACAATTCCACTCACAAATGCATCAAAAAGAATAAAATACCTAGGAATGAACCCTACGAAGAATGTGAAAGACGTGTCTATACCCTGAAAACTACAAGATACTCATGAGAGAAATTAAAGAAGATACCAATAAATGGAAATACATCCCATACTTACGGATAGGAAGAATTAATATTGTCAAAGTGGCCATTCTGCCAAAGCAAACTACAGATTCAAAGCAATCCCTATCAACATACCAACAGCATTCTTCAACAAAGTTGAGCAAATAGTTCTAAAATTCATATGGAACCATAAAAGATCCCAAATAGCCAAAGCAATCCTGAGAAGGAAGAATAAAGCTGGGGGGATTATGCTCCCTGACTTCAAGCTTTTCTACAAAGCCACTGTAATCAAGACAATTTGATACTGGCACAAGAACAGACCCATAGACCAATGGAACAGACTAGAGAGCCCAGATATAAACCCAAGCATATATGGTCAATTAATATACAATAAAGGAGCCATGGATATACAATGGGGAAATGAAAGCCTCTTCAACAACTGGTGTTCGCAATACTGTACAGCTACATGCAAGAGAATGAAACTGGATTATTGTCTAACCTCATACACAAAAATAAACACAAAATGGATCAGAGACCTGAATGTAAGTCATGAAATCATAAAACTTTTAGAAGACAAAAGGCAAAAATCTCCCGAATATAAACATGAGCAACTTTTTCCTGAACGCATTCTCTCGGGCAAGGGAAACAAAACCAAAAATGAACAAATAGGACTACATCAAACTATAAAGCTTCTGTATAGCAAAGGACACCATCAGCAGAACAAAAAGGCATCCTACAGTATGAGAAAATTTTTTGTAAATGACATATCTAACAAGGGGTTAACATCCAAAATACATAAAGTACTCACATGCCTTAACAACCAAAAAGTAAATAACCTGATTAAAAAATGGGTGGAGGATATGAACAGACAATTCTCCAAAGAAAAATTTCAGATGGCCACAGGCACATGAAAAGATGCTCCACATCACTAATTATCAGGGAAATGCAAATTAAAACCACAGTGAAATATCACTTCATACCAGTTAGGAAGGCCGGCATCTAAAAGACTAAGAACAACAAATGCTGGCGAGGATGTGGAGAAAGGGGAATCCTCCTACACTGCTGGTGGGAATGTAAACTAGTTCAACCATCGTGGAAAGCAATATGGAGGTTCCTCAAAAAACTCAAAATAGGAATACCATTTGACCCGGGATCTCCACTCCTAGGAATTTACCCAAAGAATACAAGTTCTCAGATTCAAAAAGGCATATGCACCCCTATGTTTATTGCAGCACTATTTACAGTAGCCTAGTATGGAAGCAACCTAAGTGTCTATCAGTAGATGAATGGATAAAGAAGATGTGGTACATATACACAATGGAATATTATTCAGCCATAAGAAGAAAACAAATCCTACGGTTTTCAACAACATGGATGGAGCTAGAGGGTATTATGCTCAGTGAAATAAGCCAGGCAGAGAAAGACAAGTACCAAATGATTTCCCTCATTGTGGAGTATAACAACAAAGCAAAACTTACAGAACAAAATAGCAGACTCACAAACTCCAAGAAGGGACTAGAGGTTACCAAAGGGAAGGGGTAGTGGAGGGTGGTTCCAGAGGGAGGGAGAAGGGGGTTGAGGGGTATTATGATTAGTTCATATGGTGTGAGTGGGGAATCTATGGGGAAGACAGTGTAGCAAGAGAAGACAAGTAGCAACTGTGCCACATCTTCCTACACTGATGGACAGTGACTGCAATGGGGTACGGGATAATATTGGTGATTGGAGTATCCACATTGTTTTTCATGTGAAATCTTCACAAGAGTGTAAATCAATAATACCTTAATAAAAACTTTATTTAAAAATTTTTAATAGATAAAGAATTGTTGCCTTGGGACAGAAATGGAAAGCACAGAGAAGGAAAAGTGGGATTTAGAATTATAGTCGGAAATTTGTGATTGTTACAATGACGAGGAAGCTTTTGGCATTTTGTATCAAGAGGCAAGAATGCTAAACAACCTGCAAAATGAAGACAGTGATATTAATAGATAATATCTATAAAGCTTACTATGTGCCAGGCACTGTTTTTAAATGTTTTACGTGTATTAACTTACTTAATTTTCACAAGTCTCAAAAGTAGGTACTGTTATAATTCTCATCTGAGGCATAGAAAGGATTGGTGACTTTCCAGAGGTCCTACTGCGAGTAAGTGGCGGCACTAAGATACAAACCTAGGCAAGCAGGCTCTAGGGTCCACATCCTTAGCTACTTCTCCACTCTGCCTCTGCCTCTTGTATTTCTCCTATAGGGAAACACTAGGCCTAGAGAAAGATAAAAGAGCTAGAATTGGCCAAATTGAATGACCAGTTCAGCATGGATGTTGAGAAATCTAAGTTTACTTCAGGTTTCCAACTTGATTGAATGACGGTACCACTAGGCAGAGTGTAGTACACAGAGAAGTCAGTTTGAAAGGAATAATGATGCAGTTCAGTCATGGTGAGTTTTGGGTGCCTATAGAACATATTATAACTGATTCTCCATTATCAATATAAATTGATTACAAATAAAATGGAGAGAAAAAAACAAAAGTAATGATAATTTCTTCATATCAAAACATATCTATCTTTTCATGTCATTTTTTTAAACAGATCTTGTTTACAATAATTAGTAAATAAGTAATTCAAAGGTGGTAGTATTTTTCTTCGATATAACAAGATACCAAAAATCATATTACTGGTAACGATATTAATTGTAAAGAACAAGACCAACTTCATGCATAGGTGGAGTAATCTAATTTAATGATCTGGTAATTGAAGACACCCATCAACTCCACCAAGTTCCAGTCTTCAGTAACTCCCCCTCTTAGGTGCTTCAACAATTGAAACTAAACTAGTAGAGTAAAAATTTTCTAAGCTAAACATGCCCTTCAAAGTGAAACATTTTCCATCCCTGAGGAAGCCTTATGAGAGTAAAGAATGAGTATATATGAGATTCTGGATTTTTCATTGTTTTGCCAATGGGTTTTAGCCCTGGGCAAGTTCACTATGGATTCAGTGTGACCAAAGGAATCGACAGTGGAACATTCTTGGGGTGAAAGGGCCATACCCAACTTTATTTTCACGTTGGCAGGTCAGTCACTAAAATCTTGTCCACTAAGAGCGAGTCTGCATGCAGCAAGCCGGTCTCTGCCTTTGGGCCTCTCTGCCCACACAGCCATCCTCTGGGCCTCTCTGCCCACAAAGCTGTCCTCCAGGCCTCTGTCCTCGGCACTGCCACCACTCCAGCCTCTGCTCTGCTCTCCTGCAACCTTGCAGCCGTGCCACCATGTCGCACAGAGCACTGGGCAGAGTTCTTTATATAGAGTCAATAGCAACGTATTGCCCACACGTGTGTAGTGAGCTAGCCAACCAGAGCCAGGTGAGAATCCTGGCCACAGGAACTTTCATTTTATCCACACCTTCATAAGACTATGTCAGTGATACTTTAATTAAAAATATATAAATGTATATGGACTGTTTTCTATGAAGTTCCCTTTTCTTTGCTTAAATACTTTGAAGCTTCCAGAGGTGCATCTCAGTCCTTATGCACTAGATTTTGTAATGAATTCCATATGCATATCCTTTATGATTTATAAGTTTTTGATATATTCTTAGTCTTTTTTCTCCATTTCTAATGTTTCTATATCCTGTGTTCCACTACACCATGATCCTTTTTTCTATCTCTTCTGTTGGAGAAGCCATGCATGTCCATATACCTAGATAAGACTATTTCAGGGGAAGTACACAGAGTCATAATTACTTAAACCCAGAACCAAAATAAAGGAAATGTCCTCTTTCCCTGAGTAGTTTGAGACTACATAGTCCTTACTGTAAGAGAGACTCAAGCTAATCATGTCATGTTAAGACTTAGATAATGAAATTTCATTGCTAATTTATTTTTTCTCCCATATAAATGTATGTATATTGTTTTAAATGCCTTATAAAATGAATGTCTATTAAAAATAAGTTGAGTTTTAAGAACTGGCTTATTGATATGACAGTTTATGTGGTTACTGTGTATATATTTACATTGCTGTTATCTATTTATAAACTTCGTGCTTGTTTTTCATCAGCTATTCCCCCGAAGGTGTACATGGTTGTATGTAATGAACAATTGCTTAATATCAATATCTGGTAAGTCTTTTAGTTTTTAAATACTTTACAGTTGTTCAATTTATGTTACTAGCTTTTATGTCATATTTATTTTTCTTTACAGGTAAAGCTTCTCAGCTTTATTCCCATAATTTACCAGGGCTTTTTGATTATGCAAGACAAATGCAAAAGTTACCTGTCGCTATTCCAGCGCACAAACTCCCTGACAGGATACTGCCAAGGTAACTGTACATTTTTTTCATCCTTGTAGATAGTATGTTTTTTTTTGTAGATAGTATGTTAATTAATTCTAATGAATATTTACACTACAGTAATTGAAAAAGCACTGTTTGATTTCGTAGAATTGGTTAGTAGAAATCATATGTAATAAAAAAACATTTTCACAAGTGTTCATCACATTCTTCTAAGATTTTTCTACTTTACACTTTCCAATTACATCAAACATTTTCTTCCTAAATTTTTAGTTCTGTTTTTTTACAAGGCAAAAACCAATTTTTTCTGTAATTTGCTGGTAATTTTACATATAGTGCTTTTGACATGTTTGTGTTAATTTGAATAAAATGAATTTTCTCAAAGTACAGTTTCTAAACTCAGAAAATTAAAATGATTTATTAAGTAAAGGTTTTTATATTGGAAGATAATTACTTAGAAATTACTTATAAAAGTTTTTTGCTTTTCTACTTGTAGGGATTTTTAATTACGCTTTTTCTTATGATGGTTATTAGACTTCATTGGTTGACTAAATGGTCTTCTGAGTCAGGTATAAATTGTATTTTACAAAAACTTTATAATATATGCTATTCTGCCTTTATGATATTAGTTGTAAAGCAGCTATTGTAGAATCTCAGTTTTCAAATACCTTTAAAATCTGTTCTCAGTTGCTGAGTTTACACTATAGCTAAGATTTGCCCCTTTGTACACAAAAACTTTTTACTAATTAACCTTTTTAATGAAAATTATTTAAAACAATATTGCATGCTTTTCTGTCTTAAAATAGATTGCATTGCATTTAATTGGGTCTTTTCATGATTCAGAGTTGTGATTAAGAACTTGATTTATTATACTTGTGTTATAGTATCTATAGCTGGAGTTAAGGGTGTTGTTAGTATAACTAGCCCCCAGAATGGGGTCAGGAGTTTCCTTCTTTCAATACAGTTTATCTGCCCCTCTTTTTCTCCCAGGCGCCACATTGTGCTGTTGTTTTTCTGCCTACTTATAACACATCTCCATCCAGCTATCTAACTTGATAATCCTAAATTTCTGTGGGCATGGAAACTGACCACCAAGCTTTAAAAGGTGCAAGTAAAGTGCCCCCAAGGAATAAACTGTAATGCGTTCACTTTTGATATCCATAAGTCAGAATAGGGACTTTCATAGCTGTGTTCAATTCTTCAAAATTTTACTGAATATATCAAATGTGCAGGAAGTGTCATAGTATATAGATGAGACAGAAGTGAATAAAATGTTACTTCTTTTTAAATGAATATCCATATAGTAAGATTTTTTACCTCAGAGAGTATTTTACCTCTAAGCTATTATTTTAGGTTTTTATCAGTCTTTAGTATTAGTAGCACTCACTAAGGTGTCCATCCCACTTTCTTCAGTTACATTTTCTAGCAATCAATTACTGTAAGGTCTTCTCTTAATTCTCTCATTTATTTTTAAGCAATCTGAAAACTTTTTTGCATGGTAATATTTTATGTGTGTATTAATTAGTACCATTTCTTCTGCCCTTTAGTGAGCCTAAGTTAATCTTCCTTTGAGCATCTTACAGTGCCTCCTGGTTCTCATAATAATGATAGGTGCTCATTGTGCCATATTATATATCTTTAGAAAAGCATAGGCTTTGGAATCCAGATAGACTTAAATTCACTTACTAGGTCTGGAGCCTTGGATAAATTATAAAACGTCCCCAAAATAAATTCATCTGTAAAACAGAACCAGTATACCCATCTTGCAGAGTTGTTTTGAGAATGATAAATTATGTATGTAAAGTACATACAATGGTTTCTGGCACCTAGTTGGCTCTCAATAATACACCTATTGTCATCATTATTAGGTATGATAAATTGAACTTTGTCGGTAGTGTACTGTAAAATACCCTACATTTAAATATATGGAGAATATTGGTTAACTTAGGATTCCAGTTAATTGGATGCTTCTAAAACAAGTTTTATTGCCTTTTTGTAAAATCATAAATTAAGGTAAGTATGTACATCACTATAGAATATGACAAATTTTTGTAACATTTCAGTGTGCTGCTCACAACTAAATTTGGAAGAGTTTCATTATTGTTAATTCTAAGCTATAGTTAATAGGTAACTATTGATTTTTTTTCTTGTCTGTGTAGTATTCATGATTTCTCAGAATATCGCTCTCAGTTAGTCCTCCTGGGTTTTGACTGATTCATAACTTAACCCCTAAGTTAACCTTGGAAGCCAGGGGACAAGTACACAAGCGTGGACAAGGAGCATTAAGCTTGTTGCCAATGGAAGCAACAGAGCTTGGTGCAGATTTTTTAAAACTCTGAAAAACACTTGGTTCGAACAGTTTGCCTAAGGGTATGGGGAATTTTTGTTTTGTTTTAAGCTGTATGAAACTCCAACATATATAAAAGGGACATTTTTATAATTATTAATCCAATATATGAGTTGAAATATAAAACTCTTCCCAATATGAAGTTAGCCAAGGGAAACAGTGTAAAGTGCTTTAACCAGAAATTTGGTATCAGGGTATTCTAGATAACTTTTATAATAATTCAGTACTTCAGCATCTAACTAATTACTCTATCATTCTTTAGGTACCATAGTATAAAAATAATTCTAATTCACACAGATAAGTACTTAGAAGTGGTAACAGGTTTTAACAGCTCAGCTTGCAAATTCAGAAAACTGTTCGATTAGACTGATCCAGAATCATAAATGAGAGGTAGATTTTTTTTTAAGTTGAATCACTATGAACATTGCAGTCAAAGACACTAGAGTTCTTTCTCCCTAAATTGCTAACTGTATAACCTTGAGGAAATTACTAAATCTAAGCCTAAGATTTCTATGCTTTGACCTACCTCATGGCATTGTCACAGGGACTAAATGTAACAGAACATGTGAAATATATGGCATATAATAACTCAGTAAATGTTAGCTATAATTATTATAGGTTTTTATAAATTAAACGTCAGCATATAAAACATACTAAAAGGTAAAATTACAATATTACTGTTCTATGCTTGGTTATTACTCAGCTGTCAATTATATGTTCGGTGACAAGAATATCCATAAGACTATTCTGAGCTTGTTTGGAATGGTACTGAGCATTGCATAATGCATGTTCTACGGTTTTGTTACGAGCAAAGCACAACTCCAATTTTTTTTTTTAACTAGGGAAGCAGTGATATCTAATCTGTCGCACATTTACACATTTTTAAAAAGTATAAATATGTGTACTGGAGAAGTATACTTTGAGGTTTGCACAACTTGGTGCTGTAGCACACTTGTTATATTAACTCACATTATAAAAGACATTTGAGTGTATGTGTATTTTTTAATTGTAGGTTTTAAAAGTAATTTTAAATGGATTTTTTCAAGTTAAATTTGAATCAGGTGTTTGCAGAACCCCCTAAAGCACCTTTGTGGAAATTTTTATCCTTAGTAGAGAAATAAAAATGTCTAAATAAAAAGTTCTTATAAATTGTTTTAGTGGTAATAGAACTTTTTACATAGCTTGAATTTATATGTGATTAAAAATATTTTTTCTCAATTTATGGCTCTCTTTTCACTTTCTCATGGCATCGTTTTGTAGACTAAAGTTGTTAATATATTCAACAAATTCATTTAAAATGCCACCTGTAATTTGAGGCATAAAGGATGCATCAGTGAAAAAATAGAAAGTTTATCCATATTATCTTGTATTATTAGTCTTTTTTCATTTTTAAAAAAATCCCAAGGTTATATCCTTCTGCAACCCAAATATTTTTTTTTCATATTTAAACCCTTAATCCATTTGGAATTGATTGGAGGGAGGATGAAAAAGGAACCCAATTTATTCTTGTTTTTAATAGATGACTTATGTCAGCACGAAATTTTTAACAACTCATCCTTTCTCCACTGATCTGTAATAGTACCAATGTCATATACTAACTTTACCTTCATGTATTATGTATTTACATTTAGGAAATTTGCTGTATCAGCAAAAATCCCTGAAACCAAGTGGTGTCAGAAGTGTTGTGTTGGTAAGTAAACAGTTTAAATCTAGTGTAAAACAGTACTACTCCAGGGCATTCTGCCAGTAGTAATTTATTTTTCCCCCTTAAGGAAAACAAATGTCTTAGCCATTCTGTCTCCATGTAAACTAAACTTAATATAGTACCTTGCACATAACAGTTGTTTTGCAAATAATTTATTGACTGGATAAGTGGAGAAAGTAGGATGACTTTTTATTATGGCACTTTATCACACACTGTACTCCAAAGGGCCTGTCACATATCCTTCACCATTCGGCTTAGTAATGGCATATGAGACTGCATTTATTCATTCAGTATGCATCTGTATGCCTTTAATGTATGAAACCTTCCACTTGTGATGTGAAGGTTATAGTCTCCCTGTTCACATAATCACTAGCCTAAATTCTTCCCCTCCCCCCATAACACCTAGCTCTTTTATTTGCATTTGGCAAAAATAAAGATAGTTTCTTTTCCTTCTGTTAAAAAACACTGAGGCAGTTCAGGATTTTTTATTTGTAAACCTGTATTTTGAGATTTGATTAATGTCTTCATGTTATTAGAACCAAAGCATTACTGCCTCTGAATATTTCTAGCAATCAAAAGCACCCTGAATCACTTGTTCCTGAATGTGCTATAGCCTATCAGTTTGGCAACTTCTCGCCACATCTACTTTGACCCTTCAGGATCTTGCTGCCTCAGCTAAATAAGCTCCCTGTGACCGTAAGACCTAAAATCCTTCTTCCCTCAGGCCTTAACAACCAGCAGTTTACTTTGTGCATACCAACAAAAATTCTGCAGTTGATGAGGGAGCTTCCTTTTGTTACCTGAAGTACTTTTTTACCCTGCAGTCTAATTAGGAAGTTGAACTGGCAGCCAGATTTTGTTTTTGGAGCATGCAGCTGTTATTGTAAGGACTTTGTATTTATAATAGAATTTAACTATACTTTTTTGTCTTGGCAGTGAGAAATCCTTACACAGGCCATAAATATCTATGTGGAGCACTTCAGACAAGCATTGTTCTGTTAGAATGGGTTGAACCAATGCAGAAATTTATGTTAATTAAGGTAAGCATGAATGTGTTAACTTAAGTCATTCTTAGTATAAAAGCTTGATTAAGTCAATTTTCCTATTTTTATTTTCAAAAAATAATAATAATTTTTCAGTTAATTCTCAGGTTAACTTAATGATTTGGGATCATATGGAAGGGAGGTAAAAATATACCCAATTGTAAGGAACTCAGTTGGCCTGGCAAAAGTTTGAAAGTGATTAAAGAAATCATTCAGTGATATGACAGTAGGAGCTAGAAATAGTCCTCACATACACAGTCTGATGTCAAGAACAGGAGATGCTAAAAGAGCAGTGAAATGTTGATTGAATATGTGAGAATGAGAATGTTTAGGTGACTTGGTCCATCACTGCAGGTTGGTGTTTGGCCTAAGAGGACATAGGGGGGAAAATATTTATTTTGGTTGTATCCCTACCTTTTAATTTTCCCAGGGCTTTCCAAAGATGGTTTTTTATGCCTAAGTATCTCTAGAATCTTTAGTTAATGAATATTCTTTAAATAATTTAATATTACTTGACTATTACTTAAATTTTGAGGAAAAACTAACTTAAAATGCATGACATTACATGCTCAGTCACACCAAGGAAATAACAAATAAATTTTCTAAAGCTGTTTTTTTTGGGGGGGGGTTGCTATTTTGTATAGATTAAGTCTTATTTCATGAGCATTTACTATCTCCATAGAAATTGGGGTCAGAATCTAATTGAAGTCAACTATACTTCAATATAAAAAAAGAATCTAACTGGAACGGATTCGTCCTAAATTTTATAATAAAGAGTTAGAGTATTTTAAAGTACTAGTTATATAAAATTTTTATAAATGATTAAGGAATCTATTTCTAATTTTCACATCAGTTTTTATTAACCTCAAAATTAACTAGGGCTAAAGAAATGAATAACTAGTTTAAAGAATTTGAAACCCATTGAGGTAATATTTCCACAAATAAATTCACTGAAACAAAAATTCTTTAAATCAAAAGCTGAAGGGAAAATTTGCCTTAATTTTCTAAAGCAGAGCTTCTGAATTCAATAATCCATTATGGCAAAAATTGTTCTGTTCTTAGCTTTTCTTTGTTCTTGCCTATAGACAAAAGCCTTATCTAGGTGGAGTGCTAAAGTATAGTTTAAATTTTCTGCAGCCCTTTCCTTCCCTTTTTTGTCTGATTTGGACATGCCCCTCCTATTTCTTTCATTCCTAACCTCTATCAGAATGAAAAAACAGTTTCATTATTTCAGTTGTTCATAGATACTGATAGTCTGATTAAATCTTAGTTTGAATGAATATTATTAGGGTGTTAAACCACTTATCTTAAAGGTAATAAAAGACCTTTTTCTCTATTAAAGGAATTTTAGGTATCAAGAGCATGCAAGAGAGAATATATATTTTGAAGACATGGAACGTTTAAAAATTACCCATCCATGTTTTCTCTTTTCCAAGTGGATGGTATCAGAGAGCTCAGCCCTTTACTAGTAAGGCTTATTGCCAGTACTCTAAGATACTAGATATACAATTCTACTCGTAGGTCGCTTTCAAGACTTCTCAGTCTTCCAACTTTCTAAATTCCCTGAGCTAACGGCCATTACCCACCTCTCTTAATCTTAACTCTCTTTCTCTGTCTCCTTGCTTCAAGACTGTATTTTGTTTTATATTTCACATTATTTCTATTAGTATGAATGATGTTTCTATACTACATTTACAACATTCTTGACAGAGATTTTGCCTCACCAGACTACATTTTCATCATAAATAAGTTGCAAGTTAGAACTTACTTCCCAGCATATGTTTATGTACTTATTAAAAACCAGGCACAGTGCTATTTAACTAGGTAAAGATGAGTAAGATATAGTCACCGCCCTCAAGGACCATCACCAATAGCAGCTGGATTTAAAACTATTAGATGAGAATCCTCTTCTGTTAATGACTTACATACATTGCTTAGTTATGATTGGAAGCCAAATAGAAGTTTCAAAATCTGTTGGTGTTCTTATTTACTGACAAAAACATTAAGCATACATTGTTTTCTTTCTGCCTTACTGCTGTTACCATATTTTCAAAGGGAATTATTTTAAAAGCTTTACCTTATTAAAAATATGACAGATTTTATCCAAGCCTATCCCCTAGGTAATGGGAAAGCTCCCAGAGAGGGGGTTTGGAGGTGTTGATAAAGAATTGTCTGCACCTATGGGATGGAGGCACTCCAACAGTCACGGGGAAGGAAGGAATAGGGAGCAACAGTACACAATAAAGCTTTGCATTCCAGCCATAAGGGCCATGTTGTACCTTCCAGCATTTTAAGACTAGTAGTTATTCAACATGGATGGAGCTAGAGGGTATTATGCTCAGTGAAATAAGTCAGGCAGAGAAAGACAAATACCAAATGATTTCCCTCATTTGTGGAGTATAACAACAAAGCAAAACTGAAGGAACAAAATAGCAGCAGACTCACAGACTCCAAGAAGGGTCTAGTGGTTACCAAAGGGGAGGGGTGGCAGAGGGTGGGTGGTGAGGGAGGGAGAAGAGGATTGTGGGGTATCATGATTAGTTCACATGGTGTGTGTGGGGTCACGGGGAAGACAGTGTAGCACAGAGAAGACAATAGGGACTCCGTGGCATCGTACTACACTGATGGACAATGACTGCAATGGGGTATGGGAGGGACTCAATAATAAGGGTGAATGTAGTAATCACATTGTTTTTCTTGTGAAACCTTCATAAGAATGTTTATCGATGATACCCTAATAAAAAAAAGAAAAGACTAGTAGTTACTATAGCTCCATTTCACCTGTTTATTTTCTCTAGAATTTTTCTTCTTTTTACAAGTTGCCAGATTAAAAAATAAATCAAATTCAGTAGCTTTGCTAAATACTACCAATAGCCATTTGGGAAATAGTGAAAAATCAGCCCATTTATAAGAGCAACAAAAATATAAAACATATTAAGAGTGGCCTTAATAAAGTGTGTATAAGACCAATATTTTTTCAAAATAGTCTTTTTTTGGTGAAGAACATTGCTAGCACCTCAGAACTCTCCATGACACCGGTTATAGTCAGTCCCTTATTTTCCATTTTTACTGTATAAGCATGTACCCTTAAACATTAGAATTAATTTTAACCTGGTTTTTCAATAATATGTGAGTGGAATCATAAAGTATATACTCGTTTTTGTTGACTTCTTTTGTGCAGCATTATATGTGTGCATGTTAGACATAGCTATTGTTTGTTCATTTTCATTGTTCTGTAACTTTCCATTGTGTAAATATGCCATAGTTTTATCCATTCTACTGTTGATAGGCATTTGGGTTGCTTCCATTTTTTTATTATTCTAAATAATGCTGCTTTGAGCATTTTTGCATGTTTGCTGTGCATGTGTGTACTCCTGTTCTCTAGAACATATAAGTAAGAGTGTTACTACAGAGATGCATATCTTCAACACTAACAGATAATGCAGTTAACCAATGTGGTCACCCCAGTTTCCCCTCCCACCATCAGTGTGTGAGCATTTGTCTGCTCCTCTCTGAGTAACACTTGTTGTCATTCTATTTTAGCCATTCTGGTAGAAATGTATAATATCTCATACTTTTAAACAGAATCAATTGAGATTTCTCTTATTTATGGGGTTTTTTCTTTTCTGTCCATACTTATAAGAGGAGTGTTTCTTGCTAAATAGCATTTCAGTTTTCTCATCCACAATTGGTTAGTTGGATAAGAAACCAGAGGAGTATTACTGAAGCAACATCAAACTGGGAGACAGGAGGCTTTGCTGCAAGGGCAAGGAGCCCTGGTTCAGTCCCCCAATTTCTGGTTCTCACTGTCCAACTCTGAAAAGAGAGGGCTGGACAGGTCATTTGTAAGTTTCCTTCCAGCCATAATATCCTTATATTATGTAATTTTTTTTTCTCATTTTATTTTTTTATAATTTATTTTGGTATCATTAATCTACAATTACATGTGCAATATTATGGTTATTAAACTACCCCTTCATCAGGTCCCCCCACCAACCCCATTACAGTCACTGTCCATCAGCGTACTGAGATGCTATAGAATCACTACTTGTCTTCTCTGAGTTGTACAGCCCTCCCCGTGCCCCCCCAACATTACATCTGCTAATCGTAATGCCCCTTTTTCCCTCTTATCCCTCCCTTCCCACCCATTTTCCCCAGTCCCTTTCCCTTTGGTAACTATTAGTCCGTTCTTGGGTTCTGTGAGTCTGCTGCTGTTTTGTTCCTTCAGTTTTTTTCTTTGTTCTTATACTCCACATATGAGTGAAATCATTTGATACTTGTCTTTTTCGGCTTGGCTTATTTCACTGAGCATAATACCCTCTAGCTCCATCCATGTTGTTGCAAATGGTAGGATTTGTTTTCTTCTTATGGCTGAATAATATTCCATTGTGTATATGTACCACATCTTCTTTATCCATTCATCTACTGATGGACACTTAGGTTGCTTCCATTTCTTGGCTATTGTAAGTAGTGCTGCAATAAACATAGGGGTGCATCTGTCTTTTTCAAATTGGGCTGCTGCATTCTTAGGGTAAATTCCTAGGAGTGGGATTCCTGGGTCAAATGGTATTTCTATTTTGAGTTTTTTGAGGAACCTCCATACTGCTTTCCACAATGGTTGAACTAATTTGCATTCCCACCAGCAGTGTAGGAGGGTTCCCTTTTCTCCACATCCTCGCCCACATTTGTTGTTGTTTGTGTTTTGGATGTTGGCCATCCTCACCGGTGTGAGGTGATATCTCATTGTGGTTTTAATCTGCATTTCTCTGATGATTAGCGATGTGGAGCATCTTTTCATGTGCCTGTTGGCCATCTGAATTTCTTCTTTAGAGAAGTGTCTATTCATGTCCTCTGCCCATTTCTTAATTGGATTATTTGCTTTTTGTTTGTTAAGGTGCATGAGTTCTTTATATATTTTGGATGTCAACCCTTTATCAGATACGTTTTTTATGAATATATTCTCCCATACTGTAGGATGTCTTTTTGTTCTACTGATGGTGTCCTTTGCTGTACAGAAGCTTTTCAGCTTGATATAGTCCCACTTGTTCATTTTTGCTTTTGTTTCCCTTGCCCAGGGAGATATGTTCATGAAGAAGTCGCTCATGTTTATGTCCAAGAGATTTTTGCCTATGTTTTTTTCTAAGAGGGTTGAGGTTTCATGACTTACATTCAGGTCTTTGATCCATTTCGAATTTACTTTTGTGTATGGGGTAGACAATTATCCAGTTTCATTCTCTTACATGTAGCTGTCCAGTTTTTCCAACACCGGCTGCTGAAGAGGCCGTCATCTCCCCATTTTATATCCAAGGCTCCTTTATCAAATATTAATTGACTGTATATGTTTGGGTTAATGTTTGGATTTTCTATTCTGTTCCACTGGTCTGCGGGTCTGTTTTTGTGCCAATACCAAATTGTCTTGATTACTGTGGCTTTGTAGTAGAGCTTGAAGTCAGGGAGCATAATTCCCTGTTTTATTCCTCCTTCTCAGGATTGCTTTGGCTATTTGGGGTCTTTTGTTATTATGTAATTCTTAAGTTAAAAAATTTTAACAATGCTAATAAGCCTAAAATTTTACAGAGATACTTCCTAAGTTGGGTTCTGCATACCCTGAATTTCAGTGACTAAAAGCAATATTTAGTAGATAAAATAGTACATTTATATAGTATAGAGACCTGTTTTATATATTTTCATAAAACTTTTATATATTTTCATAAAAATTCTTAATAATGATCTCATGAAATTATTTGTTTTTTGTTTTCCTTACTATGTTTTTGTTTCTTTCTCTAGCACATAGATTTTCCTATACCATGTCCACTTAGAATGTTTGAAATGCTGGTAGTTCCTGAACAAGAGTACCCTTTAGTTTGTGTTGGTGTCAGTAGAGGGAGAGACTTCAACCAGGTGGTTCGATTTGAAACAGTCAATCCAAATTCTACCTCATCATGGTTTACAGAATCAGGTTTGTGATTTTTATTGAATATTAAGACCAATATATATAC
Source organism: Smutsia gigantea (assembly GCA_032199065.1). NCBI lineage: Eukaryota > Metazoa > Chordata > Mammalia > Pholidota > Manidae > Smutsia > Smutsia gigantea. The sequence continues at coordinate 465,630 of JAVSCE010011620.1, read as the reverse complement.
TGGTTTTATAAATAATAAATAGATCTCTCATTACACAAAAGCATAAAAATCCAGTCTTGAATAACTTATTAACATGGAAAAAAAAAAGAGACTTAACTTGCCTTAAAATAGCTAATTCATTTGATGTGTTTAAAACATATCAATGATTCCCAAACTTGAATATGCATTAGAATCACTTGGACACTTGTTAAAACATATTTTGCTGGGCCCTACCTCCAGAGTTCTTCATTCAGTAGATTTGCAGTAGGGCCTGAGAATTTTCATTTCTGTAAGTTCCCAAGTAATGCTGATGGTATTAATACAAGGACCACACTTGAGAACCACACATGTACACAAACCTTAGGTTAATAGAAATGTTAATTTAAATAAAAAGAAAGATGAATTAAGTATAGTTTATTTTCCAGCATATTCTTGTAATTGATACACATCCTCCCTTAACCACCTATCTTCACCTTCAGATAGGGAATGCACTCCTGCTTTCTAATCTCTTTCTCCTATTTAACAGGAAGAGATTGTTGATTGATTAATATTGTCAGTGGATTTCGGTTAATGTCTTACTTATCCCAAGCATTTTAATTTTTAAAAATTTAATTTCAAAAATGACTTTAATTTTAGAGCCTTTTCTACTAATTGTTGAATGAAGGACCTTATTTCCTCACAAAGGAATTTTATACAGCTGTGGGTACCTCCCTTCCAAGGGACTTTTGATTACATTTTCTTACAGTAATAAAATCTCTTTAGTAGAAGTTAAATAGGTAAATAAAATTTATCTCTGGTTTTAAGCTGATGAGATAAAGACAGTGTAAGAAAGTATAGTTAGGATTTTGCATCCAATGAAATTACAATCCAGTGATTTCCTAAATTTTGCTGCACATTACAATCCACCTGGGAAGCAAGCTCCTGATACACACCTCCATTTAAAGAAGAGTATCTGGGGTTAGCAACTGGACTTTTATATTCTTTAAAGATCTCTAGATGATTCCAATATTTGGGAATTAATGGTTATAAGCAACTGGTAAAACCTATTTTGCTGGCTTTCTGTATATTAAGGCTAGACTGGCTTCCTGAATGGAGGTAGATTATATAGACACATTCAGATTCTTTATTTTCACAAAGTGTATGAGAGCAACAGAGATCTGCTTGGACTGACGTGTAGCATGCCTGTTCCATATAATTCCAACCCTGGCTGTTGCGTTGGTGGTATAGTGGTGAGCATAGCTGCCTTCCATATAATTCCAACCCTGGTTAGTACCAGGACTCAAATATGTTTGAAGGTCTGAAATACAGTGTTCGTTGAATGTCTTAATACTATGACAAGTAGGAAGTAGGCAAGGCAGACTATAGATCAGATCCACTCTCCAGGAACTATAAGATGAGGAAGAAATTCTTATATATAGCTCAGCAATTTTAGTTTTGATATTCATACAAAGTTTGGGATATCCTACTTCTCACTTCATGGAAAATCAAGCCTTTTAAACGTTTTCATTTTGTAAGATCTTTGATCAATCATTATAATAAAAATAATGCAAATAATGCATTTTCAGTTTGTAAGAACTTTGATAAATCATTATAGTAAAAATAATGCCTCTGTTTTGGTAGAACTTCATTCTTCTCAAAATACTTTTCTTTTTAACTCGTTTGGACTTGAAGTATTTTGATTGACTCTGATTCATTCATTCAATGTATAGTTATGTGTTTATTGCATATATTAGGGACTTCTGAGCTTAAAATTAGAGATCAGTCATAACCATAATATAGAATATTAGACTCCTAATTTCACATATAAGTAAAAATAACGACATCACAATAGTAATGACTATTGTAGTCATTAACAATAGTAATAGTAATTGCTAAGATTCTGTTGAATACTCACATAGTTTAGCACCTGCATCAGAGTTTGAACCCAAGCAGCCTGGCTCAACCACTACATGTACATAGCCTAAAATTTACATCAGTCTCAAGTTCAGTGATATTCAGAATTCTTTTTTTTAATGACTCTATGCTTTAAATATTACTTTTTTTCTGTAAGTTTATCAAGTTTGTTTGTATTACAGATACCCCACAGACAAGTGTTACTCATGTAACCCAACTGGAGAGAGATACCATTCTTGTATGCTTGGACTGTAAGTTTTTATTTCTAAACATCTATTTTAATAAGATTTCTTTTATCTGAGTTTCTAAGTGATATTTTTCTCTCTTAGGTTGTATAAAAATAGTAAATCTCCAAGGAAGATTAAAATCTAGCAGAAAATTATCATCTGAACTCACCTTTGATTTCCAGATTGAATCAATAGGTAAATCAAAGTTTTGTATTTCTTATTTGATTGCATTTTGAGCTGCTTAAAATAATTTGATAATTATCTAAAATCATAGAAATATATTACTAAGGACTTACTGTCTAAATATAAGCTACAATGAATATGCGGTCAATATCACTTTTATACATTCTAGTTTAACAACTATGATGTAATCTATAAATGTTACCTTCCTTACAGATTTGGTATTTTCAAAAGAAATAATTAAATATCATTTTCTATAACATTGCTGTGAATTTCAATTTCCTCCAGACTCCCATGGAATTTCCCTATAAGTACTTTAAAATTTAGTAGTTACTGTAAACTCTGTTATATTCTTGCTGTTGAATCTGCTGATCAGAGAGTTTTAAGTGTATGGAATTTCCTTCCTGCCATTCTCTCATTTTGCTTGATAAGATTTTTTTCTGAAAAAGGATTTCTTACAGAATCAGTATTCTAAAATGATTATACTCCAAAAAAATAAGGTGAAAATTATCCTATATGAGGTAGTGCTGGGGAAAATGAATGACAATCAATTTAGTATTTAACTATACACACTTTTTCTGGTCTCCATTATCAGTAAAACATATTTGCATGTATATGTGTTGGCAGAGGGTAGGACCAAGGGCACATAGTTCAGTTTTTCTTATTCCTGGTTCAATTTTTACCCTTTCTTCCAACTAGACCACCCCTCTCAAGATGGTAAAATAGAATCCATACTTAACAACACATAGCAAGGGCCAAAAAAACAAGATGAAGAAACTCAAAGCAATGTATAGGCCTGAAGCCAACAGATATGCTGTTATCCTGAGCAACAAAGAAGACTAACAGTACCCCACAGGAAGTGGGGAGCCAGAGTCACGCTCAGTGGTTGCAGTGCCTACTGATCAAGACTGTCCCCACGTTAGACCTGGTAGTTTTATAGGTGATTTTCATCCACCCTTAAAAGACAATTCCTATTCTTTACGAACTGTTTCAGATTACAGAAAAAGAATGCTGAACAAATCAGTGTTTAACAAATACTAAAATCAAACTAGATTAGTAGAGAAAAAAAATTATCCAGTCTCTTGAAAACAGATTTTGAAAAATCAAAATAAATTGATTTGAAAGCAAATAGAATTCAATTCATCAAATAGTAGACATTATCCCAGGAAAGCAAGGATGGTTCAGCATCAAAAAATGTGTTTATGTAATACAGCACATTATAAAGATTAAAAGCAAAAAGTCACCTAACTTTTCAGTAGATACACAAAACATTCAAAAAGACCCAAGTCATTCATGATTTTTAAAAGATAATTTCTTAGCAAATTAGGAGTAGAAGGCAATGTCCTTCAACAGCAGTCTTTTAAGAATATCATGATTAAATGGTCAAACTATTTCCCATTAAAGTGAAGAACAAGATAAGGATGCTTGCTGTCATCACATTTCAATATTGTCTTATTACACAAGAAAGGGGAACTATGAAGATTAGAAAGAAAAGGGTAAAAAATCCTTTTTGCTGATGGTATGATTACATAGTATGTATGATTCAGTAAATAAACTACTAAAACCACTAAGAAAATTCAGAGTTGCTAGATACGAGTAACAAATGAATAGCTTTCCTGACATGCCAAAATTTTTAATACTAAGAAAGGTCTCATTAACAATGGCAGTGAAATATGTAACCAAAATATGTTTAAGACCATTTTCTAGGAAATTCCAAGTTACTGTTTAAAGGCATAAAAAAAGATTTTAATGAAGAATTACACCATGTCAATGGATAGAAAGATTGAATATGAGAAAGAAACCATTCTTCACAAATTAATCCACATATTCAGTGCATTTACTATAAAAATACCAATAAGGTATTTTGTGCCACTTAATAAGCTGATCTTAAAATTAATTTGAAAGAGCCAAAAGTCAAGAATAGGAAAATAAATACTGATGAATGCTTGCTCTCATTGATAGTGAAATATTTATAAAGCCATAGTTATTGAGACAGTGTGGGATCAACACAGGGATAAATAAACTGAAGAGTGTACCAGAAGAAAGGGCTCAGAAATAGATCTATATGTAATGAAAATTTATAGCATTAGGTCAGTGGAGAAATAATGGACAATTCAACAAATGATGCTGGTACTATTGGTTATCTGCAGGAAACCAAATCAGATTTCTTCCTCACAGAATACACACAAAAATATGTATTAAATATGTATATATAAAAATCAAAACTAAAATTTTTAGAAAGTGCATATGCCTCTGTCCCAGTGATTCTGTTTCTGGGTATCTACCCCAGAGAAAATTTTGCACATGTATTCAAGAAATACAAGAATGTTCATTGCCCCATTTGTTGTATAACAGAAAACTAGAAACAGTTTAAATGTTCATCATAACAAATATATGAAAGTTGAAAACATTTGTTATAAAGTTTATACTGGTAATGTAAACTTGATGTAGTAATAGTAAACATGCCTGAGAATGATAATTCCAAAATTTATAATAGCAGTTATCTCAGGGAGGAAGAAGAGCCTGGACAGGACTAGTGGAGCATATTTAGGGATGCCAGCTGTATTTATCTTTATACAACAGCAGTATGGCAAAATGTTGGGAGCTGAGCCTTGAATGGTAGATACATGTGTGTTTTTATGCTATTCTTATATTTTTCTATATTTTGAAATACTTTAAAATATTAAGCTATCAAAACAAAAATTTCTGTAACAAAAAATATTTTCAGTGAATTTTCTTTTTTCTTGCCAAAAAGATGAATAAGTTCTAATAGCTTTTTTTTTAATTTGAAAGGTAAAGATGCCATAATAAACATGGAATGGTTGACATTAGTTATTAACTGAAATATTGCTATGCAAGATAGAGGGATGAAATGATGCTTATCAGTTGAACTTTTGTACTATTAACAGTAACTGAGCTGTTCTTGCCTGCTAGTTTGCCTACAAGACAGTGTGCTAGCTTTCTGGAAACATGGAATGCAAGGTAGAAGTTTTAGATCTAATGAGGTAGGTAATCTTTTAAAAACTGTCTATTAGATATTCATGAAACATCAAATTCTACTTCAGACAGTTTTCTTCCACTTTGGAAAATTCCTGTTTGATACAAAAAATACTTGATTTGCTAACTTTATTAATATTTACTGTATTCAGTGTGGTTATCAAATTAATAGCACATACTTTATAGGCACCTCTCTCTCTCCATTCACTCTAACAACTTAAGTGCGTATTTTATGTGCTTCCAGATAATCAACCTCTTATATTCCACAAAAGAACTTCCTAAAACTACTGAAAGTGAGCCAACTATGATTTTCTGTCAACTTTCCCAGAATATCACCTGAAACAAGAGTACTGATGCTGGCTCTCTGTCTTGAGGCACCTTTTCTACTTTGCCTTTCAGAAATAATGACCAATGCAGGCTAAGTAAAAGGCTCTACATTTCTCTTAAAGCCACCTTGCCTCCTATTTCTGTTACCCTTACTCAGTTGACATTTATAAGATTCTTTGTGCCTCTTCCTCTTACCTCAGTTTAACTATAGGAATAATTTACTCCAAATCATGTGACACATTCACCTCAGTTTAACATTTACACCAGAAAGTACTGGGGCTATAAACATGACCACAATGTGGTACTTGTCCCCTAGAGTATTATGGACAAGAAAAATCATCAGTAATTCTTTCAGCAACCCCCAACCATTCTTAGTAGTGCGACTCACTTGAACATTGGAAGAAAAAGAAAACCTTAGGTACCTCAAGCAAGAAAGTTAACTCCTTGGTGTCCTGAACTGTCACTCATTAAGCTCAGAGCATTCCTTCTAATGAAGTAAACAGTATAGCAGAGTGATGATGAGTGTGCGTTCCAGAGTTGACTCTGCTCTTTAGTGAGTGTGACCTTGGCATATCACTTCTCTTCTCTTTGCCTGTATTTTTTCATCTGTGAATTGAGGGTAACAAAATAGTACTTACTTCATAGAGTTGTTAAGATTAAATGAAATGAAGCATGTAATGTGCTTGGCATAATGTTGAGCCTGTAGTCAAGTATTCGAGAAAGGTCACTGCTAATATGTTTCTAATAGTAATTCCCACAAGAGAGCTCACTTTGTAGGAAAATGTTTTAAAGTCACCTGAGGGCATCCATCAGAGCGATAAGAACAGAACTGTTAACAGCTAATAAACATTAGACTGAGAAGGAAAGGCATCATAGGTAGGATACAAGAGTGGCTTAAAAAAAAAGAAAGTTTGCTCCAAAGATCACCTGGTGGGCTTTTTCACATTACACAGGCAGACTGAATACAGCCCCTCCAAAAATGTTATGTCTTTTAGAAGCCAAACTCATATACATTGAAGATGAGTCATTATGAGCCACTATTACTGAAGTGAGCATGTTACATCCATCAGTTGTGGTGGGTTATCAATGAGGTTAAGAATCACTGGTGTTTCCAGAAAAATAATTGTACAGGTACTGGTGGAATAAATTTAGTCTCAAAATCAATTTTTTTTCAGCCTACCAAATTTTGGGGAGAAGTTACTGCCATTATAATTTGGAATGTTTTGCATCCAGTAAGCAATAGTGGATTTCTTTTTCTCCTATAGACTTAATCTTACCTCCCCAGCTGGTAACTGGTCACACTGAGGACTTCTTGAAGGATATATGCCATCAGAAAATATTATTTCAGGAGACAGGGAAAGAGAATTATTATCTATTGAGCACTTCTTAGCTAGGCATTATACCCACTAGCACTTGTAAGAACACTGCAAATTATGACTGCAAGGTAGATATTTTCTCGCCCATTTTGCAGAAGACAAATCTGTTCCCAACAAATTACACACCTTACCCAGTGTTACACCTACTAATTGGGAGAACTTGGATTCAACCGCAGTCATGAGTTTGTCCCATCTTACCCTAAGCCTTTTAAGTAAAAGGACCAGATTTAAGTAGTGTACTGTGCAGTAGCCTTACCATTAGCAATAGCAGAACTGACAGCGTTTTCTGATAAATAAAATGAACTGGTGTTTTGCTTTTAAATTTTGCCCTTAATGTCTATAATTTAACAAGTGAATGATTTTTATACACATTTTATGATTAATTTAAACTTAGCCACATTTTTTCTAGACTAACAAATTGATGCACCTCCCTGCTGACTTAGCAAATTGTCATACAGGTATTTATTTCCATTTTAATTTTAGGAAGTGTTTCTTTTCTATAGTTATAAGTGAAATGCCCATGTAAAATGTTGTGCCTTTAATTTCAGAAATTAAATTTATATTTTAATTGAACAGGTAACACAAGAAATTTCAGATAACACAAGAATTTTCAGACTGCTTGGATCTGACAGGTATGACAAGGGGTTGTATTAAATGTAGTATTAAAAATGTTTTGTAAATCCATCATGAAGGTGGTTTCTTTTTCAAGAGAATTGAAACTTCTACAGTAATATATTCAACATTGTTTTTCACACTATAAAAATTCAGTTAGTCAGAAAGTTACAAAGCCTTGGAGAATATGCCTGATCTTCCAAGTAACAGGAGTATATAGAGCTGTCAGTACTGATTTTGCCTTAAACATACTACGTAAAGTATTATTTATAGCACAAGAAACAGGCAATACCATATGCTAACAAACAAAACTTTTTGGGTTTAGTGCCAAATAGGATTTTTGAGCTGTATGCTGATTTACATTCTGATTCTTGAACTACAAATTTGTTCTTAGAATTTATGATAAGAATTAAGTTCCCCCAAATTATTCATAAATACAGGTCTCTCCCACCCCACTCCCAACTCTTATAACAGTACTGGTGTAGAGATGGAAGGTGGTGAATGGCAGAATTACTTCGGAGAGCTGAAACTGGCTCTTTAATCATAGTGACTTGCAAAAGATTTCTGCCCACCATTCAAATTAGCAGCATTTATAGAGGCCTATAATAAAGAAGCAGTGGAAGATTTTCCTGCTAATATTAGTTTTCAGGAATAACTTTGTTATATTTTGTTTGTTTATTGCTTTTAGGGTCGTGGTTTTGGAAAGTAGGCCAACTGATAACCCCACAGCAAATAGCAATTTATACATCCTGGCGGGTCATGAAAACAGTTACTGAGAAATGTTGTGCTCTGACAGTTATAGAAAGAACACTGCCACTGCAACATTAATGGATGCTTGAAGCTGTACAAAAAAAGCTGCAGTAACCTGACTTCAGTTACTTGTAATTTATTGTGGCATGAGACAAGATGGGGAAAATTTTTGTTTTAAGTGGTATGGATATATTTAGCATATTGAACCACACAAGTGCTTAATTCATTGTTATGTAATCTTTGTACATATAGGCAGTATTTTTCTGTGAAACTTCATATTGCTGAAGACATACACTAAGAATTTATGTAGATAATGTACTTTTATGAGATGTACAAGTGTCTTATCTGTACAGATGTAAATGTTGATGAAAATGCAATTGGGAGTTAATATTTTAAGAATTCTTTAGTATATTCTTTGGTGTGGCTATATTACAAAATGGGATGCTGGCAATGAACAGTCCATTTAACACTTGTATTTTTGTTATATGTAATTTAGTAATATGAATATAAATCTTGTTAACTTTTAAAATTGTAATGGAGGCAGTAATTTTATATAATCTTTTTCATTTTAATGCAAGTACACTGGCATTTATAGTTGCACAAGTATTGATCTGTGATGTATTAAGTCACAAAAGTAAGCTGTGACATTGTCAATAGGCATTTGGCTCCACAACATCTTTTTAAAATGTATCTGGATTGTTTTCTGTGTGAAACAAACCAATTTACTACCTGTTGTAGTAACTGGTCTTTGATATTTAAGCAGAATTCCGTAAGATTGCTTGTCTGTGCTTAAAAACAATACCTTCGAAAAAAATTTGAATCACAGCATAGTGATACCATGATGTAACGCTGCAGTTGTTTGAATTACAGTATGCACAAAGAATAGATTAGCATTATTAAAGAGTCCACACTAAACATTTCGTATAATCACATTGAAGAACTATATAACATTCCATAGAATGAACTGGTTCAAATTTCTAGTGGAATTTTTACTTTTGTTGGCCTCATTTTATCATTTTCATATTTCTTTTGATTTAGAGTATTAACACATGGCAAATAATTTAGTTACTACCTCATAAACAATACAATGGTTATTATACATCACAGGAACTTAGTTTTGGTTAAAATCATTTTTGATTGCTTTTTTCCAATGTAATATGTATATACCAAGTTTTAGCAAAATGCACACTTTTGGCTCTCTTTTGGTATATGTTCTTTATATTTTAATGTGAGTGTATACACTAAGAACAAACTAAATTGTGATTTATGGTCTTCATTTATTTTAATTGATAATGCTTTTAAATATGCTCCTGATTGTACATAGTGTAAAATAAACATGTTTTTTAACATGCTGTCGTATAGTAGCTTGTCATCTGGCTTAGTATGTATACAGTGGGTCAAAAACATATTAAGGAGAAAAAAATTTTTTGATTATTCTGCATTCAATTCTTAAATACCATTCTGGTCCCTCAGGTCATATTTTTATTTGATCTGTCATTTCAGTTTCATAAAGGAGTGATATTCCCACATTTGAGAAAAGGGCATCTTTTATAGAATCTTCAGCTTCCTGATCAGGAAAATGAATTACACACTCACAGTCTTTTGCTTAGAGCAGGCATCAGCAAACCTACATTCCTCAGCCTATTCCTGCTCACCACGTTTTGTAAATAATGTTTTATTGGAACACAACACATGTATTCATTCACATGTTGTCTGTGGCTGCTTTTGCACTACAATAGCAGAGTTGAGTGGTTGAAAGAAAACTGTTTGGCCCACAGAGCCTAAAATATTACCATCTGACCCTTTATAGAAAAAGTTTAGTGACTCCTGGGTTAGAGAAAGGAAGGGAGTGAGTTGGGGAATGCAGTTCTAGGAGGTTATTAGGAAGTCAGAAGGTTAGGTGGCAAGAACTGGATTGGGGGTCAAAGGACACCGTTTCTACTCTTACTAATGCCACTGCCCATTATGGTGATCTTGGATAATTTATTTGACTTTAGAACAACTTCCTTATCTAAAAATGTTATTTCTAAATGATACAGATGTTAATCATCATAAGCTTGTTTACATTTATCACTTTTCCCAAATAAATACACTGTGACTAATCTTAGCATTAATGTGTGAATTAATGACTTTTAAAAACTTGTATTTACCAGTATAACATTATGAATTTGTTGGCAAACAGACTCATGGAAAAATTTTTCAACAAATCAAGATTCTGTTGTTGGCATTTATTGACAAGGTTGTTGATCCTTTCTCTGGGCCACTGTTTTTTCTTGTTTCTAAGTTCTGTAAAGTATATGAAAGTTCACATATCAAAAAAGTTTAACCATCACATTTAACTGTCAAGCACTTAGAAGTATTTCTAGAAAATAAAGTATACAGCTGGTTGTATGTTACTCATGAGCTTTGTGAAAATACAGACCCCTGGAATCAATCTTTGGGTGTGAAGCCCAGTAACCAGTATTTTTATAAAGTTGTACAAATGTTTCTGAGTGTGATCCAAGGATCCTGTGCCTCAGAACAATATTTAATTTTAATTTTAATACTTAAAAAATGCAAATATTGAGGGTCACCCCAGTAACTTTTGATTAAGGATCTCTATTCACATAAAAGGAAGAGAGCCACTCACTTAAATGCTGGAAACCATCTATCTCACCTTCATGGAAGTTCAAGTTGTCTCTCTTGTTAGCTAGTTTCTTAGACATTGGTGTTGATAAGAATGAGACCAGTTTTTTCTGGGCCTGTTGGCACCTTTCAGCTTACAGGTATGTCACTGATGTCAGCAGAGACCAGGAAATAAAGGACAGGTATCAGTTTTCACCACTATTAGAAGACAGGTGAAAGTGTATGTTACACAAAATAATGGATAAACACTAGGAATATTACTTGAGGGAAGATAATAACAGTAAGTGCCCAATACATATATCTGTGTGCCATAGATTCTCCCACTGAAGCCCCAGAACAGCCCAAGGAGGTAGACATTGTTAACACCATTTTACAGATAAAGAAACTGAAACACAGGAAAGTTTAAATAACTTGCCCAAGAAGATAGCTAGTATGTGGCAGAGCTAGGATTTGAACATAGGCACTTGGTTCAAAGTGTATAGTACTCAATAACCATTATGCTAAACTATGTATTACACAAAATACATGCAGTATATCACTGCCCTCTAAAATACACCTCAGCATTCTTCCTCCTGATATTAGATATATTGTCTCCAGGAGTTGGAATTTCAAATTCTGATTTTCACTGTCTCTTGGAACAAAAATTAATAATTTCCTGTCTAATTTTTTGCTTTGCCATAAAGTTATTTTCCTTTTTCAAGGTGTTTTATGTAAGAATAAAAGGATTTGGATAAAATTAATTGTACAGTTAAAGCTTATTAAATAAGTCTAGCCAAAACTCATTACAAAGACTTTTTTGTTTTACTTTTGTGAGATACTCAATTATTTAACCAACATGTGTTCACCATTTACAGTGTAACCAAGCACTTTACTGGCACTGGAAGAAAGATGGAAAAGCCATCATTCCCAGTATTCAAGGAGCACATCTGGATGAATAAAGATAAAGAGGTACAAAAGGTTGTACCTAATTCTGCTTTGGAAAAAAAGAAAGCAGCTGTGTAGAAAGTTGTATGTAAACCATGTTGCTGACAGATGAGTTTATCAAGTTCAGGAAAAAATTAGGGTAGGGAGCTCTATCGAAGCTAGACTAAAGCGTATGTTCAAGGAATGACATTAAATGCAGCTGATCTTAGGGTGCATGGAATAAGGACAGGAAGCTAGAAAATAAGGGTGGACACAATTGTGAAGAGTTTCCTAAAGAGAAGAGGAGCTTTAATTAGTCCACAGTTTTGGAAAGTGCAGCAGTCAAATCAATGAAGATGAAAATAAGCTGCCAGGTTTGGACATAACAGTGATGACTTGTATCCTTACGGAGAAAATTCTCTATCCGATGGTGACAGCAGAAATTACATAAAAATGGGTGTGTATGAGATTATGTGGATTTGAGTTTATTGGGAATATGTTTGGTCTTGAAGGAAGTATATAAAGGATGTTTCTAGGGTTTTTTCCTAAATTTGGGAGGAGATACGCATATTTGAAGGAAATGAAAGAAATGGAGAATTGAAGGTAGACGAGAAAGGAGGACGAGTCACCTCAAAAGAAGGGAAGTACGACCATCCTAAATCTGGGCGTGATGGGCAGCATTTTACTCCCCATGCTAAACAAAGTGTGTATTTTTAAGTTCGCCTGGGGGACAAAAAGGGGAAGCTTTGGCAAAAGTTATCTTTCCAACTTGAATACGTTTACCTCTGTATAGCATTCATCACATTGCTTGACTTGCTTCCCCACTGGGTGGCAAACGTGTCTCTAGTTGCTACTGCAGGGCTTACTGAATTGTGAAAACGGGAGCAATCTACCACAGCTAACAGGTTCTTGTCACCAAAACAGCCAACAGAAGTTGGCTGAAAAGTTATTTGGACGATAAGGCAGTCTGTAGCGTAAGGACTAATAGTGGATATACAAACTGAAGGTCTCTGCCCGGACAGGGAAACAAGCTAATCACATTTATATGTGCTCTATTTTAGGGCATCTGAGGTCGTGGAAAGAACAGGACCGAGTATAATCACAGAGTTCATGGAAAAGTAATTAAAATGTTCCTGAGCTCCTTCAGGGCCTCGTAAAAGGCTCTCGGAGGAGAAACTACCGATGACGTTACGGGCTTGGCGCGAAGCTGACCCACCGAGGCAGCAAACGCGGGACGGCGGGCTTCCCCTGCGGCGGGCGCCGGGGAGGCCGTTCCGGAAGCCGCCCGGCCCCTCGCGACCTGAGCGTCCGGTTGCCCCGGAGACGCCGCGGCGGTTCCGCTCGGGAGTGGCAGGCTCGTGGCTGCCTGCACGGAGCGTCCCCCGCCCGCGTTGGGGCTGCTGGGGCCGCTTGAGGCCGTGAGCGTCGCCCCCGTCCGCGCCGTAAGTGCGAGTGGCGGCGGCGGGCGCGGGCCGCACCACGACCGGCCGGGGCGGGGGTCGGGTGGTCGCGGAGGCGTGCGGGGGGGTCCCAGGGAAGAGCAGGTTCGCTGCCTTCCCCTCCGGCGGCCTCTGGAGGACCAGGTAGGGGCGGCGGCGAGGGGCTAGAGGGGACCGCCGGGTGCGGCTCCCTCGGGGACGAGAGGGAGGCGCGAGGGCGGCGGCGGGCCCAGGCGCGATGGTCCGGGCGGGCCGAGGGCGCGTCTGCGCTTTGGAAACCCCTGGCTGCTGCGACCGCTGGACTGTCGTCCAGTGAAGGGTCGGGTCCCATTTAGAGGCCTGGAAATAAAGTGGATTATGCCAAACTAACATCTATTTTGTCTATACACGAAATGTGATGTGTTTAAACAAAATTCTTGGATTACATAATTATATGGTCTGGTTTTCTGAGGATGTTTTTAATTAATCCGATTGTGCTATCACCAATTCAAGTTTACAAAGGGGTGTACTTTTAAAGTTCTGTAATTCAGTATTGTGCTTACAAGACAGATGCAGAAAGGGTTTGTATCCCATTTTTCTGTCAGCTTTATAAAATAGAAGTACAGCCTGTGTTTCGTTGCATTGGAAACAATGATAACAGCAGATTGTGACTTAGCCTGTAGAATCTGTAACTGGTCTGGCCTGGTGTTGAAAAAATCCCCTTTTCCCCCTCATTGCTAACTCCTCTGTATACACCAGTCTCCTATGAACTCTTAGATTAGGCAATTAATAAGAGTTTTTCTACCCCATTTCCTCTCTCTCTCTCTTAATCTTGTCTTCCTTATCTCAGTGTACTCCTTAGGCTTGCCTGAGCCCTCAGGACCTGCTTCCAAGTGTTATCTCTGTTTCTAGGTGCATCATTTTGCAAATCCTTAAGACTAAGGAAATGAGAAAATTTTCAAAGAATTTAAGGATCCATTCAAGTATGGGTCTGTTTTTCTATATTCACCAGTAGACCCAAGGCTGTAGCTGTACCTGTTTTTGCCTTCATACACAGACCTTCACTAACTTAGTCAAATATTTGGGAAATTCTGAAGTCAGGAGACCCTGTAACCAAGAGGTATGCAGCTTCAGATTGGAAGTCACTAATAACTATGGAAAATATTTTGAACCAGTGTCATCTGTTCCCTGCCAAGAGTTGTTCACTGTTTGATCTTGATTTCCTGCCCGGGTCCTCTATTAACAAATCAAAATGTAATTACTGGATTTCTTTAAAAAGAAAGTTATTTTACATATTTAGTGGGAAAGTTAGAGAATAAAATTGTAGTAGGACTTAAGTGGACAGTTTGAGCACCCACTAAGTGCCAGACGGTAACTAACAATGCACATTAGGTGTAATGTGTAAAAAAGGAGTGGGGCAAGTTAACACAGTATGTAGAGAGAGGGAGCTTGCTTTTGGGGATTGGAGAAATGTAAGCAGAAAAAACACTTGAATTGGACTACAAAAGACGGAGAGGATTTCAGGGGAAAACCTTCCAAGCAGCGGTATATAAGCAGAGAGACTTAGAGACTGGAAGTGTTTAGGGAAGAATCTAAGAAGCAATGCGGGAAAGGTACATTGGGACCAGGATGTAAAGGATTGTAAATACCATACTACAATTTGAACTTTATCCTGTGGCATTAGAGGGCATAAGACTTTTTTGACCAAGTGCAATATCTGATTATATTGATGTTTGGGAAAGATGTTTTTGGTGTAATGGAAGTAGATATGCAGAAGAAAAGTAAGTGAAGAACACTTTAGTCCCAACATATATGGGGTTTTTAATTGCACTATTTTGATATAAGAATTTCAAACTGCAAGAATAGTGCATCTTGCATCCCATGCATCTGTATTCATTAATGGCTTACATTGTGCTCCATTTGCTTTATCGTTTCCTTTTTATCTCTATATAAATACATTCATATTAATTTTCTGTACCACTTGAGAGTAAGTTGCATGTCCTCTTACCTCTAAATAGTTCAGTATATATTTCCTAAGAATTAGGACATTTTCTAACATAACAACAGTATAGATTACCAAAACCAGGAAATTTAGTGTCTAATCCACAGTCAATATTTAGATATCACCAATTATCCCAGTCTTATTCTTCATAGTTATTTTTCCCCCATTTCTAGGATTCAGTTCAGGATCACACATTGCATTTCATTTTCACATCTCTTTAGTGTCCTTCAGTCTGAAACAGTATTTGACCTTTGTCTTTAATGACCTTCACCGTTTTTGTAAGAACACAGGCCAGTTATTTGTAGAATGCCACTCAATTTGGCTTTGTCTGTTGTTTCCTCATGATCAGATTCAGGTTTTGCATTTTAAGCAACAACACCACAAAAGGGATGCTGTGCCCTCAGTGGCTTATTTGCCTTTTCTAGAAATTTCATGTGTATGGACTCATACAAAATGTGGGAGGTTTTTGTCTGGCTTCTTGCACTTAGCATATGTTTTCAGTTTCGCTTTTTTTATCTTGATCTCATGATAAATGCTGCCTGATAGCAATAGTAGTTCATTCCTTTTTTTTTTTCTGAGTAGTATTTCATTGCATGGTTTTCATTCCTCAGCAGATGGACATTTGGACATTTCAACTGTTTTCAGTTTGGAGCTCTTAGGAATAATGGTCCTGTGAGCATTTGCATACATGTCTTTCTACAGACATATTTTTCCTGGGTAGATAATGAAGAGTAGAATTGCTGTTTATGTTTAACTTTTATGTTAAATTTGTGTTGAATTTTTAAGACTTTGCCAAGTTATCTTTTCCAGTGCGGCTTATAATTACAATAATAATCCAATTATTATTTTCTAATGGGGCTGTGCCATTTTATAGTCCTGCCATTAGTGTGTGAGAGTTCCAGTTTCTATAGTCTTTTGGATTTTAGCCACTATTCTGCATTCCTCTTTCCCTTTCTATTCTTTTCACATATTTTTATTACATTGCTTTCTACACTGTCAGAGTTTATGACATTTATGCATTATTCTTCCACCCTTATCCCCATCTTGATCTTAGTCTTTAATTAAATATAATAAATGCTCACTGTAAATCCTTTTCCTGAAGTTTTCCCAATCAACTCTTGAATCTACAAGGAAATTATCCTCTTGTAGTTTCTGGAGTTCTCGCATGTTTTAAACTGTTTATTCATGAAGAGTTATTGTTTTTCCCTTTCTTCCCTTGAATTTCTTAAAAATGCTGCTCTATTTTTACTTTGCATTGTATGTTGCTCTTGAAAAATTTGGTCACTTTAATTCTCTTACACTTAGCTTATGTAGTCTTTATTTCTGGAGAATACAAGCATTTTCTTTATCTTTTATAGTTTTTTTCAAATATGTCTCAGTTGGTTGTTCTGGTTCATTTTTCCCAGCTATCTGGTGAGCCCTTTCATTATGTATATTCACGTCTTATTTTATTTCCAGAAATTTTTCTTGGATTATAGTTTCAACTATTGGTTTTGTTCCATTGTTTTTTCTTCAGGGACTCTAGTTATATATATATATATAGGCTGTTCTTTGTCTTCCATTTCAACCACGTTCTCTTTAAACTCCCATAGTCTTTATTTCTCATTTTATTCCCTTAATTGCCATTCTGTCTTTCTTTAATGCCCCTTATTAAACTTTCATTTGAATCTGTTCTCCCATTGGCATCTTGTTATTTAGCGTTTATTTCTGATATGATTTGGGCTTGTGCTTCCATGTCTTTCCTGAATTCAATCACCTATCTTTTTTCTTTTCCCCTATATTTTTACCCACTTCTGGTCTTATTATTTGAATTTCTGATTCAGAGTGGCTTTTCATATCTCCAAATGATTGTTGGAAGATATTTAAACCACTTGGAGAATTGTGTTCATTTTCTTCTGCTTCATGGTTAGAGTTTTTTGGAGTGATTTTCATTTGCTGCAATGTTTTGATTCTCATTTCTATATTCCAGTAACAGTTTTGTATGGAGACTGCTTTCCTGTATTTTATTTCTTGGGCAGGTTTTGGTGTGTAGTAATTGGCAGTAATCCTGGTTCAGGAGAGCCGTCTCTCTCACTATATCAAAGGGCAGTTTCTTTAATGGATAGTGCTTTTTTAAATAGTAGTGGTGAAGGGAAGATTTGCATGTCCTTCAGTTTGGGGTTCTCTTTTATTTTGCAAGTTCAAAAATGTATTCCTCTTCCTCTCCTTCCCATCACTATCCAGTCTCTAACATTGAGTAAGCCTCTCCCTTCTGCCTTCCACCTCTCTTCCCCAAGGGTGCTGCCAGTGACTGATGCCTTCTCAGTGTCCATGACTTTGAAGTCTTTCCTATAGTGAGTGTGCTCACATCCACGAGGACACTCAGTAACACTCAGTATTTTTGCACTTGTGATGTATTTTCTCTTCTGGAGGGTGATTTTAAGTCTGTCTTAGCCCTTTTTTTTCCCTCTTCTCTCTTTACAGTTTTTCAAGATCTCACCCATTCCTATCTTTGCTTTCTGCAAAGGTTGATAGTGTCACCTCAAGGGATATCTCTTCCAGAATTTGGGATTTACTTTTCTACTGAAGTTTGTAGATTATCTTCTTGTTATGTTGGAAGCATTGTATTTATGTGGTTTTATTGCTATGGTTGATTTCTGCAGCTTTGTGAAAGACACATGAAGAGATTAGATTTAGGCTACTGCCGCCATTCTTGGCTATCAAAGACCTCAACCATACTATCTTGACAAGCCATTTACGTGTAATGGGGAGCATTGGGTAAGGGTAGAGGATAAGAAAGAAGGCTTTTGGTTTAGACCTGACTGGTTGTGAAGTGATTTTGTCCATTCATCCAGAGATGTTCATCAAGCTAACAGCAATAAATGATGCTGTGAAAAGATTTGTTACTGTTTTTAATGGCTGCTTTATTCAGCAGCCCACATCTCCTCTTTCTTCTCTCCACCAGGTGGAGATATAGCACTTTGGACCAGGTCTTGTTCTCAACTCTTCTAGCCTCTGCAGTACTCAGATGGGTTAGGAAGGAAAAGATAAACATCATGTCCAAGAGTACAAAATGCTCCTTCAGCTGGACCTTACAGCATCATATTTTCATCATTTATCTGAGGATAATAAAAACAGTAGATAAGTTTCCCTTCCACAGATGTTTTCAGTCAATGGAGGTAAACACAGACCCATTATAATAAATAATATATTAAATGTTTGCAGTAGCAGGAAGAACTGTTTTGGAATGAACTAAATAACATCCAAGTATTTTTAATTGTACTTAAAATTAGTCAATTGAAATAAATCTTCAGCCTTCTGAGCGAACCACTTTTATATTACAAAGCCTGAGAACATTGCCCTTGATAACGATTAAGCTGAGTCATCTTATTTTCCAGGTGCATCATTGTACTGCAAGTCAATCAATACAGTAATTTAAGTCACTTCAACTATAATGGAAAAGTATGAAAAATTAGCTAAGATTGGAGAAGGGTCTTATGGGGTTGTATTCAAATGCAGAAACAAAACGTCTGGACAAGTGGTAGCTATTAAAAAATTTGTGGAATCTGAAGATGATCCTGTTGTTAAGAAAATAGCACTAAGAGAAATACGTATGTTGAAGGTAGGTTAACTTTTTAAATATCACGGTACTGGGTGAACTATGTATGCCAAAATTACAAAGGATTCAAAAATGATTTTTTCATTAGATTTAAATTTAACTATCGACAACTATGGAAAATAAATTGATCATAACTTTGGACTTCAGCAGCTCTGATGTTTATCTGATGAGTACAAGCTGTAGATTGTTAAAATATTGAAGTACTTCTACTCTGGTTGGTAAAAACCTACTGTCCTAAGTCCCCATGTCCTTTACCCTGAGCCCTGGGCTTTCTCTGCACCCGACCCCCCAATCCTTGGCCCCACAAACCAGCAAGTAAAAGAGCATCTCTTGACACAGGAGCCCCTGGGACCGCACCACTGCCACTGCAGGCATCGCTAGGGTTTGGTCTTGCTTGCACTCCACTAGTTCTTAACACATAGTGAATTGCTAGCACCCCATAAAGGATTTGTTACAGTTGTTTTCACTCTGATAGGATTTGACAGGTCAGATTCAGATGTTCTCAATGCAAGTATTTTCCTGTCCCAACAATCTCAGTTTTAGAACCCTAGAAGGTTTAGAGATGTGTCTTGCCAGTGGGTTTCAGCCCCAGGCAAGTTCGCTATGCATTCAATGAGACCGAAAAATGACAATGCAACGTTCTTGGGGTGGAAAGGTTTATACCCAACTTTATTTCGGCGGTGACAGGTCAGTCACTGGAATCCCAACCACTCAGAACAAGTCTGTGTGCAGCAAGCCGGTCTCTGCCTCTGGGCCCCTCTGGGCCCCTCTGTCCCCTAAGCTGTCTGTCTCTGTCCTCAGCACTGCCATTACTCCAGTCTCTGCTCTCCTGCAGCTGTGCCACCATGTCGCCCAGAGCACTGAGCAGAGCTCTTTATAGTGTCAATAGCAATAAATTGCCCACACTTGTGTAGTGAGCTAGCTGACCAGGGCCAGGTGAGAATCCTGGCCATAGGAACCCTCACTTTATCCACAAGATACCTCTCCCACAGCACCCTTATTTTATCAGAGAGGAAACAGGCATAGGGCCATGCTTCCCAGATATTAATGTGTATTGGAGTCTCCTGGGGACCTTGCTGAAAGACAGAGTCTGAGGTCTGGGGTTGGCCTGGGATTCAGCATTTCTAGCAAACTCCTCTGCCACAGAAGCTGCTAGCTCATGGACCACTTTGAATAGCAGAACTGTGATTTCCTCAAGAACTCACAGCTGACCTTTATTTCTGACATTTGTCTTCTTTTTTTAGGAAAACACCAGAAATCCAGTTTTTAAAGGGAGATAGTCATATGGTACTACCTCTCCTTTCCCAGTATTGTTTACAGCAGGTTTACTTAACTAGTCACTTCTAGTGTTTTGTTTAAAATATAATTTGATCTACACGGAGTTTTCAAGAGGACATCCACCATGCCAAAAAACAGCTCCCTGTTACCTCACAACCAGCAGAGTGCTGGTCACCCAACAGCTCAGTCACAGAGCCAGGCTACAGGGTGGCTCTGAACCTAGCGGTGGGTTGTTTTCAAATAAAGGTAATGCTTTTTACCACCCCTAAGCCCATATCTTCCAGTGAAGTAAATGGTCAGGTAGTACCCCCTGGCACCCCAATTTGAGAATGAACCTTGAGGTAAAAAGTAGCCAGATTCCAATCCAGTGTGCTCCCCTAATGGGCATCTCTTCTGCTTTTATGTTATGCCTGTGCATGTCCTGAACAGATGCCTTCCATGATAAATTCCACCTTCCCCACATCCTCCCATTATTTAAATGTGATTTGATTTTCCCCCTCTGTACCACCTGTTTTACTTTAGACAAGTCACTGTTTTTCTGAGTTAAGTTAATTTCATTTGCAAAGGAGATTGAAATTGCCTATCTACCCAAAGACGAATTTGACCAGGTTAAGTCTAGACATTGCATCCAGCTATCTCATCTGAATCCCTTACTTTACTGGTTTTGTTTCCATCCTGTGGTTTCTACTGTAGCACAAAGCAGTGGGCTTCCCTGTGTGACCTGTTTCCTCCACTATTTGCTTTTCTGTTCTTTTAGGAAATGGCAAACTGATTAGGTGCTCTGGGCATATTTTTAATATGACATGGATTCTCTTTCCCAAACTGTTGAGCAGCAGACACAGTCACAGAGTGTTTTTTGTTTATTTGTTTGTTTTGGTCAAGTAATGCTTACAGATACTGAGGTGGAAGATGCTATCTAAATCCCCGTCCTTAAGACTGCCTACTGGGCCTGCAAAATATTTATTTAGCTTCTACTATATACGCAACATTGTGTTCTCTCCATATATATAGATGTGTGTATGTGTGTGCATATGTATCTTTCTGAGTAAATGGCATAAGGTTTGGAGAGGTGATTTGTCTACTACACTGGGAAAACAACATGGGAAATGAGTTTTGAGTAGGAGATCAGATGTCCTGGTTCATAGCTTTTGTTCCAAAGTCTGATCTGGTTAGCATCCCCTTCGAAAAGTATCCTGGTTTGTATGCTTAATTATACTGTTAACTTAGCTAGCTATAAACAGGGTGACCATATGTGCTGGTTTGCCTGGGACAGTCCTGACTTATACACATTACCTTGATTGGATGATAAATTATGTAGTTACTTTAATGATTATTTTACTTAATCAGGATTTTTCCTTTGTTTTACAACATTAAACAGAGGTTGCCTTAAAATGCTTCAGTTTGGAATAGAATTTAACATATAAAACATCTATGCATATGTGAGAACAACAACATCAAGAAACAGAGCTGAAAATATGATAAATTGAAAACAGACTGTAGGTACTCCTAGAATAGGCAGTTTGATCAGATTTGATGGTTGGGATCTAGTATTTCTGAGAGCCAACACTGAAATCCTGACTGGATCCAAATCCAGCTGACATTTACATTAAATCCATAGCATTATGTAAACTAAATGGGTATTGATGATTTTTATAGTTAAATCAAAATCCATTCCATTTCCTCAATTTATTATTCAGGTTTTTTTAAGACATGGATGTTTAGCATTTCCAGAAAATGCATACACTGTGTTTAGTTTTAGTGTTTATACTTTCAGTTATGTACTTTATTTGCTATCTCCAGAGAGATTCAAGCAATTTAGTTACCATCTATTATGAGTACATTAGATGAATTTAAATTTTTTCTTCCAACTTTAAGATTCTACAGTTTTTACTAAGAATAGTTTTCTCTTGTAACTGTAATAAAATTCTCCACAAGAGATTTATAGAGAATGATAAATTGTGTTCTTAAAATTGTAAGGGATTGGCAGAGAAACTATTATGAGAAAAAAATCACCAAGTTTTGTATTTCCATTCCTTTGCAGCAATTAAAACACCCAAACCTTGTGAACCTCATTGAAGTGTTCAAGAGAAAAAGGAAAATGCATTTAGTTTTTGAATACTGTGATCATACACTTTTAAACGAGCTGGAAAGAAATCCAAATGGGTAAGTAATCTGGAAACTGAAGCTCTGCATGGCCAGTTCCCAGTTCCATATATGTGGGATTGACTAAGGCAAATTTCATATCTAAGCCCCATTCCCCTTTCTCATGGCTACTCGTCTCCAATCTTAGCTATGATGTGCTCATAGGGCAAGTGAATATTAACCTAGAGTAAAAATAATTAGAAAGACAAATCTGCTACATATATAAATCACAATGCATTTTGAGGCTAACTTACATATGGATTGTCTGAATTCAAGGAATGAACCATGGTTCAGTATTAGGAAATCTATTAATATAATTCACTAATAGATAAAGGGAGAAAAAAATTTATATGGTTGATAAAATTTGAAAAGGCAATTGATAAATTCTACATCCTTAACACATACACAAAAGTTCTTCAACAGCTAATTTTATACCCAACGTTGAAGGAACCACCATTAAAATGAGAAATAAGATAAGGACATTGTCATCACTGTAATGTAACATTGTTCTGAGAGCTCTAGCCAATGTAATGTGATGAGAAAAACAAATAGAATGTATAACTTTCAGAAGCAAGATTAAATTGTCATTATTTGTATATTATTCTACAAAATCTAAGAGAATTGCCTAAAAAGTTATTAAAACTAATGGAATTCAGTATAATGACTATAGTGTTCCAAATTCCACACACAAAAATTAACTGCTTTTGTATCAATCAGCACTTTAGAAAATCTAGTGGAAAAGGATCCCATTCAAATATCAACATCAACAAAAAGATTTAGGAATAAGGATTAAAAACATTGTTCACATTCTATATAAATACAACTACAGAAGTTAACCGAGGTACGTGAAGGATTTTATTTAAATGAACGTATATTTCTGGATGGAAATACTCATTATTATAAAGATACTGCCTCCCTGATTTGTTTATTGCAAAAAATCTAATCAGAATGCCAATGGGATTTTTTAACTTGAAAAACTTAGACTAAATCAGAAAGCTTTTAAGAAAGAAGTAAGGGAACTTTAACTGCCAAGTATTAAATCATAGTAGTTTCAGAGATTGCCTTTGACAGAAAGTACTGTAAACAAAACAAAACAAAAAAGGCAAATTGGGTAAATTACTTACCAGATGAATAATTAATATAATTTCACATCTACATATGCAGATTTTGCAAGTCATATTTTTTAAAAGATTAACACCCAGGAAGAAAATATATTCATTCCAAAAAATTTTAATGAATTTCTACTGTCACTCCAAGCTAGTTGCTAACCATATAGCAGTGAACAGAATGTACAAAAAATGTTGCCTAACCTATGGAACTTACATCTACTTCTTACATGAAAAGGCAAATCGTTAAAAAAAAGTTGGGGTGGAATAAATGACCAAAACACCTATGAGGACATGTTTATCCTCCCTATTAATCAAAGAAATTCAAGTTATTTTAATTAGGTACCATCCATTTGTCACCTATCAAATTAGCAAGGATTTTTCAAAAGTAAATATACCCAGCATTGTTAAAGTCAGGGAATCAGACATTCTAATTCGTAGCGGGAGAAAGTACATAATTGGGAGAGCAGTTTGGCTGTATGTATGAAAATCTTAAACAGTTTTCATCCTTTGGCCAAGAAATTCCATGGAAAGAAATGTGTAGTAAGAAAACAATCAGACAGGTACAAAAAGTTATATATAAGAATGTTCAGCACATCAGTATTTGCAACAAAAAAAATTGGGACTGACCTAATTTTCCAATTGTAAAGATTTGGTTAAATGCACTCTGGCATATTGATAGAATGGAAGACTATTGCGTCCAGCCCATTAAAAAATAAGCTGTAGATCGTTAATGCCCTGGGAAATGTTTGTAAAATTATATATGAGAAAATGAGGCTACAAAATAGAATATTCAGGGTAATTGAAAATGTGTTTTGAGTGTTCCCAGTATTCCAGGGAATGCACTTATTTTACTTTCAAAATAAAAATTAATTTAAAAAACAGTTCAAATGATTAATTCATAGTTCAACCTTATTAAGAGCTAAATAGGGTTTTGTATGTCGATTGAGAGACAGGTATGTTTAGCCATCCTATAAATTAATTTATAAATTAATATACATTATCATAGAGTTAGAAATGTATACTTGACTGCATGTATTTTTCAAGGCTTTGAAAATAAAACATACAATACATACATGGACCAGCTTAATTGAACTAAACATCTTTCTCTTCCCTTTGTGCACTCTAATCCTTCCTGCCTATAGGACTTAGCTAATGTTCTCCTTTTAACCTAGATTATGCTAACCATTTCCACTTTCCCTATCTCTGTCATAATTTTCAAAATGTAAAATCCCAGATATTCTATCTCTGAGATACCTCCACCTAGGTGGAACTGCTGTAGAATTGTATTTTTGTCCATGTTAGGGTAGTTGTCGCTTACCACCTTGTGTGCTGTTACTGAATACTCTCTCTCTCATAAGGACTATTAAGTTTTTTGAGTGCAGAATTCATACCTAATTCATCTTACTGTCTTCCTCAGTGTGCAGCATTCTTTAATTCATTCACTTCAGAAATATATTATTAAATACTTGTACTGGTGTAGAGGATACAAAGATACAGTGGCACAGTCCTGCCCTCAAGAAGCTTACAATGTAATGGAGATATTCAAAGTAGTAATCCAAGTGGCAGTGTTGGCTGGATTAATATTGGTGCAGAGGCTACAGGAGAGAAGCAGCTCCAACATGTTGGTCCTGGGGATTCAGGAAGTTTCTGCAGAGATGGAATCATTTGGTCTGAGACTTTAAAAAGGGAGGAGTTGGCCAGATCGACAATGTCAGAGAAATGCATAGATGACGAGAAAGCGAGGCATATTCAGGCAACCCTTTTGTTCAGTATATGTTCAGCCACTGCAAGAATCTCTGAACTATTCTACTTTCCAGTCTTTACATTTTACAAGAGTATTTAGCAATGCTGGTGTATATGTGTGCTTTTTGGTCAGCGCTGAAACTTGTATATACATAGGGGAATACAAATGGGAACAAGGCAGACGATGCTACTTTTTTTTTTGGTATCGTTAATGTACAATCACTTTAACAACATTATGGTTACTAGAACCCCTATTATCAAGTCCCCCCCACATACCCCAATAACGGTCACTGTCCATCAGCATAGTAAGATACTATAGAATCATTACTTGTCTTCTCTATAAATACTGCCTTTCCCGTGTCCCCCACTGCTGCGTTACGTGTGCTAATCATAATGCCCCTTATCCCCCCTTATCCCTCCCATCCCACCCTTCATCCCAAGTCCCTTTCCCTTTGGTAACGGTTAGTCCATTCTTGGGTTCTGTGAGTCTACTGCTGTTTTGTTCCTTCAGTTTTTCCTTTGTTCTTATACTCCACAAATGAGTAAAATCATTTGGTACTTGTCTTTCTCAACCTGGCTTATTTCACTGAGCATAATACCCTCTAGCTCCATGCATGTTGTTGCAAATGGTAGGATTTGTTTTCTTCTTATGGCTGAATAATATTCCATTGTGTATATGTACGACCTCTTCTTTATCCATTCATCTACTGATGGACACTTAGGTTGCTTCCATTTCTTGGCTATTGTAAATAGTGCTGCGATAAACATAGGGGTGCATATGTCCTTTTCAAACTGGGCTGCTGTATTCTTAGGGTAAATTCCTAGGAATGGAATTCCTGGGTCAAATGGTATTTCTATTTTTAGCTTTTTGAGGAACCCCCATACTGCTTTCCACAAGGGTTGAACTAGTTTACATTTCCACCAGCAGTGTAGGAGGGTTCCACGTTCTCCACATTCTCGCCAACATTTGTTGTTGTTTGTCTTTTGGATGGTGGCCATCCTAACTGGTGTGAGGTGATATCTCATTGTGGTTTTAACTTGCATTTCTCTGATGATTAGCGATGTGGAGCATCTTTTCATGTGCCTGTTGGCCATCTGAATTTCTTCTTTAGAGAAGTGTCTATTCATGTCCTCTGCCCATTTCTTAATTGGATTATTTGCTTTTTGCTTGTTAAGGTGCATGAGTTCTTTATATATTTTGGATGTCAACTCCTTATCAGATACATCATTTATGAATATATTCTCCCATACTGTAGGATGTCTTTTTGTTCTACTAATGGTGTCCGTTGCTGTACAGAAGCTTTTTAGTTTGATATAGTCCCACTTGTTCATTTTTTTCTTTTGTTTTCCTGGCCTGGGGAGATATGTTCATGAGGAAGTTGCTCATGTTTATGTTCAAGAGATTTTTGCCTATGTTTTTTTCTAAGAGTGTTATGGTTTCATGACTTACATTCAGGTCTTTGATCCACTTTGAGTTTACTTTTGTGTATGGGGTTAGACAATAATCCAGTTTCATTCTCTTACATGTAGCTGTCCAGTTTTGCCAACACCAGCTGTTGAAGAGGCTGTCATTTTCCCATTGTATATCCATGGCTCCTTTATCGTATATTAATTGACCATATATGCTTGGGTTTATATCTGGGCTCTCTATTCTGTTCCACTGGTCTATGGGTCTGTTCTTGTGCCAGTACCAAATTGTCTTGATTACTGTGGCTTTATAGTAGAGCTTGAAGTCAGGGAGCGTAATTCCCCCTGCTTTATTCTTCCTTCTCAGGATTGCTTTGGCTATTTGGGGTCTTTTCTGGTTCCATATGAATTTTAGAACTATTTGCTCTAGTTCATTGAAGAATGCTGTTGGTATTTTGATAGGGATTGCATTGAATCTGTAGATTGCTTTAGGCAGGATGGCCATTTTGACAAAATTAATTCTTCCTAGCCAAGAGCATGGGATGAATTTCCATTTATAAGTGTTCTCTTTAATTTCTCTTAAGAGTGTCTTGTAGTTTTCAAGGTAAAAGCCTTTCACTTCCTTGGTTAGGTTTATTCCTACGTATTTTATTCTTTTTGATGCAATTGTGAATTGAATTGTTTTCCTGATTTCTCTTTCTGCTAGTTCACCATTAGTGTATAAGAATGCAACAGATTTCTGTGTATTGATTTTGTATCCCGCAATTTGCTGAATTCATATATTAGATCCAGTAGTTTTGGAGTGGATTCTTTAGGGTTTTGTATGTACACTATCATGTCATCTGCAAACAGGGACAGTTTGACTTCTTCCATACCAGTCTGGATGCCTTTTATTTCTTTGTGTTGTCTGATTGCCGTGGCTAGGACCTCCAGTACTATGTTGAATAAAAGTGGGGAGAGTAGGCATCCTTGTCTTGTTCCCGATCTTAAAGGAAAAGCTTTCAGCTTCTGGCTGTTAAGTATAATCTTGGCTGTGGGTTTGTCATATATGGCCTTTATTATGTTGAAGTACTTGCCCTCTATACGCATTTTGTTGAGAGTTTTTATGATGAATGTATGTTGAATTTTGTCAAATGCTTTCTCAGCATCTATGAAGATGATCGTGTGGTTTTTGTCCTTTTTGTTGATGTAGTGGATGATGTTGATGGATTTTCGAATGTTGTACCATCCTTGCATCCCTGGGATGAATCCCACTTGATCATGATGGATGATCTTTTTGATGTATTTTTGAATTCGGTTTCCTAATATTTTGTTGAGGATTTTTGCATCTAAGTTCATCAGGGATACTGGTCTGTAATTTTCTTTTTTTGTGTTGTCTTTGCCTGGTTTTGGTATTAGATGTTGGTCTCATTAAATGAGTTTAGGAGTATTCCTTCCTCTTCTACTTTTTGGAAAACTTTAAGGAGGATGGATATTAGGTCTTCACTAAATGTTTGATAAAATTCAGCAGTGAAATCATCTGGTCCAGGAGTTTTCTTCTTAGGTAGTTTTTTGATTACCAGTTCAATTTCTTTGCTGGTAAAAGGTCTATTCAGATTTTCTATTTCTTCCTGGGTCAGCCTTGGAGGGTTGTATTTTTCTAGAAGTTGTCCATTTCTTCTAGGTTATCCAGTTTGTTAGCATATGATTTTTTATAGTATTCTCTCATTAGGATATAATTTTTCATAGTATTCTCTCATAATTCTTTGTATTTCTGTGGTATCCTTAGTGATTTTTCCTTTCTCATTTCTGATTCTGTTTATGTGTGTAGACTCTCTTTTTTCTTGATAAGTCTGGCTTATGTAATTTGTTTATTTTCTCAAAGAACCAGCTCCTGCTTTCATTGATTGTTTCTATTGTTTTATTCTTCTCAATTTTATTTATTTCTGCTTTAATCTTTATTATGTCCCTCCTTCTAATGACTTTGGGCCTCATTTGTTTTTCCTTTTCTAGTTCATTAATTGTGAGTTTAGACTGTTCATTTGGGATTGTTGTTCTGTCCTGAGGTAGGCCTGTATTGCAATATATTTCCCTCTTAGCATGGCCCTCGCTGCATCCCACAGATTTTGTGGTGTTGAGTTATTGTTGTCATTTGTTTCCATATATTGCTTGATCTCTGTTTTTATTTGGTCATTGATCCATTGATTATTTAGGAGCATGGTATTAAGCCTCCATGTGTTTGTGGGCTTTGTTGTTTTCTTTGTGTAATTTATTTCTAGTTTCAAAGCTTTGTGATCTGAGAAGCTGGTTGGTACAATTTCAATCTTTTTAATTTACTGAGGTTCTTTTTGTGGCCTAATATATGATCTGTTTTTGAAAATGTTCCATGTGCACTTGAGAAGAATGTGTATCCTGTTGCTTTTGGATGGAGTGTTCTGTAGATGTCCGTTAGGTCCATCTGTTCTAATATGTTGTTCAGTGCCTCTGTCTCTTTATTTATTTTCTGTCTGGTTGATCTGTCCTTTGGTGTGAGTGGTATGTTGAAGTCTCCTAAAATGAATGCATTGCATTCTGTTTCCCCCTTTAATTCTGTTAGTATTTATTTCACATATGTAGGTGATCCTGTGTTGGGTGCATATATATTTATAATAGTTATGTCCTCTTGTTGGACTGACCCTTTTATCATTTTGTAATGTCCTTCTTTGTCTCTTGTGACTTTCTTTGTTTTGAAGTCTATTTTGTCTGATACAAGTACTGCAACTCCTGCTTTTTTCTCACTATTAGTTGCATGAAATATCCTTTTCCATCCCTTTACTTTCAGTCTGTGTATGTCTTTGGGTTTGAAGTGAGTCTCTTGTAAGCAGCATATAGATGGGTCTTGTTTTTTTTATCCATTCAAAAACTCTATGTCTTTTGATTGGTGCATTCAGACCATTTACATTCAGGGTGATTATCGATAGTTACGTACTTATTGCCATTGCAGGCTTAAATTTGTGGTTATGAAAGGTTCAAGGGCAATTCCCTTACTATCTAACAGTCTAATTTAACTTATTTTGAATACTATTACAAACTCAACCTAAACGTTCTTTTTTTTTTTCCTCCTTTTTCTTCCTCCTCCATTCTTTGTATGTTATGAATCATACTCTGTATTCTTTGTCTTCCCTTGAATGACATCTGTTTACCTTAGGAATACTTCCATCTACAGGAGTCCCTCCAAAATGCCCTGTGGAGGTGGTTAATGGGAGGTAAATTCTCTCAGCTTTTGCTTATCTGAAAATTGTTTTATCCCTCCTTCAAATTTAAATGCTAACCTTGCCAGGTAAAGTATTCTTGCTTCAAAGTCCTTCTGCTTCATTGCATTAAATATATCATGCCACTCTCTTCTGGCCTGTAAGGTTTCTGTTGGGAATTCTGATGATAGCCTGATAGGCTTTCCTTTGTATGTGATCTTTTTTCTCTCTCTAGTTGCTTTTAAAAGTCTGTCTTTTTCCTTGATCTTTGCCATTTTAATTATTATATGTCTCGATGTTGTCTTCCTTGGGTCCCTTGTGTTGGGAGATCTGTGCACCTCCATGGCCTGAGAGACTCTTTCCCCAGATTGGGGAAGTTTTCAGCAATTACCTCCTCTGTGACACTTTCTGTCCCTTTTTCTCTCTTCTTCTTCTGGTACCCCTATAATGTGAATATTGTTCCGTTTGGATAGGTCACACCGTTTTCTCAATATTCTTTCATTCTTAGAGATCCTTTTTTCTTTCTGTGCCTCAGCTTCTTTGTATTCCTCTTCTCTAATTTCTATTCCATTTACCATCTCTTCTATTACATCTAATCTGCTTTTAAATCCCTCCATCGTATGTTGCATTTCAGATATGGAATTTCTTAGTGATTGAATCTCCATCTTAAATTCGTTCCTGAGGTCTTGAATATTTTTCTGTACCTCCATAAGCATGTTTATAATTTTTATTTTGAACTCTCTTTCTGGAAGATTTGTGAGTTCCATTTCATTTGACCCTCTTTCTAGGGTTTGTGAGATTTTTGTCTGAACCATGTTCTTTTGACATTTCATATTTCTGTGTGGTGCCCACTAGTGTGCAGAAACTCCAGTCTCTGGAGCTGCTCATCCCCTAGAGTGAGGTTGGGGGACATAGGGGAGCAGAGCTCTGTCTGGGAGGGTGGGAGAAGATCTGTTTCCTGATTCCCGTCTGCGGTGCCTGTCTCCAGTGTCAGAGGCAGTGGGCCAAGCACACACGGGTAATCTTCTGTGTCTTGCAGTCTCTAGCTGTTGTAGGCGTGGCCTCCCTCTGGATGGCCACATGCCTGCGCAGTGACTGTGGGTTTGCAAGCAGGTGCTTGCAGGCCAGTAGGAAGGCTAGGCAGCCTTTATCACAGTTGGGGGCCTCGGAGCTGAGTAGGCAGCCAGGGGGACGGAGCACCTGAAGCTCCCCAAAGTTCCCAAACAGCTGGGCAGAGTGCGCCCAGGCAACCTTGTCCAGCTCTCCCTTCTCCCGCACAGCCAGCTCCGTGCAAACCCCGCCCCTTCAGCAGCCCTCTCGCTTCTAGGAAGCCTCTCAGACTCCCTGCCTTTCATCTGACACCAAGAGGCTGGTTGTGGATCTCCTCCTCAAACGGCTGGAATGTCAATTTCACAAGCACTCCGCCTGTCTGAGCTCCCCAATGCCCAGGGCACCACACAATATAGAATTCGCTCACAAAGCAGATCTCCAGGGCTAGGTGTCCAGCTGTCCCAGGCTTTCACCCTGCTCCCTGCTCCATTTCTCTTCCTCCCACCTGTGAGCTGGGGTGGGGGAAGGGCTTGGGTCCCACCGGATTAAGGCTTTCATATGTTACCCTGTTTCTTGAGGTCTGCTCTGCTCGTGAGATCTGTATGCAGTCTGGTGCAGCCTTCTTTCCTGTTGCTGTCTGACGGTTAGTTGTATTTATTATATATATTTTTATACAATTTGTGGTTTTGGGAGGAGCTCTCTGTCTCACCTCTCATGCCGCCATCTTGAATCTCCTGAATGCATGATAATTTTTTAAAAATAATCTAAATATATGATTTAAATGTCCAAATATGATAAAATATTAAAACTGAGTGATGGGTGTGTTTGGACTATTAGATAATTAAAAATTTTTTAATTAAAAAGACCCTGAAAGTAGACATTTAATAAAATATATCGTGTGTTTCAGATTTTTGGTAATATGCAAACAGCCACCTCATCTCCATGAATAGGACCGGAAAACAACACACTGAGGAAAATATTTACAGCAGATATGCAGACTCTGATATACATTAAATCACCGTAAACCAACTTTTAAAATAGTGAACAGACCAGTCAAAAAAATAGTAAAGACCACAAATAGGAAATACACAAAAGAAGAAATGTAGTATCCAATAATCATGTAAACCTTAATTAGAAAAATGAATTGCTAATAACTAATGTAATGCAAATAAAAAACAAAATGAGATATCTTTTTATTTTAATCACAGATTGACAGAGAAAACCTTGGTAAAACTAAATGTTGCAAGACATTGAGGAGATAGGGACTTTAATGCACAGATGTTTGGTGGGAGTATAAATGGATATAACTTTCCTTTGGGTAATTTGTAACTATGAAAGTGTTGTCATGAGATAGTGTGATATGAGCAATGGAAAGACCTCAACAGAAAAGTTAAAGAGAATGTAATTGGTATAATTTACAGAGATGGTTACACAAAGCAAACTACTCCCAGAGAAAATATAAATTGCACAGATCCCCAGTTCCCCAGGGGCAAATACTTTCCAATGTTTTCCACAAAGAGTGAGGATTCTGCAGGGACAAGAAGCTCCCAGCCTCCCATTCTCCTGGGACTTTAATTCTCACTGGCCTCTCCTGGCTGTGTACCTGCCTATTTACCAGGACAAGTCACTATTACAAAACAGCTTGCTTGGGTGTTTACACCAACATGAATTGGATGAATTGAAGGTCAGATTTCAAGGATGCCTTTTTTCCTGCAAAACCAGGTCACCAGGTCATGAAGTTCAAACTTACAGGATCAAAATGTAACATATGGCTATCATTGATCCCAGAAATCCCACTTCTAGAACTTAGAAAGATAATAACACAACTACAATAAGATGGATGATTACAGATATTCATTGAAAGGTTGTTTCTAGAAGTAGAATTTAAAAATTGGGTCAACCTAATTGCTCATCGATGAGAACTAAGTAAATAAATTATGACATATCCATACAAGAGACCCTCTATAGTGACTAAAATACAGTAGGCCCTTGAACAAGACAAGTTAGAACTACATGGGTCTGCTTTTATGCAGATTTTTCTCAATAAATGTACTTTGGATATTTTCAACAATTTGAAAAAAAAATTTTTCTCTAGCTTTATTGTAAAAATACAGTATATATACATATAACATACAAAATATGTTTTAATCCTCTGTTTATGTTATCAGTAAGGCTAGTAGTGGTTAAGTTTGGAAGAGTCAGAAGTTATATGGGGATTTTTGGCGGGACAGGGAGGGGGCAGTGGGTACCCCTAAACCCCACTTTGTTCAAGGGTCAACTCTATACGTAAGCATATTAACATCTGTACCTCTCTGCAAAAAATATTTTCCAAAGAGGCAGGAGAAGTTGCAGAGGATGAAATGGGTGACAGGGCAGGTAGGAGAGAGAGTTCTTCATGAATATACTTTTATACTTTCTGAATTTTGAACCATATGAATACATTTCTTTAAAATTAAAGTTAAAAAGTCAATTCAGAGAGAGACAGAGAGGGGAGAGAAACAGATGCCTACAGGGACAGCCACAGTAAATGACAGTTATTTTGGGGTAGCAAGATTTCAATCAACACTTTATTCCTTTTCTATATTCAGGTTTTTGTGATAAGCACGTATCATTTTGACAAATCTGAAATTTCTAAATTACAAAAAAAAATATGTAACTATAATAAAAAGTAGTGAGGCAAATTTTCATTTAAAAACCTTCTTAAAAAATATGTCTAAGGCACCCTTTGCGCTGTGATCATTGGCCATGACAAGCCCTACCCATCCCACTTCTGTTCCTAGCTGCTGCTCCTATAGCCTCGGTGTTTTCATTGCCTTTTTTATTTTCTCCCCCAGAGTGGCCGATGGAGTGATCAAAAGTGTATTATGGCAAACGCTTCAAGCTCTTAATTTCTGTCATAAACATAACGTAAGTAACATTTCCTGGTGTATTTGTTAGTTTCTTCTTGATGACTCTTCTGACTAGCTCAGGGGTCTGTTTGAAGAGCTGCAAATGGAGGGGAAGGGAGAACAAGAAGAGCAAGACAAAGGAAGTCACCGAATATGAGGAAAAGCAATCCATGGCCCTTTTCTAATTTCTGTAAGAATCAAACCACTAAGTCCTTATAAATTAAAAGTGTACATAAACTTAATGCCTCCTTTTGCTACAGTACTAATGAGTCCTATGGTTATTTTTAAATTAGGTTAAAATAAATATTCAGGGTATCAATAGTGTAATCCACCATGGCATTTGGTTTTATGTCTCTTAAGTTTTTTATTCTCTAACAGACCCCTTTCCCCTATTTTTTTTTTTTACATCTTTTCTAGATGCATAGTTCTCTAACAAGCATGCACCAAAATCCACTGGAGGTCTTAAGACAGTTTGCTCTGGTCTACCCCAGAGTTCCTGACTCAGTGGGTCTGGGATAGGGCCTCAAGAATTTGCATTTCTAACATTCTCCCAGATGAGACTGAAGCCGTGGTACTGAATATCAGTAATTAGAGGAAGCTCCTTCTAGTTTTAAGAAAGTCATTGAGGTTTTTGTTAGGATAAATCAGAAGCTTTTATTTTCTGTTAATAAAATATAAAGTGGAGGTGTTTCATGAGATACACAAGCCTGTTTTTCATAATACAAATTGTACATTCAAATACTAAAGGTGATGCTGAATTAAAACCACATCTCTGTTGCTTTCCACCATGCTGTGAGAGGTATTAAAGTTCACCTAAGGTTGCTGCAGGAGTTTTATGTAGTTAAGGTGATCTTTTAAAAATTCTGTTTACCGTAAGTGTACTTTATCCCAAATAATCAGACACCTTCCTGTGTACTAGGTTATAAACTTGAATGCAATGTCTGTAGCTGATTTATCTTTGTGCATCTTCAATGCCCGCATGAATCTTTTGAAATAAAAAGTGTTCAAAAAGTAACTTATTGGATCACTAGATGAATGAATGAATGAATGAGTCAATCAGTCAACCTACCTGATTGTAATTTACTAATTTCAGTGGACCCAAGCATTATTTGTAGCTCAATGTAACTGCTATCATTTTTCTGCTTGGAACAATACATTCTGTGTCATTCTGTATCTTAAACTTTAAAATATTGAAAAACCTCCAATTGATAATCTATGACCCCTATTAAAAATGGATAATTTTTCAGACAAACTTCCCTCCTCCAACATGGAAATTACTCCTGAACTCTGGTTATCTCATTTTCTTACTATATGGCAAGACTTTGTTTATCTTTTTATTCTATCTATTAAACAGAATACATGCAAAGGAAAAAACATTACATCTAAAACCTTTATATTCTCCTTATTTTGAAAGGAACCCTCATGATACTCTCTAAGAACAGAGAAGGTAATCTGACCCAATAGTGTCACTGAAGATTCACAGCTCTCAACCTGTGGAACCAGGGCTGCTTGATTATCTCCAGGATGACTGTCCTAACCAAGACAAGGAAGGCCAAAGTAATAGGGGATTAAGGCTTCACTATTCACAGTGTGGTTCAGAAAGATCACCTAAGGGCTTATTGGAAATGCAGAATCTCTGGCCCATTACAGATCTACTGAATCAGAATCTGCATTTTAACAAGATCTCCAGGTGATCCATGTGCATGTTCAATTTTGAGAAACACTAGATTTAAGAAAATACCTACTCATTTTATTCTTTCTTCAAAATGTTGCTAGAAATATTGCTACAAAATATTGCTAGAATGAGGTACCTCGAGTGACCCATTTAGCATCATTATGAACTCTTGGATTTTTATATACTTAATGTATTGATTAGACAAAAAGAACTTCATCTCAAAATGTCAAAACTATAGTGACTTTCAAAGTAAGAGGGTGTCAGGCTGCAACATCCACCATCATCTCATTGATGATAATGTTCTGGTTGTCAAGAAGGGGTCTCTCCTCTCTCCTTGCTGTATGAGTATCCGCCCCTGAAGCTCAAAGAGAACAACCTTCTCAGATAATGGAACACTGCTATTTAATCAGACTAGATAAGAAGCGATTTCTGGTGTGGAGGTTTCTGCAGATGATCCTTAAAGTTGAGGGTCAGCTTTAAAATCCCATGGATACCTCTTCTTGCTGGCTGTGGGCCACTGAAAATGAGGTTGTACATCAGCCACTATGACCTAACTTGAGCAATGTTTCCTAATAACCGTGTATAAAAACCAAGTTTATTAAAATTCTTCTGTTACACTGACTTGCAAAAGTCTTGTTCTTTGGTGAAAAATAAGCTGATTGCAAGAGGCCCTGCAGAACCTGCACTCACAGGACTGCAGCAGAGAAAGTGAATGCTGTGTGACCAAGTGTCTTCCATCCTCCATGCTGTTCCTTACTGTTCCAGTAATTGTTACTCTTTTTCCTTCTTTAGTATCCTATCCCACTTTATTAGTAGCTTCTCTTACCTTGCACCTACACCAATAATCTTTCTGTTTCCTTGGGACATATCAATACTTCATTTGCCTTTGTATTTCTTGGTTGGGAAAAAAGTCGCCATAAATTTCACATAGATTTGCTTAGATCCAAAAAACATATTTAAATAGGCCAATTGACAATATCAATGTAAGCCCATTTGCCTGGTAGTGCCACAGATAGTCTAGGAATTTTAGATTTGATGCAGACTCAAATATTTGAGGGACATAACCTGTCCTTAGTCACCAACTGTCATGAGTATGACTCAGAGTGTTAATCCAAGTTTTATAATAGAGTTGCCTAAAAGGTATGATATCAGAACTATGTTGGCTTATAGTACAGGAGTGTATTTTTTTTAATTAACATCTAAGGCCTTAGGACTTTTAAGAGGCATAAAAATATTTCTTCTGTTGGTCGGACAAATTAGGATACAATTGACAATAATTGAGACTACCTGGGAACAAGCTTTTATTAACAGCGCCTTTTTTTGTGACCTAAAATGAATTTCGGAGTCAACTTTTTCTCTTCCTAGATAGCTACTGTAGACGCAAAGAAAAATTACTTCAGAAGTGTCAGTTTGGCAGGAATATGTAAAGAGATCAACAGCACAGCAGAGAAGTGAGGCCACCTACAGTCACAGGACTGCCGTGAGAAGGAAATGATGCACGTTGAAAAGTCCAGAGCTTTAGATGAGGGCTGAGTTGTGGAAGATCAACATCTGTCTTATCTGGTTGTTTGGAGGGAGAATAAATTGGAAAGATAGGTTCTGAAGAATGAGGACTGACTTGTTTTTTTCCTGGGGCCTCCACAGCATAGAATAGCATCTTTGGAAGGAGCTGAGCAGGCTCACTCGGCCCTTCTCCATCCACACCCCCAGCATAGCCCTCTTCTGTCCAGCAAGGAGCAGCTGTGGTTCAGGGTCATTAGGATACAGCGCTCCTTGAGGTGTCTGCAATGGAAGAACAATGGGAACTTCTCTGAGGTGACACTGCCTCGCGGTGGTGTCCTGCGCTCACGGGAGGGACTCCAGCAGGTCACCTCGCAGGACGGCTCTGCTCATCACTCCAGGTTCGCTTAGTGTTGAGGAAATCAAAGTGACACTCATCCCCAATGCCAGATGCTTTGGTATCTCTTGATAAGTACGTAACCACACATCCCAGCCTCCTCAGGCCAGTGGTGGGTTGGCCCTGTTGTCCTGGAGTAATTATGAATGGCGCTCCCTTCCACTCATCCCGGTTTGGATGATAAATAATTCACTAATTATAAGTGAATTTTATTTTCTGTTATTACTCAAATGTGTTTCCAGTTTCCCACAGGGCAGTACTTATTCAACCTGAATGGAGGTTCTTGGGTGGTGGCAGTTCCTATCAGAAATGCATTGAGTCTAATCTCATCTAGGGTTTTACCCCTTACAGTTTAAGTAGAGCCAGTAAAAAGTGAGGGAAATCATTGTATGATACAACCTCCTCAAGGAAAAAAAATCAGACACAGATTTTATATGAAACAATTCTAATTTTAATTGCTTTACTAATATAGCAACATTTTGATTTTTTTTTCTTTTGGCACGGTAAGATTTACAAGTGAAAATTTTCCAATTTAAGTTGTTTTAGAAAAATGAAAGAAAACCATATTTTTCTCTTACAGGCTGTGTTTATTGTTAAAATTAATAGTTAATTGTCTTTTATGCTTTGACATTTTGATGGCTCCGAGAAGTAATCCAATACTATTTTACAGTGTATT
Organism: Smutsia gigantea; assembly: GCA_032199065.1. NCBI lineage: Eukaryota > Metazoa > Chordata > Mammalia > Pholidota > Manidae > Smutsia > Smutsia gigantea. The sequence goes on along the minus strand of JAVSCE010011620.1, from coordinate 427,669 downwards.
CACAGAGACGTAAAACCTGAAAATATTCTGATAACTAAGCAAGGAATAATCAAGATCTGTGACTTCGGATTTGCACGAATTCTGAGTAAGTAGCAATTTTTTACTAATTTATCCAATTGAGATGATTATGAGGTGATATAGTAAGTTCTTAGATATTGAATGTATGGTAAATGTTACCTTGTTTTACTTAAAAAGGAAGATTTCGCTTTAATCATTTAGTCAGTACATTTGTTTGCACTTCAACTCCACTCCAATCAACTAGAATTTACTGAATGTCACGTTTATGTGCTTTGCCCTTTAAGAGAGGAAACAAATTATGAAATGCATTTGTGCTCGTCGTGCACTTATAATCTGAAGTGAAAGAAACAAAAGAATAATACGAGATAGTTGGCAATAAAGTACCAAAGCGAAGGTGCAGATGATTCCCTGGAGGGAGATACTAATGTGGGCTAGAGTGGTTGGGAAAACTTACAGAGCTGGTAAGACTAGAAAAATTCTAAACTGAAAATTAAAGAGATTCAGAGACAGTGCTAAGACAAAGGAAGTTATCCCAGACAGGGAAGAGCCAAAGGGAAAGGGGGGACAAATATTTCTTCTTGAATCTAGAACTGGGCAGCAGGCAAAAACATGTATTATCAACGTACATGTTCCAGGTAGGTATGTACATAATCAGTATCCTGACAGGACCCAGACACAAGTGAACTTGACAATGTATTTGGAAGTGGGTTTAGACTTAAAGTTGGACTACAGAAATTTCATGCCTGCCTCCTCTCAGTTTGGGATTATAGAGATGTTAACTAGCTAAGTAAGGTCCCTTTGGAAGTTGAATTTACTATCTGAGTGCACAGTGTGATTGCTTGCTCTAACCATGCCTCACTGCTTTAACTGTTAGGAATATCATGGTTTCTGAGAGTTATCGAAACTTGCCTGAATGCCTGACCTGCTCTTGGGAGTAGCTCATGTGTTGTGAGAATGTGACCCACCTGATCTGATTGGCGTGTTTGCAGTTCCAGGAGATGCCTACACTGATTATGTGGCTACGAGATGGTACCGAGCTCCTGAACTTCTTGTGGGAGACACTCAATATGGTTCTTCGGTAGATGTATGGGCTACTGGTTGCGTTTTTGCAGAGCTTCTGACAGGCCAGCCACTCTGGCCTGGAAAATCAGATGTGGACCAACTTTATCTGATAATCAGAACACTAGGTATGAGTTGCATTTTTTGGCTTACAGAGTTGCTGAATTGGTGTAGTAATAGTACATCACTGTAATAACAAGAGCTTTCTTGCTTCTCTAAAGTGCTACTCATGATAGTCATTCTGGGTTGTAGCCAAAGCCCAACCATTCTCTCCGTATGTAGAGAACTCTCAGAGAGAAGTCTTCAGAGGCCTTTCTAAGTCGAGGCAATTAGCCACGGAATAAGCTATCTATCCCTTTACTTTCCATTTCAGGCTAAGATGGGGATAAGGATATGAGTCAGCTGCATAGAGCTTACTCTAAGAGCTATTTGCTCAAATGCAGTTTCTGTCCACTGTAAAAGTGGGGTGGGGGTGGGGGGGTTGTCCTCTAGAGCAGTGATCAGCGAATTCTTTCTGTAAAGGGCCAGAGGGTAACTATTTTAGGTTTTATGGGCTATACAGTCTCTGTTACAAATCCTCGACTCTGCTCCTCTGTATAGTACTTAAGAATTTACAAATTACTTTCACACAAGTCATCTCTTTCAGTCTTTTAAGAAAAAAAATTAAGGACATTGTAACATTTTAAATTATGCCTGTTTTACAAATGAGGAAACTGAAGCTCAGGGAGCTTCCGTGGTAGGCCTAAAGTCATAAACCAGGTCAGTGCAGAACAGGAACGGGGTATCTCCCAAGGGGTGTCTGTCATGAGCTCTCGCCATGTGTCAGCGTCCTCAGCAGCTGTCCACTTCCACCTGGTTGGAAGAGAACGTAACCTAAAAGGTCAGCTACAGCTTGATGCCAGCAGCATGCATGCAAAGAAAGTGGTACATCTACACAGGATGGGAATTTATTAATTCCTTCCCATAGGCTCTTCTGGAAGCATGGCTCCTAGGCAAGGGAACTATTGCTGTCTGGCCCGATGCACTTCCCTGAGTGGTTCCCACACATTCCTCTGGAGAAGTGTGCAGCATGGAAAGTGTGGGATAGAGTATCACTACAGGCCAAACCTTAAGTGTGTATTGTTTGATGATTTCCTAAAAGGACTGTGGAAATTTACATTAGGCAGATGTTAGACCTGAGTTTGAATCCTGGGACTGTCACTTAATGACCGTGTGACTTTAAGCAAGTTATTAAGCCTCTGAGCCTCATTTTCCTCATTGGTGCAGTAGAAATTAAAAATAGCAACCTACTGAGATTGTTAAGAGATCACGTGTGGGAAGTCCTCAGCGCCATTTTCTTACCTCCTCTTTCAGTGGAGACTGAGTGGCAGACCGAGCCACTTGAGTGTTGCATGGGAAGAGTGACCTTATTTTTTTTCAGTGACCCATTCCACCCAAATCTGAAGGGAATAATCAAGCTCAGTGTTTCACATCTGGACCTAAGACGTTAACCATTTAAAACACTGTTATTTTAACTAAATATATCATGAGTTATGTTTACATTTTACAGGAAAACTAATCCCAAGACACCAATCCATCTTTAAAAGTAACCAATTTTTCCACGGCATCAGTATTCCTGAACCAGAAGACATGGTAAACTGCTCAATTTTGACTGTTTTGTTATTTGTGCTGCTACTTTCTTTGAAGGGGCAGTCATTTCTTTTACATTATCTGAGCGTTTGGCTCCTGTTTTCCTTATGACAAATTGCCACAGATCGAAGAAAGAACATAAAAACTATATAAAATGAACCAAGAGAATGCTTTAAGAGTTTACTTGCCCTATCTATTCAAAGATCAATTTAATGTTAAATTTGAAGTGAAAGTACATTTAGTTCCTTATGTAAATATCTTAATCCTTTTAGTCAAAACACTTGGGTGCCTCTCCCTAAAACAATTATGATCTCATGAACAGTACTTACTGTAGTCTTTATGTTGAAAAAAAATGCATCATTTTTTTCAGTTTGTACAACAAAGCTCAAATCAATAAAAACCATTTCTTTACAACATACATTTCACATGCAAGTTCATGCTACAAAATGATCCTCATTGTATCTAAATCAAAACCCTAAACCATGATGGCCACCTCTAGACTCCTGTGACCTTCGCCTTTCTTTGGAAATGTATCAGTGACTACAACTCTTAAGTACCTTCATGAGAGCTTTTAACAAATATAATAAAAGGTTTAAAATTGAATCACAAGGCTAGAAGTTGAATCACAAAAGAATATTTATATAACATGTTTGATTTAAAGAATAAAATATAATTCACATGTATCTGCTGCCCAGTGAAAGAAGGAAAATATTACCATTATGTCTGGAGCTTTCTCCTCCCCACATGATCCCCTCCTCAGTCCCTCCTTACTGTCCTGAATTTTGTGTTGATCATCCTATTGCTCTCTGTAGTGCTCTTCTACATGTAGTTCAACATGTTTTCTGTAATGCTCAAAGCATCCCTGTGTGTACATTAGGCAGAGATTATAGTACTTTTGTAGGATTTCAGAAGGGAACATTTGGAGCCCACGTTTACTAAGCATGAGTTGCAAGATACTGTGAGATTAAGAAGAAAACTTCAGTTTTTGTCTTTCAAAGCTTTTCACTGTAGTGTAAATTTATATAAAAATATGATTTAAAAAATCTTTAAAAGGAATTATCTAACCTACAAGGAGGTCTTTCTCCAAAGTATTCTTACTACTGATACTTCAAAATATACATTAGTTCACTGATATGTAACACTGAGATTCTTTGTATTTCTAGGAAACTCTTGAAGAAAAGTTCTCAGACGCACATCCTGTGGCTTTGAGTCTCATGAAGGTGCTTAAGAATGTATCATGACCATTACTGACTGCACATTGTGATGATTAAGGCTGGTGACTCTGGGAGGGGTGGACAGTAGGCAAATAAGGTGCAGTGTAGCCACTGAAAATTAAAAGGAATTGTAAAATAATTACAATTAAAGGAGTAGCAGTGGTTTAAGTAGTAATCTTTCTAATAAATCCATTAAAACTAGAAGATGAAAGAATATGATTAGTGTTTGCTGTGATAAACACCATTACTTCCTTTGTATTCATTAGGAAATTTGTTAAGTCAGTATATTCAGACTATAGAAATTTATGAGGATAAATGTACTCCATCAGTTTAAAGGTCTAGAACTGTACTGTCCAATATTGTAGCTACTAGCTACATGTTAGTATTGAGCATGGCTAAATACAATTGAGAGGTACTAGATTTCTATGAAAATTACTATAAAAAAGAATATTAAATGTTTTATTAATAATTTTTAACACATGAATTACATGTTGAACTGATAACATTTTGGATACATTGGGATAAATAAAATTTTTAATTAAAAAAAAAAATTAGTAGACCAGGCAAAGTCAGAGCCATGCAGATACCAGATCTAGCCCCTGCACCAGGCCCAAAAGAGATAGTCAAAGTACAAATCTGAATACAAAACAGAAGAAACTCACCTATGACAAGTCTGCCATTCATGCTTGACCAACTGAGGCCATGCTAAGTGTGACTCTTCCGTCCAACTCAGATACTGAAAGCCTTTAGTGGGGTAGAGGTGAAGATACCAGGATCTATCTTTAATAACCAATTAAGCTCTGTCTATAGCAATGGTTTCCATACTATTCATCAGAATGAGCTTTTTAAAAACACACATTCCAGTATCTAATTTAAGATTTACAGAAGCAGACTCTATAAATAAGATGGTGGAATTCGTATCTTTAAACATCCCCCTAGGTGATTATGATAAGCAGCCCAGTATGAAACTCATCGGATCTAGAAGGTGGAGCCATCTGGATGATTTACAGTCAACTTTGTAGGCCAGCCTTTGTGCCAGTGCTGGTCGCTGCCGAGGTGCTGTCCAGGGTGTACACCTCAGCGCTCTTAAAACGAATCAAGCAGGATGTTGTTCCAGCCCAGGCCCTGTGGAGCAGCAGCTCAGCATTAGCAACCTCTTCTTAGAATCTAAAAATGCTCTTTAAAATAAAAACCCATAGTGAGGGAAAGGTTGGGGAGGTGGGTGAAATAGGTAAAGAGGTACAAACGTCCAGTTATAAAATAAATAAGTCATGGGGATGTCATGTATAGCATAGGGAATAAAATCAATAATGTTGAAGCAACTTTGTATGGTGACGTATGGTTATTAGACTTATCACGGGGATTATTTCCTAATGTATAAAATTGTCAGTGTACTATGATATACACCTGAAACTAATAGGATATTGTATGTCAATTTTAAAATGTTTTAAATAAAAAATACAAAAAAATTTAAAACCCATAGATATTTAGTAGATTAGACTTCAATAGATTGAGAGCCTGTACAAGGAAGTGTGACTTCAAGGTGTAATTGGAAACATAACTGATAGGTCTTAGTTATGATTTAGATCTGGGGGGTGAAGCAGGGGAGGGTGGCAAAGATGAAGTGCCTGCATGTAGTCCCTGCCTGTCGTCACATGGTGTTCTCTCTGTGTGCCTGCCTTTGCCTTGTCGTCCCTCTTAGTAGAAGGACCACAGTCACATTGGAGTGGGGCTCACTCCACTCCAGTGTGACCTCATCTTAACTTATTACCTCTGCAAAGACCCTGTTTCCAAATAAGGTCACATTATGAGGCAGTGGGGGTTAGGTTTTCAACATATATTTGGCAGGGGTGGGGTGCGGAGGGACAATTCAACCCCTAACAGTGCCCTTGAGATGAAGCACAGATGGCAAGCAGGCCATTGCGTATGTGGGTCTGGAGTTCAACAGAGAGGTCTGGACCAGAAATATACATGGAAGTCTCTGGTAAACCTTGATAACTGAAGCCATGGAGTGTCAGTGAGATTAGCTAGAAACTTGTGGAGAAGAAAGGGGCACCTAGGATTGAGCCTTGAGGAATTCCATCGAGCCACTGTGGAGAAGAAGGTAAACTAGCAAAGGCTGGCTTGAAAGGGAGTGGTCCTGAGGTAGGAGGAAGGAAAGAGAAGCACCAGAGAAGCCAAAGGGAGAGTCTCAAGAAGGAGGATGTGGTCAGTAGTGTCTGACACTATTGAGAAGAGAACACAGAATATCCTGGATTTAAGGATATGGAAGTTGAGGTCATAGGTGTGAACAACCAGTGCCACTTCAGTGGGATGGTGGAGGCAGAAATCACAGTGAAGTGATGAAGAAACAGAGACTACCATAGTTTGTATTTAAAGTAGTCTTTCTGTCCTGGTTATTTTCCTGACAGGCAGGGCTTGAGGGGAAGGATTCCCAGTAGCAACTGGACTTAATTAAGGCACAGATCATTAATTGGGCCTCGGGGTGGGGGTAGTGATCTTGGAGCAGGTGGTAGCTGTGGAGGGACAGGTGAGTAATTATGCTAAGCAGGGTTGTTTCTTGAAGAACAAGACAAATGAGAGGAGGCAGGCAGTGTTTGCAGGGACCTCAGAGCTCTGTGGTCAGCTGGGCCTAGGGAGGACCAGGGCAGCCTCAGGCAGTGCCATTATCTGGACACCTGAGTGCCTCAAAGTCTGTTATGTTGATGAACTGTCATAAGGCAAGGAATTCCAGGTCTCCTGGGCCCAGGCGTTCTAATCCAGTTCTTTATGGATTGTAACATAACTTCCTTCATGGGAAAAGCCCCATTCTCTGGTGAAAGATCAGGGCTTTGGAGAAAATCATGTGTCAGGACTCCACTAACCTCGCTGCTGTCAGAGTCCTCCCCACTCTCAGAGGCAGAACTGAAGGCTTCTAGTGGCCTGTAATAAAAAGGGTCAAAATGCTACCTTTTCCTTTTTTCTTTTAGTTATTCTTGTAGGAATATATATAACATATGGGAATATATATTCCAGTTATATTTGCTTCATCACTTAGTTTACACTTCTTCAGCCACCTCCCTAAACTACTGGGTCTCAAACCTGAGCAGCTATCAGAATCACCCAGAGACCTTGTCATACACAGATTGCTGGCCACCCCTCAGCCCCAGTGCTTTTGATTCAGCAGGTCTGGAGTTGGATCCAAGAATTTGCATTTCTGACATGTTCCCAGGTAATGCTGATGTTGCCTTCGCAGGATCACACTCTGAAGAGTCCTGCAAACTGTTTGTTTTGACACGTGATGAAGAGATGTCATTGGTAGAAACAGCTGATCTACTGTAGCCCCTTCCAGAGAACTGAGTGTTCAATTCTACCCGCAAAAGACTTTGAAGTGGCAAAAGAAAAGCAATTCTAGTTATTAACAAATTTCAAGTGCTTGATAATAAAAAAACTTGAAGATTTTTCAAAATCGTATTTGCTCTAAGTTATTCGGTTGTGAGGCACAGTAACAAAATAAGCCCTTTTAAAATATCTTCTTCCTCCAAAGGAGTGTCTGAAGATGAATCCAGATGACAGACTAACCTGCGCCCACCTCCTGGAGAGCCCCTACTTTGATTCCTTTCGAGAGGACCAAATTAAAAGAAAAGCACGTAATGAAGGAAGAAACAGAAGACGTCAGCAGGTACCTCCATTCAAAAGTTAAAGTGCTGTAAAAATGATTTTTTTTTCCTTTTTCTACCTTTCAAAGTGAGACTAGGTAGACACCAAGACCTTTTCTTTCCACTGATTTAGTTGTACTTGTTTATCTTAATAAATATTGATGATGGATGTAATAAAACCATAAAACTATGAAAATACCCAGATTGTTGCAAAATCTTATTCCAAATATACTTGAATCAAATTGTTGCACATTTTTTTTTCTACACTGATTGGATATCCCCACCTGCCAGATCATGTGCCCAAAATACAACAACTTCATTCAATAAAGTCCTGACTCAATAGGAGTTTGACCAGCATGACAGGAATCCCTGTACCTCCAGAAGTGCAATAAAGGGAACTTGCCTCTTCCGTCTTTTCACCCATGGTAGGCCCCTCTGTCTGTCCTTCCTAGGCCTTTCCTCAAAACCAAGGGTGAGCTCTGGCCAAATACTAAGAGATGAAACTCAGACAACTGGGAACTATATCCTATCCTAAAGTGTGCCACTATTACAGAGTAATATGCTGTATGTTCTGTGGCTTATTAGGTAACTACCCTTTACGCGGCTTCAGAAAACTTTGGAGTTGAAACAGACTCCACACAAGTAGATGTGTTTTGGTTTGGGGATTTCTTTCCCTCTTGTATCCCCAGCACCTAAGACAATATCTGACACACAGAGGGTACTTCATGAATATTATCCAAATAAGTGAATAAATAGATGAACATTGCTTATTAATAAACCAAGATAGTAATTTTCAATTTATCAGCCTGACACTCATCCCATTTTGTGTTTGCTTAATCTTTTGGTCATTTATGTTCTCATTAGCACATCTTATCATAAAGGAAGAATCAACAGTCTTTTCTTCAACCTTTTGATAGTTAAAATAGAAGTTTGGTGGGACAGAAAGATCAAACTAATCAATAAGATGAAATTTTAAGATGATTTCTGTGTATTTAAAATCTCTGGGTATCCAAATTTTTATTATACAGATTTATCTTTTTTTTAGCTTTAAATGTTTTTCTTTTTTTTAAGTGTATTTTTTTGTTGAAGTACAGTTGATATACAAGACCATTTTATCTTTTACTGTTAAAGTTACATGTCTGCTAGTCAAACCCAATGAAGTTTATTTAAATAACTGAAAGATTAGGGTTTTTTCAAATAAGTTTGAGGCAGCAATTTGAAATACAGTGTGAATTGTGTGTAAAAATACTATTTCCTTAAAAAACATCTCACCAGCTCCCACACTTCGGCCTGGAGGATGCACAGCACGCCCGATGCTGCCTCTCAGTCTCCAGGTCAGGCACACGTGCTTCCGGGTGGACGGGGACACTGCTGTCCCTTTGAGACTCAGCCCCCACTGTTCCTTTAGGCCCTGTAGCCCCACCGATACAGGGGCTTTTCCGAAGGCCTTCCCAAAGACCCAGGACGATGAAAGGAAAATAAATACAAAGAGCAGCATGCACTTAAATAATCCCACTTACAGAGATTCTGTCCTGTCCTCTGTCCTGAGTCAGATGCACCTTGTCCACCGCTATGCAGAAGCCCCACTAGAGCACCCGCCATGAGAACATGACTGAACACCTCCCTCCACCAGGTGAAGTCTCTGGAGGGCAAGGCCAAGAGAAAGGCAGGGTTATCTTTCAAGTTCTGGATTTCCTTCCGAGCATGTACCTCTTCTCTAGACATTTTGCCATATCAGAGAATAAACTAAAAATTCTGAAAGATCTTTTCAATCAGTGTGGTTTTACTTTGTGAGTTCAAATTTCTACCTAGTTACCAACTTCTAGATCTCTGAGTAGATGACCAACAGTTCCCTTAAGATTAAATATTGTTTAAAGTGAAGAGATTTTAAATCTCTTTGCTGTTCTGCCAGGATCCTAAAATTAATATCCTAAAATTAAAATTTTCAGATGAGCAAAATGTAGACTCTGGGAATTACTGTTGAATAGTTGGTGGACGTCTAGCTTTTAAACACTGACTAGATACTCAGGTGTGTATTGAAATAAATCATAGTACATGTATGAGAATCCTAGAATAAGTCGTAGAACCTAATTTTCAAGTATAAGAATATCACAATTTTTTGGAAAGGCAACCATGCTTAATTTTCAAATTGATGTCTTTTGACATCTTTGTGCCATATGTATCCTTTTTGATTTACTACCTTTAAATCAAACTGTACAAATAGGAATTGTTTTCTATTTACTTTCTTCTTTTTGTCTTGTTCTGCTATTAGAATCAACTGTTGCCTCTCATACCAGGAAGCCACATCTCCCCTACACCTGATGGAAGAAAACAAGTCCTCCAGTTAAAATTTGATCATCTTCCAAACATTTAGGAAAATGTTCTTTCAAGTGGGAAGAAGTTTGATATGTACACCCTTTTGTACAAGAAAGATAGGAATTCTCAGTGTTTCAAATGCAAATGAGCCATATGAAAATAAAGATGCCTTCTAGAATTATTTTGCACTGATCATTATTGATTCCTTTGCCCATGCTTTTTATATGCCAACTTAATCTTTTAGAACATTTTCTTGAAATGTTGTAAAGTCTGAAGCTGCACATATGGAGGAGACGTTTTCAATTTCATCAGAGCAGCCCCTTTTGAGGCAATTTATATTGAGAGTTTGGGCGCTTATACTCTGATTTATGAAAAAGATTTATATATATCATCTTGCTTCAGCTGACCACATAATGTCTTAAAGCAATCTCAAATAGCTTGCCTAGCTGTTATTTTCATAAGGAATGACATTATGTTTCTGTATTTTAATTCACTCTTATTGTAACTAGATCTACTGAGTAATGCTATTACTTTATTCTGTGTTTTTATATTGGTGTAGGAAAGGAACCTTGAAATGTCATCTAGGCTTATACCTTGATTCTGTTTCATGAGACACTGATGATTCTATTTTTAAAGCTATCTAGAGAAGACGCCATACATTTATTTACAGAGCAAATAGTGGATGAACTACACGGAATTACCATCCTCACTACAATGCCCTGGGATGATTGACTGCTGACTCGAATGCTGTCCTTTGGCACATCATGGTTTCTTACCCTTTTCTCCTGGCTAAATCATCTCAGTACCTAAATCCTTCCTCCTGAGTATGTTTTCTGAGTAGTTCATTGTCGACACTGTCTTCCAAATCCTTGCATCCATTACCTCTGAGACTTGTATAGTCCTAAACTTATGCGTCATAATCAAATCAGGTTTGTAAACACTTCTGAGAGCAGGAAGATTACCTTTCAGTTAACTTCAGTTTGTGTCTCTTACCAGATAAATAAGCAGACAAACAAAACACCTCAATAGGTGGGTTCAATTGACATTGGAATATTTTCCCAAGTAAACTTGACAGACATAATTTCATACATACATACATATGTACATGTATGCAAATATATATAATTACAAATTTTGAAGCATCATAGCGGATGCCTTTTATCCTGGACATCTAAGAATGATGTAGAATGTTTAACGTATTTTCAGTTGCTAACAGGGAGCTAAGGTAAAATAATAGCCTGAGGCTGTCTATCAGTGTCTGGCTTAAAGGCAACAAAATAGTGATGTTTCTATCAATACATATTATTTCATTACCTCTTTTCTGCTCCTGGGTCTGACATGCTCACCTGAACATTGTAAAATTTTTACACACAATTCCAGAAATTCCTTATATTTGGCATCACAACACCAAGCGTAGATGGTTTTTTGGCAACACACTAACACCTTAGGTTTGTCTCTAAAAGTTGATTTCACTTATAAACACGCCTATGTCAACTTCCAGAGAATCTCATCCAGTTATTTAGGAACATCTCTTTAGTAAGGGATGACGGCATCTAAACAATTGTTCCTTGCTCACTGGAAGACATTCGCAGTGGACTTATTTGGGCCATTTAACCTTCTTACTGTGAATCTAAGTTATTGGTGTCTTCTTATTGTCATCTTATTATCAAGAATGTGACTTCACAGATTTGTATGTTCCTTAATTTTTAATATGATACCATAGGTGCAAGGAAAATGAGAAAAAGACAAAATGCAACTTTGCTGAAAGATTTCTTTTTATCATGTCGGCCTCATTGCCAAACCTCTCATGTTGCTCCAGCACATGTATGTATATGTTTATGTATACATAAAATAACACACATGCAGAAATTAAGAAGATAGCCCAAGACTCTTACCCACTGTGCTTCAGACAACAGCGGAGTTTTTGGTAGGGGTTGGTAGAGTGACTGTCTTCCCGTATTTTTGCTTGTATTTAAGAATTAACTCAAACTAGCATTTCTCTCTCTCAGTTATTTTCTTTAGACAAGGCCATCATTTTAAGTATCACTGGGGAGAGAAGAGGAGAGAGCACCTGAGGCTTAGGAAAGCGTTCTGACGCAGTCCTTTACCACAAAGAAAACTAATCTGAGGACTTCTGTGCTCAACTTCCCCTGGGGATGCCCGCCACCGAGCGCAGCTGCTGCCTGAATCTCTCAGGTGCACAGATCTCAAACTGCAGCTCTTCTCTATTTCACGTGCATATTTCTCACCTCTGTACTCTACAGCTTCCCTACCATGTCTCAGCCAAATGGAAGACAGTTGCACTTGAGCATCTAGTACCCAAATCAAGTGATGAATTTTGTAAAACTTATCCTCAGTAAATAGTCTTGCCCCCGGCTCTCACCGTGCATTTCCTGTACAGTCTTACACTGGGTCTGGCCTACCTGAGATTTGCCTTACCCATGCCAGCTTTCAAACCTTTTCATTTATTTATGTAGCTCTTCCCTGGCGCTCTCCAAGCCCCGCACTGTCGTGGTGAGTGACGCAGCCGCCGCGCTCCCTTTCCTCCCCGCGGGCGTCAGGCCCTGGTTTCCTGACTTCCCACATGTGTACCTGAGAGTCTCCACGCAGGTGTTTTTGTTTTTTGCAGAGCACTTTGCAGGGAATCAACAATGCAGACTTGCCTTCTCAGTGCCCCGCTTCTTCAGGGAGGCAGCGAATCGACCACAGAAAGGACAGGCCCGCGCCAGCCCCGTAAGCCGCCCGCCTCGGTCTTTGGGCTCCGTTTCAGTTCTGGTGACATTTTGAATGTAATTGTTCCAACTTGCCCCAACCACCAAGCCCATTTAAGGGGTCACTTTTTGAAGAGTATTTTAACTAGATTGAATCATTGAAGAGCTGTGTAAGATTAAGGAGTTGTTTGAGTAAAGGGTAAAAATGCTCTCAGGCCGGGAATAAAGAGATGAGTGGAGAGCAGATTCTCCCATTACCAGTGGTGGTAGCTACATCACGGCTCTTCACTGCTCTTGCAGGATTTCCGAACTACAAAACATAAGAAAATGAATAAGTTATCTTGAAAAAAATGCTCAATTCTGAAGATATTTTATGGTTGTTTAGTTTACTTGCCATGGAATTTACAATTTTTCGAAAAGATGGCACTTTCTTAGTCATTTGTCACCACCAATGATTTACAAACCTGCTTTTAGAGCAACTTGAATACACAGAATCTCACCAAAAAAAATTTTTTTTAAAAACATACTACCGGAAGAAAAGTGATCCTAAACTTCCACAAACAGTAAAATTTTGAAAAGTTAGGCAATCAGTATAATAGCTGAATCACAAATATACATATTTTCAATGCATGTGGTTAAGTCAGAAAGAGAAAATACCACTCACAAATTAATGTTCTGCATGGGTGTGTATGTGTTTTTTTTATTTCAATTATTAACAACTTCATTCTTATTTTAGTAGAAAACTAGAATTTCAGGGCAGTAGTTAGAGAAGAATAGAATTATCATTTGGTCTGGGAGTTAGGACACGAAGTTCTAGGCCTGGCTTGCAACTCTCTATATCCTTGTCACAATGCCTAACTTTTCCATGCCTTCATTTTCTCCTGTGTAAAATAAGAGAATAGATAGGCCAGATGATTTCTAAGTTTCCCCTTTAGCTCTAAACTTCTGTGATTCTCTGTAGCACACAGTATGTGAGTCCTGTACATATCGCCCATTAGAAGAGGCTTTCTAGAGATTGTTTTTCACTAACATACCATGGTAAAATTTGGTGTTTATAATCTAGCCAGGAGCAAGGAGAGCTCTCTCTTTCTCTCTCTCATTTCTTTCTTGCTTGCTTTCTTTCACACATACAACTAATCCCTGCTAGTTCTATCAAGTCAATAGTAGTACACAAATAATCTAATAAAGGTTAAATTTTACAAACTGAAGTGGATTTTAAAGCTAATTATCATAAGATTTTAATTAATGTAGATAAAATAGGTAAGCTTTTAAAATGCAGGGTAATATGTAATCATTCTTTGATGTTTTAATCTAACTCTAATTAGCTTGGAAATGACACATATGCTGTGAAATATTTAAGATATCCATTAAGGCAAAGAACATTTAGTTCATTTTCAACTTCAGTAAAACCTAGTAGTTTCAGTAAGTAATAACTTAGTGAATTCCACAAATATATCTGAATTATACCTGTTCTATATTTCAGCAGCAGGGACTTAGGCTCAGTCAACTTTATATCTAACCTATAATTTATTCAGGCTAAGAATTGGTTATCCTACTTAACAGGCATATAAATGACTTGCATTTATAAAGTTAATAATTTTCTGTTGTGAGCACTAGTCACTTACCATATCTGTCAATATCATCATGTTGAAGATGTGTGTCTACTTATGATTTTTTATAATTAGCATAATGGCAATTTGTACTACTAGAAACAGTTCACTGCAAAGCAGTTTTAGTTATATTATGTTAAATATACATAATATTTTTAAAATTTAGCTTAAGGTATTTAGAAAACCTAAGTATGGGGTTAACTACTTTGGTGACTCTATTTGTATATATAACTCAATGTGAATATGTTCTTTAGCTTATTTTAATAAAAGTTAGAAGTATTTCTGTCTCCTCATTTCTGTTCAACTCAGCAATTAGTCCATTGTTTAATACTTTGTGTTTAAGTGGGAAAAAGTGTCATCTTCATATATAAATTTCAAAACTTGTTATTTAATTTCCTATCAGTTGGAATATCTGAACAGCTGACATGGCAACAACTCTTCCTTTTTGTGACTTGGGCTGAGAATTTTTTTTTACAAATGGAAAAACTAGCAAAATCCTTTCCAGTCTGACCAGCTAGATGCTTATCCCTGAGGACATTTTTACAACTTTACTTTGAGGCTGTAAGACTCTTTCAATTCATCAAAATATTTCTCTGACCCTCTACAATACTTAAGCCATAAGATAGGAAATTTTCTTGTAACTTCAATTCCAGACTACCACAAGAATTGCTGCTATAGGTTTAAAAAAGGTGAAAAGGCTCAAAACCAAACCTAATGATCAAAAGAGGGAATATAGTAAAATAATGAATGAGGTCATTATTTAAATATGCTTCAGTTCTTTTATTTTCTTTTGAACTAACCTTTCTGCTTTCATTATTTTAATTGTGCTTACATTTGAGTATTATAGATGATTTACAACACTGACTGCAACAATTTCTCCCGTCCCGTGTAACTTTTGGAATGATACTTCTCCATTCTTTTTATCAAGAGGTGACATGTCCCTCCCCACTCCTCACCTTGCCACCTGTGACTTCCTCAGACAGACAGAATGCAGCAGAAGTGCCCCTGTGCCATTTCTGGGCCTAGCCCTTGAAAGGCCTGGCAACTTGTGCTTTCTCTCTCTGGGGAAGACAGCCCCATGCTGTGATGCGAGTAAGCTTAGGCTAGACTGCCAGGTGATAAATTACCACATGGAGAGAAAGAGGCTGCTGGAGGAGTACCAGGGGCCCATCATGTGAGTAAAGCCTTCCTAGGCCTTCCAACTCAGCACAGCCACCAGCTGAAGGTGGCCAAATGAGTGTCTGCAGCCACTATCAAGTAGAATAGAGCCCAGTCACCCACAAAAGTATGAGCAATAAAAACTCATTGTAGTTTTAAGCCACTACATTTTGAAATGACTCGTTATGTTGCAATAGATAACTGAAGTAGAGTATGTTTTTAAATTGCATACCATTACAGTTGAGAAGCATGTTTCCAAATAGTATGCACTCTTAAAGTAAGGCATAGGGTCTGATGTTATTTAACCTAGAACTATAAATACACTCTAGGGTATCTGAAAACCATTCTTCCTGGCTGCCCTTTGGCCTCCCTCTTTAGATCTTATTTATTTTAATCACAGTTGTTATGCTTCCAAGAAGGGCATCATCTTCCATAAAACATGTGTGACCACCCTCTGCAGGAAATTTAAAACATCATAATGAAGACATGATCCAGACCTTGTATTTTACCAAATACGGTATACGAGTACATTCTTGCTGGAAATTTACTTGATTTCCTTACAGTGGCCTAAAGGACCCTTCCTTCTTTTCGCAAGAAAAATTCACGTCTCTGTTAGGTAACTGGATAGATGCCATACTATTAGTTTTCTATCTTTTGCCCCCCAAAACAGTCCGTTTGAGTCCTGATGGGTGTTGTTTCACCAGTGCCCCTCACAGAGCATCACACTCAGCAATCAGCTAATGATGGCATCTCAGGGAAAAGGCGTATCTAATTGCATGAAAAGAGATTTTCCTCATAACGAAGATCTTTAGCACCTCTGAATGACTGGAGCCATTGTCTTTTTACACTTGCCCTCTTTCTCTGCAACTAGAAAGACATCCCTACCAGAGGCCAGATTTTGGCTTTGCCACTTAAAGGTCATGACCTAATCAGTATCTTCAGCTCTAAAATGAGAATAATATATAAATTGAGAATTTTAACACCTGAGGTTTTAGTAAATGTATTAAATGAAATTGAAATGTAGTTACATTTTTAATAAATTTAAAGTATTAAATGAAACAATTATGTTAGTATGCTTTGTAATATAAAGAGCTATATAAATATTGATGATTACTTTTATTGCCCTCTGGGACTTTTGGGATATACTAACTTCTATAGTTAATATGTGATCCCTTGAAAGAAATCCACAGAATTTTTTTAAATACAGTGGTTGCCTTGTTTCCTCCCAAAGAAGTGTGACGCCTCAGTCCTACCCAATGCCTCGTAGCTTCCATTTGGTGGCTTTTGCATTTCTGACATGAAACAGCTCTTCTCTTCCAATGAACAAAAATGTCAAGTTTTTCTTTTTACACTGATTCAGTTTATGGACGCTATTTAAAGTGTTTTCTCAGTGTCTAGCAAATACTATCAAGTAAGTTATCAAGTACTGGGTAGAAACAGAAGAGAACAAGCCCTCAGTGGGACACACAGCCACCAAGAAGAAACAACTTCATGTGTTTAACTAGAAAGGTACAAATTAAGACCCCACCAGAAAACTTAAAGACACCAATGCCAGCGTTATGAAACAATCTGACCCCAACTCCAGATTTCCTGAGGGGTTGGGATCGTCAGAGACAGAAGAGTTGT
Organism: Smutsia gigantea; assembly: GCA_032199065.1. Classification (NCBI taxonomy): domain Eukaryota; kingdom Metazoa; phylum Chordata; class Mammalia; order Pholidota; family Manidae; genus Smutsia; species Smutsia gigantea. The sequence goes on along the minus strand of JAVSCE010011620.1, from coordinate 410,690 downwards.
ATTCGTTAGACAGCCCTGGCGGTGAACTACAGGAAACTCAACTGGAGAGAAGGCAAGCGATCCAGACCAGAGATGCAAGTCTCAATTTAATCTGTATATTCCAGCAACTGAAATCATATGAACGATTTATATTCCTGAGGCAGTGAGGAAGTGTTGTGTCTGTGAAGAAAAGTCAGTCCTCATCTCTGCGAAACACTTGAAGTGCAGTGAGCAAGAACAGGAAAGGAAGAGAGCCCTCAGGAGCGCCGGCCAGAGGAAGAACGGCTGTCTGTCACCCGTCCTGCAGCAGTCCCCATCTCAAGACCTCCTTTCCACCGCTTCCTCCTTCTTCCTTCCTAACTACCCTCCTTTCTAACCACACGTTGACTTTTCTTGGATTTGAACCCCTATTCTATGTCATCCGTTTCTCCCTTCACCAAATACTCGTCACGCCACCCTCTGCCCTGACGAACAACCCACTCCATTATACAGCTTCCTCCTTCCTGGATTGACTAATACTCCTACTACTACCTGAAATTTTCAGGTCAGAGAAAACCATCCTGTATTTAATCCTGTTTAATATAAGAACCCCCTATAAGACACCAGCATTATCTTATGTAAACTATATTTGAAAATGATCTTGGATTGAATTCAAGAAAGTCCCCATAATATGTTTTTAGGGACTGTCATATTTAGATGCCATATTCTCTGCTATTCTTTAAGTGAAATCCCATTCAGAAAAAAAAAAACTCTTACCAAACCCAACTCCATCAAATGTCTCCTCTGAATCATGGGTTCTTAGCTATAAGTCGTCTTCCAGGGATCCACTGGAAATCCCCTTTCATTTCGGAATCCAGATGCCGAAGGTAACCTGGCACTACTATGGCCTCTGCCTCCAGAGAGCTCTGCTGGGTTAGCACCTGGATAGCTGACAGCACCTCCGGCCTAAGACAAAGGATCTCATCCCCCTGACCCTGGCACTCACCCGTTTGCCTTTTCTGAGTCCTGAGCCCTTAAAGAGTTAAAATAGAGCAAGACCATGACTAATTCTGCCCCACAGGCTGACTGGCCTAGAAAGAAAAATGCCTTTCTCCTTTTGCCTTAAATATTTAACACTTAGAAATTCATCTGGGTTCCAAAGTAATCCCACCAAGAAGATGGGGAGGTAAAGTGCCAGTTAGAAGTTTTATGTGAGTCTGTTGAAAGGAATAGCCTCCCCAAGAGCTGTTTGTCACCAGTATGCTGAGAAAATGGAGGTGTGGGCTGGGATGCGACCGCTGGGTGGCTGGAGGGCAACTTGAGGGCACAGCAACTTTCCGTAGGGATTGGAGGGGAGGGCACCGCAGAGGTGGGAAACAGAGGTAGCTACATGCCTACAGTAAACCGTGTCTGCTCTGGAAATTAACCAGTGCCATCCCTGATCTTACAAAGAACATGCATCAAGCAGTGTGGGAAGTGGAAATGCCTTGGCTGGGCATTTTAAAGCCAACGCTGCTACGAATTGCACTTTGTTGAGCACATTCCCTTTTCTCCTGCCCTCCAGTCTCTAATGAGGGCTAGTTAAGCTTAGTGTTTTTAAGGATCCTTCCAGGCAAGGTATTTTGCGAATTGACAGACGAACAGCTGTCATCTATTTCTTGTACTGTTCCTGTGTCCTCCACCACCCTCCTTTTCTCGGGTCTGTCACAGAGAGAGAGGTGGAGTCAGAGGAAGGGCTAGCCTGGGATTCTGCTCTATCTGCTTCACAAGGAAGGAATTGTGCTGTGTCCCTCCACCTTCCTGATCTAGTCTGAGATCAACTTTCTCCATCCTGTCTGCTACAGAGAGCTAGCTCCTTGGTGGCAAATACAAACTCCTGGGGGTATAGTTGCTTTGCAAGAAGCCCAGCTTTCATTATTTAAGCAAATCAAATATAAGAGGTATTAAGGATTTACATTATTCAACACTGGACTTGGTTTTTGTTTTGCTATTACCATTATTTTGTTTTGCCTTAGTAATCACTTTAAACTCCTGTTGCTGCAGACGATGGCATACCATGAATAGGTGAGCTGGACATCACTCTGAAGAGGAAGAACACCGTTCTTGCCAAGAAATGCACAGCATACCCTTTGATCAATAGCATCAACAAAGAATACACATGGCTGACAGAATAGCTATTACTGAAACTTCAATTTTCAGTTTGCACAGTTCCTAAGAATTAAAGTAAATGTTTGGCCAGGATCCCAAAAAGACTCCATCTAGCAACATTGCCAGGAGATTTTCCGGCACTCTCAGTATGTGAAATCCCAGAACATTATTTACAGTATTTTTATTTTATCTCAACTTGCTAACCACCACTTACTTATATTGCACAAATTCACAGTGGTTTTTTTTTCAGTTTTCAGAATTTCTAAACCCATAAGGGAGCAATAATAACCAATGTATTTGAATAGTTTAGGAAATTTGAGCAAAGCTAGAGAGAAGCATAAATGATAGAAATTTTAAGCCTTATATAGTAAAAAAGGAAGAAATATTTTAAATCAATATTCTAAATAGAAGGCAGCTATCACATGTTGACATACAAATCATTGATGCATTATGGAAGCTAATTATGGCTTTTTTTAAACTTTATTTTATCAAATGTACATCATAATGGTTCAACAGTACCTCTCTCCTTGCCGCCGCTGCCGCCCACTCCCCTCCCCCTTAGTAACCACTAGTCACCTCTCAATGTCTATGGGTCTAATGCTGTTTTGTACCTTTAGTTTTGTTTTTATATTTCAAAAATAAGTGAAATCATACAGTATTTGTCTTTATCTGGTTTATTTCACTGAGCATAGTACCCTCTAGTTACATCCATGTTGGTGCAAGTGGCAGAATATCTTTTCTTTTTATGGCTGAATAATATTACATTGTGTATATATATATACCATATCCTCTTATCCGTTCATCTATTGATAGATGCTTAGGTGGCTTCCATATCCTGGCTATTGCAAACAGTTCAGAAATAAATATAGAAGTGCATGTATCTTTTAAAATCAGGGATTTTGTTTTCTTCTGGTAAATTTCTAGCAGTGGAATTACTGGGTCAAATCGTATTTCTATTTTCAGTTTTTTGAGGAATCTCCATACTGCTTTCCACACATTTTCCACCCTGCTTTGCACCAATTGCAGTCCCACCAACAGCGTAAGAGGGTTCCTATTTCTCCACACCCTTGCCAGCATTTGTTATTTCTTGCCTTTTGGATAGTGGCCATTCTAATTGGTGTGAGGTGATATCTCATTGTGGTTTTAATTGGCATTTCCCTGATGATTAGCCATGTGGAGCATCACTTCATGTGTCTGTTGGCCATTTATATTTATTCTTTGGAGAAGTATCTGTTCAGGTCCCCCATGCATACTTTGATTGGGTTATTTGTTTTTTGGGTGTTGAGGCATATGAGTTCTTTGTAAATTTTGGATGTTAACCCCTTATCAGATGACTTGTTTGCAAGTATGTTCTCCCATACTGTAGGATGCCTTTTTGTTCTACTGATGATGTCCTTTGCTGTACACAAGCTTTTTAGCTTGATGTAGTCCCATTTGTTCATTTTTTGCTTTTGTTCCCCTTGTCCAAGGAGATGTGTTCAAGAAAAAGTTGCTCATGTTTATATTCAAGAGATTTTTGCCTGTGTTGTCTTCTATGAGTTTTATGATTTCATGACTTACATTCACGTCTTTGATCCATTTCAAGTTTACTTTTGTGTATGGAGTTAGATAATAATCCAGTTTCATTCTCTTGCATGTAGCTGTCCAGTTTTGCCAACATCAGTTGTTGAAGAGACTGTCTTTTCCCCACTATATATTCATGGTTCCTTTATCATATATTAATTGACCATAGATGCATGGGTTTATAACTGGGCTCTCTATTCTGTTCCATTGATCTATGGGTCTGTTCTTGTGCCAGTACCAAATTGTCTTGATAACTGTGGCTTTGTAGTAGAGCTTGAAGTCAGGGAGTGCAATCCCCCCAGCTTTGTTGTTCTTTCTCAGGATTTCTTTGGCTATTTGGGGTCTTTTGTGGTTCCATATGAGTTTTAGAACTATTTGTTTTAGTTCATTGCTGTTGGTATTTTGGTAGGGATTGCATTGACTCTCTAAATTGCTTTAGGCAGGATGGCCATTTTGACAATATTAATTCTTCCTATCCATGAGCACAGGATAAATTTACACTTGTTTGGTGTCTTCTTTAATTTCTCTCATAAGTGTCTTGTAGTTTTCTGAGTATAGGTCTTTCACCTCCTTGGTTAGGTTTATTCCTAGGTATTTTATTGTTTCTAATGCAATCGTAAATGGAGCTGTTTTCCTGATTTCTCTTTCTGCTAGTTCATTGTTAGTATATAGGAATGCAACAGATGTCTGTGTATTAATTTTGTATCCTGCAACTTTGCTGAATTCAGTTATTAGTTCTAATAGTTTTTTGGTGGCTTCTTTGGGTTTTCTATGTATTATATCCTGTCATCTGCAAATACTGAGAGTTTAACTTCTTCCTTACCAATCTGGATGCCTTTTATTTCTTTGTGTTGTCTGATTGCCATGGCTAGGACTGCAGTACTATGTTGAATAAAAGTGATGAGAGTGAGTATCCTTGTGTTGTTCCTGCTCTTACAGGAAAAGCTTTTAGCTTTTCATGGTTAAGTTTGATGTTGACTGTGGGTTTGTTGTATATGGCCTTTATTATGTTGAGGTACTTCCCCTCTGTATCCATTTTGTTGAGAGTTTTTATCATGAATGGATGATAAATTTTGTCAAATGCTTTTTCAGCATCTAATGAGATGTGCTTTTTTTCTGTCACTGTGGTGTGTGATGTTGATTGATTTTTTAATATTGTACCATCCTTGCATCCCTGGAATAAATCCCACTAGGTCATGATGGAGGATCTTTTTGATGTATTTTTGGATTTCGTTTTCTAATATTTTGCTGAGGATTTTTGCACCTATGTTCATCTGTGATATTGCTTTGTAATTTTCTTTTTTGTGGTGTCTTTGGTTTTGGTATTAGAGTGATGCTGGACTCAGAATGAGTTTGGAAGTATTCCCTCCTCTTCTTCTCTTTGGATGGATACTAGCTCTTCTTTAAATGTTTGGTAGATTTGGTTGTGAAGCTGTCTGGGCCTGCGGTTTTGTTTTGGGGGAGTTTTTAAATTACCAATTCAATTTCATTGCTGGTAATTAGTCTGTTCAGATATTCTCTTTCTTCCTGGGTCAGCCTTGGAAGGTTGTATTTTTCTAGGAAGTTGTCCATTTCTTCTAGGTTATCCAGTTTGTTAGCATATAATTTTTCATAGTATTCTCTAATAATTCTTTTTATTTCTGTTGTGCCTGTAGTGATTTTTCCTTTCTCACTTCTGATTCTGTTTATGTGTGTACACTTTCTTTTTTTCTTGATAAGTCTGGCTACGGGTTAATCTATTTTGTTTATTTTCTCAAAGAACCAGCTCCTGGTTTCACTGGTTTTTGCTATTGTCTTATTCTTCTCTATTTTATTTATTTCTGCTCTGATCTTTATTATGTCCCTCCTACTACTGACTTTGGGTTTCATTTGTTCTTCTTTTACTAGTTTCTTTAATTTTGATTTTAGACTGTTTATTTGGGATTTTTCTTGTTTCTTGAGGTGAGCCTGTAATGCTTGGTACTTTCCTCTTAGAACTGCCTTTCTTGCATCCCACAAATTTTGGGCTGTTGTATTTTTATTTTCATTTGTCTCTATGTATTGCTTGATTTCTGTTTTAATTTGTTCATTGATCCATTTATTATTTAAAAGCATGTTGTTTAGCCTCCATGTGTTTGTAAGTCTTTTTGTTTTCTTTGTGTAGTTTATTTCTAGTTTCATACATTGTGGTCTGAGAATTTTGTGCTTGATACAATTTCAGTCTTTTTTGATTTATTGAGGCTCTTTTTGTGGCCTCGTATGTGACCTATTCTGGAGAATGTTTCATGTGCACTTGAGAAAAATGTGTATCCTGCTGCTTTTGGGTGGAGTGTTCTGTAGATATCTGTTAAGTCTATTTGATCTATTGTATTGTTCAGTGCCTCTGTTTCCTTACTTATTTTCTGTCTGGTAGCCCTGTTGATGTGAGTGTGTGTTAAAGTCTCCTAAAATGAATGTGCTGCAATATATTTCCTCCTTTAATTATGTTAGTATTTGTTTCACATATTTAGGTGCTCCAATATCAGGTGCATAGATATTTATAATGGTCATATCCTCTTGTTGGACTGATCCCTTTATCATTATGTAATGTCCTTCTTTGTCTCTTCTTACTTTCTTTGTTTTGTCTAAGTACTGCTACTCCTGCTTTTTTCTCCCTATTATTTGCATGAACTATCTTTTTCTATCCCTTCACTTTTAGTCTGTGTATGTCTTTGAGTCTGAAAGGAGTCTCTTGTAGGCAGCATATAGATGGTCTTGTTTCCTTATCCATTTTGCCACTCTATGCCTTTCGATTAGTACATTCAGTCCATTTACATTTAAGATGATTATTGATAGCTTTATACTTATTGCCATTTTATTAATTGTTTTTTGCATTTTTATATTTCCTCTCTGATTAATTATGGTTTTTTGATTCATCTTTAATTTCGCCAACTTATGAAAGTATTATGTATTTGCATATATGTAGTATTACCTCTATTCTGGTGGCCTTTATTGTTCTTGGTAGATTAACTGGTCCAAGGGAACTAAATTCCATGAAGCCCTTACCAGATGTTAGACATTGTACTGAATGCTTTATGTATACTCTCTCATAGTCTCCCAAACACCGTAGGAAGTAGATATTGTCTGCCACATTTTAGAAGTGAAGATTCTCAGGTTCAGAGGTAGCCAGGAAGTGACAGGACTAACTTCAAAATTCTCAGAAAATTTCCACCAAACTTTTCACTTATTTTTGCATTTAATGGTGGTAAGCATTGTCTGAAGACAAGTCTCCTGCTTTAGAGCATTTTCAGTTTTTGCTAAATTCTTACACCCTGATATTTGTAATGTCTCTAAAGCCAACCTTCATTAAAATAACTATGTAAAAACATATGTTCTTAGCTGACTGGCTAACCCCAAACTATAACAAGGTGTTTGGTGTCTTTGTGGGAAGATCTCATCATATTTGTCAATGCAGACATCTGCATATTCCTCTTCTGTATGTGCAAGGCCTGGCTCTAACCAAGTGTTCATACTAAAGTTATCATGAAATGTGCGTAGTCACGTGAATGCCACATAAAAAGATAGAATTTAAATCAGAGTATTTTGTGAAATCACACCAAACTTCTGATTTTACAGATAAGAAAATGAAGGCCTTGAAAAAGTCAACACCCAAAGAAACATAAACACAGATTAGTTTAGTGGTCAAAACTATATATTTTTTTTTAGCTAACTACTGTGTCTCTTCATTCTTTATTTAATAATGGATTTGAGGCAGCTTCTGTGTGTCAATAATTATAAAATAAACTGATAAAATAATTTCCAAAAGCAAGAATGATGAAAATGTTCTAAGATTAAATAGTGGTGATCTAAAATTAGATAGTTGCAGTCTGTGAGTATACTAAAAACCATCAAATTGTGTACTTTTGAATTATAGCTAAATTAAACTTACTTTTTAAAAGAGCAAGGCTATTCTCTATTTCCAAAAATAATTTATTATTTACAGTCTCTCTTCTCAATCTTGTATTAGAGTATCTCCACAGACTTGGCCCCTATCATATTAGCTTAATGAATCAAGAACATTTATCTATTGCCTCCATTTTTCTATTGTAGAGTATTAGGCCAGGTTTCAAAGTTTCTATTGGAGTCGAGAAATTGTTTTCAAATAAGTCTCTGGAATTTACTTACAAAGATAATATATTTTTCCAAGGAGAAGTTCTATGAGTAAATTAGAAGCATAAACTAAGGGTCTTACTGATTTCTGTTACGAAACAAAAAGTTAAATCTGTTGCTCTTTATATACAAGCATACATTTGTATACAAGCATACATTCCACACAAAATCCTTTAAGATTACTACACACAAATTGATTTAGCAATTCCTCTTCTTCAAATTTATCTTGGACTATAATGAGCTCAGAAAAAGGCTTGAAAACAAAGATATTCATCCTACCATTATCATTGTTTGCGGTAATGAAAAGACGGAAACACATCTAAATGTTCAACAACACAGAATTTTAGGGTGCAGTGGAATATTGTACAGCCTTTAAAATGAGGTTTTAATTTATTTTAAAATCTATATTATTTTTCTGATTGCAGAGATAATAACAATATATACATTTTTCAAAAACATTTAAACCTCCCAATGTTTCCCCACATTTCCTTCCTCCTTTTCAGAGATAATCAAAATTAAGTGATTGGTGAATGTTTTGTATGCTCACTCTGTAATCCTGCTTTGCAACTTGCTTTGTTCACTTTGTAATCTTTACACAATTCCTTTTACACAGTTTACCTGCACAGCTACCCCACTAGTTTGTTTCTTATGTTGTTTTAAAAAGTATTCAAGGGAATACTATTCAGCCATAAGAAGGAAACAAATCCTACCATTTGCAAAAACACAGATGGAGCTGGAGGATATTATGTTCAGTGAAATAAGCCAGGCGGAGAAAGACAAGTGCCAAATGATTTCCCTCATTTGTGGAGTATAACAATGCAGCAAAATTGAAGGAACAAAATAGCAGCAGACACACAGACTCCAAGGAGGGACTAGTGGTTACCAAAGGGGAGGGGTGTGAGAAGGCGGATGGGGAGGGAAGGAGAAGGGGATTGAGGGGTATTATGTTTAGTACACATGGTGTGAGGGGTCCTGGGGAAAACAGTGTAGCACAGAGAAGGCAAACAGTGAATCTGTGGCATCTTACTACACTGATGGACAGTGACTGCATTGGGGTATGGGTGTGGACTTGATAATATGGGTAAAAGTAGTCACCACATTGTTTTTTCATGTGAAACCTTCATAAGAGTGTATATCAATAATACCTTAATAAAAAAGTCTTTTTTAAATATTCAAGACTTAGGGAGATTTTCATAGTTACAAGGTTATGTGAAAAAAAGCTGAATACAAAACATTGCAAAAGATATGATCCTAAATTGAGCAGGAGAGGCAAGTGGTGAAGATTATACACAAATTCATATAACAGACTGAAAAAATACAACAAATTGTTAATAATGGTTAGTCCTAGGTGGTAGAATTGTAACTTAATTCTCTTCTATATATTTTGTATTTCCCAAATTCTCTGTGGTGAGCATGTTAAAAATAGCATTGCTTTTTCTACTTCCAAAAATAATTTAGGTTTCTTGCAGGCAATCTGGAAAATACAGATAAACCCAAATAAGAAAAGAGGAAGTCACCATAATCCAAGTATCCAGAGATAATAACTATCGCCATTCAGATATAGTTTTTAAACAAATTTTTTCTGTGTGTGCACTGTGTGTGCATGCTTAAACACTCTTCTGCGAAATGATCTTCTGGCTACCCAGGACCATAATTCATATATAGGATTCAGTTATTACCCATTTTTGCCTTTATATGTTAGGTACCATTTGTAGGGATAAATCTTTGTGCATATGTACTATACAATACTGTCATCTGGATAAATAGCTAGAAATGGAATTGCTGAGTCAGATGGTCTGCAACATTTTGAGGCTCCTGGTATTTACTGCCAAGACATTCTTCCAAAAAAATTTAGCAAGTTTTCTTCCCAGCAGTGGTATAAAAAAGCAGTCATTTCCACACGTTCAGTAGTGCCAGGTGTTATTAATCTAGAAACTAACTTTTATTATTTTTTCTCTTTAGGAAAAAGATGTGTTTATTATAGAAAACTTAAAAGGTACAAATAAGAAAAAAGTTACTAAGGATCTCATTAACCACTGATTCTGGGTAAGTGTGTGTACACTCATATGTATATGTACATATATACTTCTTAATTTAATAAACCATGTAATAACAACTAATATTTATTCAGTATTAACTATTTGTTAGGCCCTCTGCTATGTGTTTAAATTATCTCATTGAATCCTTACACCTCTATAGACTAATATTTTTAGTATTTAATATATTCATTTTTTAAGAAGAAGAATTGAGTAGACAGATTAGGAAACTTGCCCTAGTAAAACAGCTAACACATAACAGAGCTGAAATTAAACTGTTTTTTCTTAGAGTCCAAACTCTTTTATCCATTAGGAACCCCTGTAGGTATCTATAGTCCCTGTCAGGAGGTGATGGTCAACTTTGCTAAAAGCAAAGGTACCAACCCAACCCCTTTACTTAAACAAGAGTATTTATTACTTTTAACTAAAAGGATGCTTGTATGTAAATAAGTGTTTGAATACATACCTACCTACATAAGGGAAGGAGGGACAAATCTTCTTAAAAGAAGAACTCCAAACAATATCTGTAGATACTATTCCATCCAAGAGGTGGACCTCAGTTCCCCTCCCCTTGAGTGTGGGTTGGCCTCAGTGACTCTGTTCCAAAGAATAGAATATGAAAAGGGGAAAAAAATGGAGAAACCCGGCAGACCGCACGTCTCACGTGATCCAAGTCAACATCACCAGTGATCAGCCATGCTGATGTCGTAGAGAAGGCTATTCACCTCTGTATCCTTCCCACAGCCCATTACCCCAGTATAATCATGAGAAAAAAAAAATCAGACAAACCCAAACTGAGGGACAATCTGCAAAATACCTGAGCAATACTTCTCCCAACTATCAAAGTTGTGAAAGACAAAGAAAGACTAAGAAACTGTCACAGAGTAGATGAGAATAAGGGAACATGACTAAATGCAATGGGGGATCCTGGATGGGATCCTGGAACAGAAAAAGAACGCCTGTGGAAAAATTAGTGAAATCCAAATAAAATCTGGAATTTAGTTAATAGTAATGTACCAGTGTTGTTTCTGAGTTTTAACAAATGTACCATAGCAATGGAAGATACCAAGGAAGCTGGGTCATGGTATTATCTGGGAGCTACAAGCAGTTTCTTTGAAACTGTTCTGTAAATCTAGAATTATTCCAAATTTTTTTTTAAATGATGCTTGTTTCAATACAAACACCACTTGTGAATCGGAGAGATGAGTTTCCAGCTATGGCAGGCTTTTCAGCCTCTTAGGTTCTGAAGCAGTCTCCTCTCTTCTTGTCATTGCTTCCCAGTGAGATCCCAGCCTCCCGCTGGAGTGAGGCCGAAAAGGAAAACTCAGGTGGGGCAGGCTGATTTCCAGGACCTGATCTCAGGGGCTCCAACTAGTTTTCCTGCTGGGTTGGTTTTATCGTTTCTGCAGAACTCAAAGGCCTCTGGTCACTCTTACTGATTCGTCCATTCCTCTGCTATATTTTTAACTTGATTATTAGCAAGCGAAGGAGATGGTGTGAAATCCGTTCCTAGGCTGCCTTCAAGCAGCAGGGAAGTCTGGAGTGGGATGTTCCTACTACACGCTGGCTGGTGTCACAAGTGGACACGGAAAAGAAAAGTGTGTTAAGACCACCAAGCCTTTCCCACCTGGGCAGAGCAGAATGGCTCCCGCCCAGAAGGGTGGGGAGAAGGGTGCTTCGGCCAGCAACAGGGTAACATGCCCCCCACCACCGGCACTCAAAGAGATTCCGAAATTTCCCATGAAAGAGGCGGGAATACCAGGTGTTCTCATTGATCCAGGGTTCAGCAAAGCTGAGCCAATGTCCTGTAGAGCACCACGTGCAGTTGTCCAGAGAGCGTAACGTGGAGGAAGTCGCCAAACAAGCTATACAGAGTGCTTACCTATGTACCTGTCCCCACTTTCAAAAACCTACAGATAATGTGGGTGAAAACTAACCGTTGATTTTCAGTGTAATAAAACTGAAGAGAGAGGGAGAGACAGATCACCAAGTGGCCAGAGGACAATATAATCCATATAATCCTGTTCCTTATCTTTAGCTGGACTATCTCCCCAATATTTCTGTGGATCTTGAGCCAGGGCTTTTTCCCTGGTTACAAAGGCCAACTCACTAGGACAAAGGGCACAGTGGTTGTGTCATTCCAGGAATCTGTAACAGCAGATGTCAAGCTTTCATGCGAATATGTGTGTATGTGTCCTGAGCATTTGGAATACACAACTTGTAGACATGTGGGCTGCTATAGCTCTCAATCACTTTACAGTCTGCTACCTTTTCTTCCCACTTTATAAATCATGAACATCTACCCAGGTTATTGAATGTTCTTCTTCTATAATCTTCCAGAAATAGGAGCTTCTCAAAATGACTAAATAAATTAAGGGACACACATCAAAGGAATACACTGGTTGTTTAAAAGAATGAGGCAGCTCTCCATGTGCTCATATTGAACAATCGCTAAGAAGAATTAAGGGTAAAAAGCCAAGGGCAATGTGGATAGTATGCTACCATAAAAAAATGCATGTATAATATTAGATATTATATACATAGTCTATTATATGATACAGTATAAACAAATGTATAAGAAAGAATGTCTCTAGAAGGATTGAGAGAGAAACTGGTATCAGTTTGCTTTTGAAGAAACTCAGTGGGTGGAGGACAGGCGTTGATAAAGGTTTCTTTTTTTTTTACTGAAAAGCCTTTTGTATCTTTTTAAATTTTGTAAGATTCTCATGAATTACTTTAAAGGAATAATTTTCTAAAAATGACATCATAGTTAATGCCTTCCTAGTATGTACACTAGGCTGTTTCTAATAATCACTATTATATATAAAACACTTCCTGCCACATTTTAGTAGCTAAATCTTTGCCTATGATAAATTAAATTACTGAAAATGAAATTGCTGGATCAAAAGGTGGGAATATTTTTAGGGTTATTTAATATGATTTACTAAATTCTCCAGAAATGGATGAACTTGCATACTTTCTATACTATAATTTATTTTCCTGTGCCCTCACTAACTGGAAAGAATCTTTTTTCTTTTCACTTTGGTAGGATAAAATTAATGTATAAATATATATAAATAACTATATTATATATGCTTATATATTATATATACTTATTATATACATAATACTATATATACTTATATATAAATAAATAAAATATATCCACGAGGAGCACATGGATGCATATTTTTCAAGTCCTTGCACATATGAGTATAGTTCATAGTTTGATCAGTTATAGATTTCAGAGTTAAAATAACTTACTCTCACAAATTTGAAGACAGGCTCCGTTACCTTCTAAAACCTGACAGTGCTCATCTTAAATCTGACATTGTCTGACTTGGACCCTTTGTAAGTTGTCAGATTTCTTTGTTCCCCTCTGGAAGCTTTGAGTTTGGGGTTCGTGTTAATTGGCTTTCTCTAGATTATGCTGTGTAACAACCTCAAAATCTCAGTGGCTTACAGCAACAGACATTTATTTCCTGCTCACAGGTCCGTGGCGGTGGTTTGGCGGCTGCAGCTCTTCTCCAGGCTGTGGTTTGAGAACCGGTTCGTGTCTCTTCTCAGTCAGGGGCGGCCCACGCTCAAGAGGCAGCTCCTGTAGGTGCTATGCCCTCCTCACGGCAGAGGCACAGGAACCAAAGGTCTGGGGGAAACTTGGGATACCTCCACGCTCTTCTGTTCAAGGGTGGTGCAGGGCATGTCTGCTCCCAGTCTGATGCCCCAGGCAAATCGCTGGGCCGAACCCAGGTAAAGTCCGCCTACAGGGAGGGGCGGAATAAGCCTTCTCCGGAGTCCTGAATTTTTCCCTAGCGATGTGTAGCCATGAATTCAGCTCCTTGATTTTTATACAAACTCTCTCATATAAAGTAATTCATGGGCAGTAGTATTTACTAAGGTTTGGAAGAAAATGAGAAGACAAGGTTGGAGTATTTATAGTGGCACCAAAAAAAATTCAAATTTGATTTTGACCTTCATGGGTATAAAAGTCCTTAGACTCCTTCCATAGGGGTCTCTTAGCCCCTGTAGCCCATACATCTTGCTGTCTTCTCTATCCTCTCCATCCTATCTCTCTTCCTCACCCCTCACTCTTTGGTTCTTGGAATTTGGGGGGATATTCTGGAACTTGAGCAGGAAGCAGGTGGCCTGACAGAAGATTAAACATGCCTGCAAACCACCCAAAACAGTGGCTGACGACAACGGCCTATTTGATTATCTCTTACAATCCTGTGGGTGAGCTGGGCTCAGCAGCATGCTCATTTCTGCTCGTGTCCTCTGAGGCCCCTCATGCTGCTGCAGTCAGATAGTGGTGGGGCCGAAACATCAAGGTGGCTTCCCTCACGGGTCTGGCTGGAAGGCTGGGCAGAGGAGGGACGCTGGGACAGCCGGGCCTCTCTCTGCCCCTGTAATCTCAGAGCCTTTCTGTCTCCCTCAAATCCCTCCACAAAATGCCTCCATCAGGGCAGCAGGACTTATTACACGCTTGCTCCAAAATATGCCAAAGCAGAAGGTGCCAGGTCTTCTTAAAGCCTAGGCCCAGAATGGGGCCTCTGTATCCTGGTTAGAACCCAGGGCCAGCCCAGATTCCTTGTGGGGAAACGAGGAGGCTGCTGCATTGGGAGCCGTCTTTGGAGAAAGCACAATGCTTTAAGGACAACAATCAATAGCATTCATGCCTTTGTGACGTGTACTTACAAAGTAGTAATAAAAGCTAATACCATACAGCATTATTAAATATTAAAGTATAGACCATAAGCTAAATATTTACCATTACTTTTTGATTGTTGATTGAAGATTTTGATCACCTTTACTCCTCATTCCCACCTTCATTCCCCTCCAAATAGATACAGCATTGTTTAGTTCCTCTGTTAGATCCCTTTATACCTTTAATATACACTTTCTTAAGTCAACCAACTATACCCTCAGTTCATAAGGGAGGACACATTATCTCACCACCACCTCTCTATTTCCTAACTTCTGTCTGCTGTAATTTGCATTGTCAAGACTGATAACATATACACTATTATGTAATTAAATTCGTTTTCCATGCATCTGTTCAGACTGAATCGTAAAGTTCAGAAACAGGCAGTCATGTCAGGCCTTTGCGGACCACTGTGGCACTTGGACTTGGACTTTGAAGGAGATGAGGAGCCCTCCAAATCCTCTTCTGCTGTGTCCTCAGCCCCGACTCTGCTGGCCACCCACAATAAATAAATAGTTATTTATATTTATTTATAATGAATATTTA
Organism: Smutsia gigantea; assembly: GCA_032199065.1. NCBI lineage: Eukaryota > Metazoa > Chordata > Mammalia > Pholidota > Manidae > Smutsia > Smutsia gigantea. The sequence goes on along the minus strand of JAVSCE010011620.1, from coordinate 395,609 downwards.
TCCCAATACATCAATTTTTTTAAGTTGAAATGTAGTTGCTAAATGACATTATATTGGTTTCAAGTATGCAGCACGGTGATTCAGCTGTTAATTACATTATTAAATGCTCTCCCCAGCTAGTGTGCTTGCTCTCTGCCAACACAGAATAATGTTAGAGAACTATTGACTATGTTCTCTATGCTGTGCCTTCATTCCCGTGACTTACTTATATCATGAGTGAGATTTTGGGCCTCTTTATCCCCTTCACCTATTTCACCTACACACCCCAATCCAAAAAAAAAAAGAATAAAACAGAAAGAGCCTCAAAGACGCCGAGAATAAATATGTTTTAAATGCGAGGACGGAGGGGGAGGGCAGTTTGTGGCCGTCTGAATCCACCTTGCCTGCCGCAGAGAGGGCAGAAGGCGACGGAGGCGACGGAGGCGAGCGCGGGGCGGGCCTGTGGCGCTGCTCACTGCGCGGCTGGGCTGCGTTTCATCTCCTCTTTTCCAAGGTTCCTGTCAGAAAGAAAAAAAAAGTCTTTTATGTCCTTTGATAGCTTAGGTGTGTACTGAATTCCAAATTGGGAATACTTTTTCCTCATTATTTGAAGGGCATTTCTCCAAGTGTTCTAGCATCCAGTCATGCTGATGAGGAATTTGAGGTCAGTTTGATTCTCATTTCTTCACAGATAACTCGTTTGGGCTTTAGTTTGTTAGCTTGTTTTCTCCATTCTCTCAAAGTTTTAAGCACCCTTTCTCCTTGTCTTCAGTCTTGAGAAAGTTTACAATGCTGAACCTCTGTGTGTGCTTCCTCCCTCCTTCCTTCCTTCCTCCCTCCCTTCCTTCATTTATATGCATGTGGTATTTCTTTCATGATTTTCTTTCCTCTGTTTTCTCTGTTCTCTTTCCATAACACTTAGGAGTTGGGTGTTGTGCTGCTTGGACCGAGCCTCTGTCTCTTAACCTTCCTGTCAGATTTTCCATCTCTTTTGCTTTCCTCTGAGGTCAGTTGTTTCTATCATGTTCTTTTCTTTTTTGAGTTTTCCTCATAAATCTGTCTATGTGAGCAAAGCTTGTGGACTGATGGCTTCCTTTGAGGGCAAGCAGAAGACTGACAGGCTGGAGTTCCTAATGCCACCATGTGGGGCTTTGTTCTATTACTAGAAAATCAGTCAGTTAGAGAAAACCCTCTATTTTGTACCAAGGGTTGGGGCAGGCGGAACGTAAACCCTCGCTGCCAGGTGTCATACGTGTGCTGTGGGGGAGGCAGGTGGGGTGCTGACTGTTGCATGTGCAGGGGGAATTAATACCACTATTTTCAGCTATGTATCTTACTCCCTTCTTCTTTGTGCCTAGGATTTCCAAGCCATCTCTCCTGGGTTCTTCGAGGCGCTCAGCTTTCTCAGAGCTGTACCCCTTTGTGCACACCGCAGGCTGTAGCCCCCCCACACTTCACTGTTCATCCCTCCTCAGCCATTCGCCATGTTTCATAGAGCTGTTGTAAGCTCTCATCTCCTGTGCCTTCCCCTCCAGTTCTCTGTCCTGTGAAGTTTCTTTGAAGCTCCTCAAGCTCAAAGGCTGGAGTCTATCAATATCTCTGCTTAGAAAGCACCATCTCGTATAAAAGACAGAAGGGGGAAATAACCAATATTCAAGAACTTGTTTTCTTCCTCTCCCTGTGTCCCTCTCTGGACCCCTGAAGTAGCATCTACAATCTTTCAAGAGTGTTGGGAAAGCTCCCACCCTTTCTTCCACCTCAGCTCACCCACTCTTTTTCTGAAGAGTAAATCATGTGATGGATGAGGCTAGGGAAAGGGTCTGACATGTGGCTGGGCCCCTTCTTCACTTTCCAGGCTCAGCCTATCATCCTCACCTGACCTGATGTAGAGGCGACCCGTGCTGGCAGAGAGCAGAGAAACAGCCCCAAGGGCGGAGGGGCTCTCTCCATCTAGAAAGGAAAGTGATGTCATTACCCATTTCTCATGGTACTGTCCTTCAATTTTATTAAATATGTAAATAATTATTCTGTAAAATATATAGTGTAATGTGTAATATATAATATATATTATAATACACATAATATATAAATATTTTCTATTTGTATATAATAATATATAGTAAATATAGTAAAGTAACATGTAAAAAATATAGTGCTTAAAAGAGGCTTGTTATAGTGATGGGTGGATTTCTTGGTTTGGGGTGGAGTTTGAGCCGAAAGAAGTGTGGTAACTCCCAAAACACAGAACACAAGGGTTATGCACAGTTATCTCCAAGTCATTCTGGGTATATTTTATCATCCACAAAGTGGAAATAAATATTCTCAGAATTCAGAAAAAGGAAGATGTCAAAACAAAGCGTAACAAGGTAACTTAATGTGAGACTGGCCTTCAGGATGCTTTGAACTTAGTGGAGAGAACCTGAAAAAGAGCTGGACTGACCTTGGTTTAGGCTAACCTGCTCTTGGTGCCTCATCTGTGGTGTGATTCATGACTAAGTAACTCAGAGATACACGGCCATCATGCTCTTTGCCTTCAGGGTTTGCCTTCTGTGGGTGGGAATAGGATTTCCCATAAGGAAGTTGACGTCTGACCATCCTTACGTCAGATAAAAACGGCCCACCATGCTTTCACTGCAGGGTAGAGCCATAGACAGGGTGACCCAGGCTGGCAATAAAGCAAGTGTGGCTGCTGGGAACACTGGAGACTTTTCTGCTAAGCTGCTGCCTCAGAGAGGTTCCTTCCCTTTGTCCCCCAAATTTCTATAATATCTCATTAAAAACTGTAGGCTGGTATTGATGTACAGTGAGAAATTAAAGGGCTGCATGTGATGGAACAGCCAAGGAAAGATCAATCAGGGGATAAAATCTAAAGTGATCATATTGGAGTAAAAAATTAAACATCTGTAATAAAGAGACCCCCAAGTCCCATGGTTCTAACTACAAAGAAGGTGACTGCCCAGTCACATACCCACCCAAGGTCAGAGCTCCAGGTGAGCAGAAATCTGTGCTGCACACACACTCAGGGACCCGTGCTGATGGGTGTCCTGCCACCCTTGACACATAGCTTCCAAGGTTAGTGTAGTCATTATCGTTGAAGCCAAAAGGAAGGGAGAAGAGGGAAAGCTGAGGACCAGGAATTTCCTTGTAAGAGAGCTGGAACATTCCTACATCGCCCTGACTCACGGTCCAGTGATAAGAGCTTGGTCAGAATCCTCAGGAGCAGGGGAGGGTAGCGGGCTCTCTGGCCAGCAGGCATGTCCCGGCTGCATATCTTTTCTGTGGAAAAGAGCACGTTTACATCTTGATGGACAGCCAGCTTTTTCTGCCACTGTGGTCACAGCAGAGACCAGGTGACACCAGTGGTGTGGTGAGCTCAGCAAAGCGTGGTGTGGCTGCCTGAGGATTTGACCAGAGTAGATTACAAGAGAAACCTATTCAGGGGTTCGCCTAGGTAGCAGCCTATGGAATCTGTGAAAGAGCTAGGGAACACTTTTTGAAAGGGGGTAAATGCCAGGCAATAAAGTTGATGAGGGTCCATCACCCTAATTGGAATAATGGATGATTTTCTTCTCCCTTCACTTTCATTGAGAGAAAGCGTGATAGAGTGGAAGGAATAAAGGGGCTTGGAATCAGGAGGCTTAGGTTTAAATCTTAGTCCTACCTGCCACTTAGCAGCTTTGAGATTAGAAATCTCATTTTTAGTCTCCTCATCTGCAAATTGATAAGACCCTTCCTCCTTAGCTTGCAAGATTTTTTAGTCAAATGAAACAGGATTTTAAAGTCCTCTGTAAGTTATAAAATGTTATTTAAACATAAGATTGCTCATGATAATAATAAACGTAGTTGTTTTATCTTGCTATGAAAAACATAATGCAGAAATCTAAATAAACAAAAGCCCACAAAAGACCTGGTCCCTTGGCAATCTCTCCTCCCCAGCGAGAACTCCTTAGACCCATTTTGGAATAAGGGGAAGTGTGTATGAAAACATTAATCAAGAATCATAAATCTGAAGGAATTGAGACGTGAGCCTTATTGCTTTCCCGTTTTTGCCATTTGAGAACTTGAACAGTAAGTGCCCAATATTCACAGCGTGGTCTTGAGCCTGAGAGAGCCTTCCTTTTGGAGGTCATCTGTAAGGAAGGAACCTTGGAAGCAATGACCTCAACGTTCATCTCCAGCTTCCATTGACCTTCTAAGAAAAACAACCTCTCCATAAATTCAATTTAAAAAGGCAAAAGAAAGAATTCTCACCAAATAAACCCCAAGCACAAATGCCAACTCTGAAGAGTGAAAGAAAAAGAAATAAAAAACATTTTTTTCTGAGAGTTTTCCTTCAAGTGACTCTAACATCCTGAAACTATCCCAGGATGGATTCAGTGATTAGCAGCCAGCCATCAGTAACCAGGAGGAGGGCCGTTCGCCTCTGTCTCCTGATCTTGTGCACATGAACAGGTTTGCACTCAGAGGGCTCAGGGAACCTGTGGCCATTTGCTTTCTCCCTTTATCCTAAAGAAACCCCATTCTCAGGAAAGGAGTCAAACCCCTCATTGTTCTTGATTAGTAAAGCATATAACATTTTCATTCTTTTCTCATGTTTAGCAAGAGACATAACTTTAAGCCAAAGAAATAGATCTCTGAAATTTCAGGCATCAGTCAGGTGAGTGTTTAAGTGCCCAATTCCCAAAAGTCTCATGTAAAAAAGACTTGTTATAAATTTCTATAGTTGCCAGTTTGTTAAATGAAATAAAGTATCTCCTGGTTTTAATTTTCATTCCTCTAATTATGAGCTTTTCATATGTGTTTTGCCACGTACATGTTTTCTTTTGAATGCTGCTTATTTGTGTCCTCCGGTAGCTTTATAGAGAGCACTGGGCAGGGAGTCAAAGACCTGGGAATCAGCCCCAGCCCACACGCCTCAGGCCTTGTTTTGCTTCATCTATAAAATGAGGGAGGCCGGGCCAGGTGGCCATGATATTCTGAGTTCTAAAATGCATGAGTGACCACATAATGACCAGTGTTCTGTGATTTTTGCTTAAAAATAACCAATCTTACAGATAAAAGTAAAATCAGGAGCCAGAATCTTCTACTGACCTTCCAAGCTTAGTAAAGTAGGAATGATTCACCTGTAGCCTGCATTCACATCAACCCAGCCAATTTGCATCAACATCCACGGACCTAAACCCTTTCAGCTAATTTCAAGGTGAGTTTACTACCTGAGGCCTTTATTTGCCTGAGTTATGTTTATAGAAATTAGTTTAACAATTGCCCTTCTTAGACATTATCTACTACATTTCCTTAAGCATGAGAAAATAAGGCTACATTAGATTGTATCTGCATTGTTTAAATACTGTACACAATCTTAAGCAGGGACGGTGGCTCAAGTGATGGATTGTTTAAATAAAACATGTACCTGCCACTCCTGTGATAAAATCAGGCTCATCTATAGAAGTGGTGGCTAAAATACGATTCTGGTTAACAACATAGCATCCTATTTTGGAGAAGGATAAATGGGAGTTACTGCAACTACGTTAAGATTTCCATAGCTAGAGTCTACCTAGAAAGTAAGTAGATGAGGATTTCTAGATGCAGAGGTTCCAAAACTCTAGATGATTTCCCATAAACTCAGACAGAACTAAGTGGACACTGTTCTTGACATATTGTATCTACCTTCTGGCTCCAAGACCATGGCACTTTTAACACATTCCCTGACAGCAAAATGATGCCCCACGTAATTCAGTTCCAAATCAAAGTCCAACAAAGGTGTGTCTTATATATGGAGTCTGCACCTTAGCTCAGAGAAAGCTAGGAAATGTAGTGTTTCACATTCTAAATTGGGAAGTGGGATTTGCATTCTGGGGGACTATCAAAATGTTGGGAGAAAGTTCTAAAGAGTTTGGGTAGTCCCAAAGATAAAGATGGTCCCTGCATGCCCCACCTAAAAGTATTACAAATATCCCACTAAATCCACTCAAGTAGGCTTCTCTAGACTACAATATTCCACAAATACTCCAATATGCTAAACATAAAATAATGAATGGAAGCCCCTCTGTCAAACTATCCATATCCTGGAACCCCCGTCTTTCAGATGTGGCTGAGTGAGGGTGCCAGTATTGGCCTGTATGTTAAATAGTAGAATGCTTCATTTCTTTTTTATTTTCCAATTGAAAAATGAATAGAAGTTCCAATATTTTCCTTCCATGAGATCTTGTGTACCCCCTAAGTACGTGTTTCTCCCTTTGGAGATGCCTGCTCCAGACCAGCAAGTCTCAAAAAATCAGTTGGTTTTCTGTTTTTTTCTTAAAGCCAAATTAATTCAAAAGGCTTTCCTTTTTTTCGGTGTGGGTGTGGGGGTGTTTTCCTTCTTTTTTAAAAACTAAAATGTCTTTTCATTTATAAAATGATGGTGGTAGGACATGATAGTATTAATTAAGCCCTTTTTGGCAATAACAATTAGAAAAAATAAGTCAATTCCTCTAAAATATTTCTGAATTGAATTCCTCTGTGAAAATAGAAAAAGCTGTGGTTTGCTGTTCTAGATTACATAATATTTCAAGTCAGTCTTTCAGAAGGATTGGAGAAATGTGGGGAAAAGCTAAGAAAGCAGCAGGCAAATACAAGTGCAGGAAGATATTCAACATCATTAGTCTTTAGGGAAATGCAAATTAAAGCTACAAGGAGATGCCATTCCACACTCATTAAGATGATTATTATTTTTTTAAAACGAAAAGAACAAGGATTGGCTAAGAACCCACATGCAGTGCTGGAGGGAATGTAAAATGGTGCAGCTGCTATGGAAAACAGTTTGGTGGTTCTTCAAAAAGTTAAACGTGGAATTACCATATGATCCAGCAATTCCACTACAATGTGTATACCCCAAAGAATTGAAAACCTGGATTCAAACAGATCCTTATCTACTAATGTTCATAGCAGCATTATTCACAATAGCCAAAAGGGAGAAACAACCCAAATGTCCACCAAAGATGAACAGATAAACATACAGTGGAATATTATTCAGCTTAAAAAAAGGATGAGATTCTGATACATACTACAATACAACATGGATGAACCTCAAAAACATTATGCTAAGTGAAAGACTCCAGACATAAAAAGTTTATATGAGGTACCTAGAATAGTCAAATTCATAGAGAAAGAAAGTAAAATAGTGGTTGCTAGGGGCTGGGGGAGGGGAGAAAAGGGAGCTATTGTTTAATGGGTACAGTTTCAGTTTAGGATGTTAAAAAAGTTCTGGAAATGGATAGTGGTAATTGTTGCACAACATTATGAATGTACTTAACACCACTGAATTGTGTACTTGAAAATGGTTAAATGGTAAACTTTATGTATATTTTACCAGAATTTTTTTAAAAAGGTAAAAGGGAATGAACTACTGATACACGCAATAACATGTATGAGGAACTTGCCATCTCAATGGCATTACGTTGAGAAAAAAGGATCCAGACATGAAGAAGAGAGCATGTAGTGCATGATTCCACTTCTATAAGATCAAAAAAGTCCATCTAACTTAAGGTGATAGAAATCACAACAGTGGTTACTTGGAATTAGGCTGGGATGAGTAGGACTGATTAGAAAGGGGCACAAGGGAACTTTCTAGAGTGATGAAAATGTTCCACGTCTTGATTGGGGTAAACAGGTATAAACAATAGTCAAAACTCATGGACTTATACACCTAGTACCTGTGCATTGAGGTACATATATGTCAGGTAAAAAAGTATCTGATAATTAAAAACAAAACAAATACTACGATGAGATAAAGTAAAACCAAATTTAAAATGTTTTAAATTAAAAAGAAACAAAAATTTTAAATAGAGTTTCAGGACATTACAAAATGGAATAGAACAATAAAATACTGTTTCAAGAATTTATGTTTTTTTCAGAAGCTGGGGCATATCTCTTCACTGCTTAGTACATGTCAACATGAAAAATTCACAACTCTTAAGAACTTAAAATATTTTTTCATTATTTCTTTTGTTTGTTTTAGCTATTAAGTTACTATTCATCAGGAAAGATACTGAACTCAAAAAGAAGGTTCATCTCAACTTCAAAGTATTGCTTTTTCAAGAATCTCCCTTATGGTCTGTGCATTCTTAAAATTCTTCTGATTTTAGAGAAATACTCCTCTACATACTGGTTTTACTCTGTGCCATTCTAGTCAGTGAGGTTTTAATTTTGAGAAAAACAAATTAGGTCAGAAAAATATTCTGCTTGACTTTTTTTTTTTAACCAGCAAAATGGGTTTCTTCAGGAATAGCAGAGAATTGCTATTTGAGACGAGCAAGTTTTGGCAAAACGTAGGTAAGTCCCTCTGCCTGGTTTTCTACTGAAAAAGGCACAGAAGACAGATGAAATCATCAATACAAACTAAAACATAAATCCTTTCCAAAGCTGCTGGGAACCACACCCACCTTCTTGGGTAGTAGGGCACAGCCTGGGGAAATGGGGCAGCCAGGGCTGCAGGGGAGAGAGGAGGGGAAGGAGAATCACATTTGTTGAATCTCTTCTCGGCGCTATATACTATTTTAGGAGCTTTACTGTAATTATGTTATTTAAAGAATATAAACAAGAGTATGGAAAATGGATTTGAAGAGAGGTAAAAAAAAAAATTCCTTGCCTATCTTTACCCACCAAGCACAAAGTCCTATCTTAGCGGAAGCCGACAATGACAGATTCCAGGAAGGACTGGGTGGAGGTGGCTGCCAAGAAGAGTCACCTCCTAGGAACTCAAGCACCTCCTCTCCCCACCAGAACAGGTGGCTGGGCTTCTGTGAGACTTGCCTCAACAGCCAGTAAAAGAAAGTGTGTTTAAATTTGGAGAGAGGGCCTGCCGTTTTATATGATTATTTTTAATTGGCTGCTTTCTGAGGATGATCAAATTTGGAAATAATCACATCGTGGGAACTATTTAAGAAGCTCAGATTGTAAACCGAGGGGTGCCTTAGGAATTCGGGGATGGCTTGGCACCCTGTGAGTGATTGCAAGTCCTTTGTTTACAGAGGAGACTGTGGTCATGCAAATTTTTTTAGTTCTTCTATGTCTGAAAAGAGAATCCCACCTGGCCGACTTCTCTTTTTTTCTCCATCCTCTTGTATGAAATATGCAAAACACAAATGCATGAGCCAGAGGAGCAGATTATGTTACCTGTATATTGCAGATAAAATTGAAATATGACAAGAAGTTAAAATTTGCCCTTGGGAGAAGCATGTAAAAGATACTTTATTTGCATAATGATGTTAGCAAATTTTTAGTAAGTCCAGTATGGAAATCAAAATATTGGGGGAAAAAAGAAAATTGCCAGTTTGAAAAATTCAATCATAAATAAACCATAGAAGAAATAGTTAAAGGATCTAGAATATGTCAAATTGGGATGTGAATTTATTTTATAAATAGGAAAACAAGATTTTAAAAATATTATTAGATTATATGTCTAACCCAATTTACAAAGCACTTTCACACCCATTATACTATCTAGTACTCATGACTGTGAGGTAGGGAGAGAAGCTATTGTTAAACTTATTTTATAGATGAAGAAACTGAAGCTCAGAATAGTTTTGCCTAAGGTCATACATGAGCTTTAGTTAGAGCCCACACACAGGTCTTAACATTCAAAATTCCTGGACTCTTGCCACAGTGTTCCACTGAATCTGTTCTCTTCCTGAAAATATTATGAAACTAAATAAGGAGTTAATCACAGAGCAAGCTCTTGAGTTAATTATGTTTACTAGTACAAATTTAAAAAGGCATTAGAGTGCAGTGGTTGGGAGCAAGGGTGGCCACCCACTGCTGAGCTGTATGACCTGGAGTAAATACTAAATCTTTTTCTGCCTCAGTTTATTCATCTGCAAGACAGGCATAACAAAAGCTCCTATCTTACAGGGGTTTTGAAAGCAATAAATGAGTTAATACAGGTTAAGTGCCTGGTACAGTGCCTGGCTCGCTGTCATCATTTAATAAGTAGAGATGGTATATTGCCTTTGCAAATTAATTTTTATGCTTAGGTTACTCCAGTAAGCATTGATACAGTAATTATTTTAAGTAGCTGTATTAAATTTGTAAATTAATTTCATGCTTTGGGTACTCTGATAAGCATTGAGATATTTTAAGTAGTTATGTATGTATTATATTACATAGATCCTAAAAACCATACAAATTAAAGACTGAATCAAATATCTCATCTTACTATCTCTAGCATGCTCTTGCCAATTACAAATATGCATCTCTTTTATCTGATTAAGAATCGAACCTCAGAGTAAATTAATTAACGTCATAACAAACACTGCAACTCACACCTACTCTGAATCATCTTAATCTAAGAATCATGGAAACTTCAATATATTTTGAACAGCCTTTTGCCCTTTCTAAAATAATGGTCAAATTCATTTATCTTGCTTTAATACATTTATTGTGTAGAACATTATTTAGATATCAGGTCTTTTGGGTAAATGATAAGTAGCAGACTTTGTTCTGGCCCTTAAGATTCATATAAAAACGCAGTCAAGAATCACTGAGTTCTTCTTGTGTCAGACAGCAGAGATGCTCTCAACAACTCCTGGAGCCGGGTGGAAAGAACACAGGAGCAGTTTGAAGGGAATTCCATCAGGTAAATGAGGGACTTCGGGAGCATCAAAAAGAATGGTGGCCGTAACTGATTTTAGCACACCAAATTTCCAGCGTCGACGGATCCATCATGATGGTGGGAGTGGAGAGAACAGAGAGCAAGGTCGAGCAGAGCAAAGCAAAGTTTTCCTGTACAGAATGCCTTTAAACAATCAACAGAATGAAACAGCAACCTACAGAATAGGAGAAAGTATTTGCAAACTATAGATCAGATAACTCCGAGAGTTTAGCAGGTCTGGAATAAGGCCCATAGATTTGCTTTTCAAACAGGCTCCCATATGATGCTGGTTCCAGGGTCACACTTTGAGAACTGCTGACTTGAGAACCCATCGGGTGATGGGATATTCACACAAGAGTTATTCAAAATAAACACTTGAAAGGAAAAAAGAAGAATCTAAGTAAAAGAATCTAAGTGAACCAACCCCTCTTCTAAGTTAAGATATTGCTCACATTATCATCTAGTCCTGGAATCATGGACCCGAAGAAGGCAGACCTTCCCTGAAACCACCGGCAAGACCGCATGGGAACTTTACAAGCACTTTAGGGCCAACGGCCTATTTTTGTTTCTACGGTTAACAGACTTGTTTGGCCCTGTGCAAGTACTTGGCTTTTCTTTAGGCTCTATCCCTTTACTTGTAAAATTAGGATTGTGAACTAGTGTTTTTCCTGGGCCTAATGGCAGAGGGTTACAAAGTCTGAGGAAATTAGGCTGGAAGAAATTACTGTATCTTGCAGCTTTAAAAGCAGAAAGTAGCAATACCAAGACACCATCTCTCGTGAAAATTATTTTTATAACATTGCTTCAGGGATTTTCTTTTTCTGAGAAAGATGCTTGTTTTAGCATCTTAGCAATAGAGATTTTAAAAGAATGTGAAAGACAAATGTAAGGCAAGTAAAAAAAATCAATGTTGCTGCAGCCACTCTGTTTTATAGAGGAGGCTAGGAATCACTTTGCTCTGCAGAAATATATTAAGTTGGTTCTTTTGAACTGAGATTTGTGTTCTTGCTAGATGTAAAAACCATAAACCATTCTCACAAAATGTTGTGTGATAACGAAGTAGATTATGGGAGACTTTATCAAAAAAGAGATGCTGCTTTACTACCGATGATCTGCAATAAGACAGCTAGTCCATACTTTGTGCAGTTTAGACAGGCCCCAGGCTCATTTCCTTTCCAGACTCTCTGCTACGGTCTTAAGGCCATTCTGTGGAATAAATGGAGTTGGAGCCAATGGCATAATTTGAAGGGCACCTCAAAGACCACTGCTCCAGCTCCTGCGTTTTACATGAATTTTGTCAACAAATATCCTCCTGGCCAGAAGAGAGCAGGTCGTCTTGATGGGCATGCCTTGGAGGAAGGGTGGTTCCCCAAAGGAAAGCTCTGGCTGGAAGCAGGGGGAAGGGAGACTGGTCAGGTAAAAGTAAGATTACATGTCAGAGTTTGGTTCAGTGAAACGAGAATCTCTGAGGAAATAGGACTTTGGAGCTAGGCAATGAGGGGCTTGGGAAATGAGACCTGGGTGAGGAATAGGGAGGTAAATGATAGAGGCACCAGGTATGTGAAGATGGTTGAAGTCAAGGTCTGAGCAGCTTGAAGGTGGAGCCTGTCTGTCAGGCGGGGATGAAAGAACAACCCAGAGAGACCCGGCTTGCTTTTGTTTTTCCTTATGTTGCAAGTAGATTATAAAAATGACTTTTAACAAAGCTGATAAGGCCAACATTATGCAGTTCTGGGCTACACATTTTCATATATTTTTATCCCTTGCCTCAACTAGCCCTGCTTCCCCGTCCCTCTCCTTCACATTCTTCTACACCAGCAAGATACCCTTTTGTCACTCTCTACACAGCAGTGGAAGAGCTAGGAAAAGAGGGCAAAGAGAAGCTTTAGAGGGCTGTGCCTCTCTTCCTGGTCTACAGTATCCAGCTTCTTAGCTCTCAACAACAAGGGCCCTTGGAATTCACAAACCCTCACTGGGTTGCTGCCTTTAGAGTGAAAGCCACAGTCAGATGTGCCAGGCTGAGAACCCAGGGGAGAAACTGTGTCATCTTTGGCTCGCCAGCATGCCATGATAATTATATACAACAGAAACACGTAATTAAAGACATTCCAAAGCACACTTAGGCATCCACATTTATTTGGCTTTAAGAAAATGTCCTAATATTCCAAAAATCTAAAAGATTTGTAAAACTGTACAAAACAGCCATTTCCGCCCCACCTCCTTTCTGATGGCGTTATATATGCTAAATTAACCTAGCATAGGTCTCACTTTTGTGGGACTCAATTCAAGTCTCAGTTTTTGGAGCATACAGAGTGCTGAAATAGGTAGAGTGGTACATGCATATATCACAAACAGATATGCTTTTGGGTGCACAAACTTAGGCCAAACATCCATTTTTCTAGTACTAAGTTTTCAAGATAACAGCTGAATAATGACTAAGGATCACATTTACCTCCTAAAAGTGAAATGCTGAAGACCAAGCATGAGATTGAGCAGGGTGACCCTCTTCAATCCCCAGCCTGCCGTCAGCCCCAGCTGGGCCTGACAGTAGCCTTACACACTGGTGTCCTTCAAAAGATTAAAGAATGAAACTGTTGGAAATTTCCTCTCTTGAACTGTCTCATTTTTCAAAAAAGATAAATCTGAAACAGCAGTGTACATACAGTCCTTGGTATGAGGAGCTACTGGGATGGAGTGAGGCAAGAGCTGGCCTCGGAGTCAGCTGACAGCTCTTCATGGGATGGTGGAGGACAGAGTCCTTAAACCGAGAATCAGTTTGCTCCTCAGAAAAGTTGAGATACTAACACTTGCCTAATAAACTAAAACATAAGTAAGGTACCTGGAATTTTAGAAATGCTCAAAAAGTGTTAGTTTCCTTTGCCCATAGCCAAACCAGTTCTTCAAGAGTGACAGCATGGGGTGTTGGAGCATGGTTTTTTGCATTAAGAATGAAGGAGAAGGATTATGGCAGGAGGAGAGAGCTCTGGGTTAAAGGTTTTGATTTTTCTCAATAAAGGAAAAGTTAAGATCAGGAGCAGAAGGGAAATGAAAATAGGTGGGAGAAATAAAGTAAGAAAAGAGGAAAAAGTGTAAATCTGGTGTTCTGAAAATTGATATATGGAGTTTACTAGAGATTTGGCAGACTTCTCAGTGATGTTGAGTGCTCTTTTGAGGCTCAGGATGGCGAAATTTAGGTGACACCAGCTGTACAATTGTATGGTTCTCTAGCAGGACTCAGGGGCACATGAGGGGGCATGAAACTAGTGAATGGGTGGGGTTATCTGAGTCTGGGCTTTCTGCAAAACAAGAGTGGTTAAAAGGAGTGAGGCAAGGAAATGGAAAGTATTTTCAAGAGAGTGATAATAGTGGTAATCATGAAATTTAAGCTAAGTAAGAGAGAAGAAAAGACAGTAGGAGATTGCCCTGAGTGGAAGGAAGAGGTGTGGATATTTATTCCAGCTCTGGTGTGAATTATGTTATCTTCCCCCTTAGAAGGCAGAAGCAGTTAAGACCAATTTTGTTTTAAAATAATAATTATTTCCATCACACTAGCACACTAAACCCAAAAGTTTATTAAAAGAATACTACAACATGAAAGCAAGTTTATTCCAGGACTACATGAATACTGAAATATTACATCAAAAGATGAAGGAATAACAAATACTCACATCATTAGATATTGCATATGTTAGCTATTGCTGGGTAACAAACCACCCCAAAGCTTTGGGACATAAACCAACCATGTTATTACATTCATGGATGCTGAGGGCCAATAATCAGATCAAGTGTCTCTGCTCTGCAATGTCCAGAGCCTCCCTATGGAGACTCAAAGCCTGGGCTAACTTGATGACACTGAGGGGCAGGATCTTCCGGAGGCATTGTCCCTCACTTGTTTGGCACTTGATGGTGGCTACTGTCTGAGTCCTCAGCTGGACTGTCAAGGTGGAAAATTGATACATGGCCTCCATAAGTGCTTTCTCCATGGGTTAATCTGAGCTTTCTCATCATATGGCTTATGGGCTCCAAAAGTGAACATCCAAAGAGAAAAAGGTAGAACTGCATGGCATTTTTATGATCCAGTCTTAGAAGTAACACAATGTCACTTCTGCCATCCTCTATTTGTCCAGGTGGTACACCAATCTTCCAGGTTCAAGGACAGAGGATATAAACCCCACGGCTCAATGGAAGAAAGTGTCATACATGTGAGATACAAGAGAACGTGAGGGCATATTAAAAAACATAATCTGCTACACATTCTGAAAAATTGTTTGATAAAATTTAGCAGCCCTTTCATTTTCCAAGCTCTTAGATCAAAAGAAATAGAAGGATGGGTATATATCCAAAATAACTGAAAGCAGGGCCTCGTAGAGATACTTGCACACCCATGCTTATGGTTGCATTATTCACAATAGCCAAGAGGTCGAAGGAAACCAAGTGTCCATTGACAGATGGATGGATAAACAAAATATGGTATTAACCACAGAATGGAATATTATTTGGCCTTAAAAAGGAAGGAAATTCTGACATATGCTGCAACATGAATGAACCTTGAGAACATTATGTGAAACAAGCCTGCCACAAAAAGACAAATACTGCATGATTGTGCTTATGTGAGATGTCTAGAGAGGTCAAATTGACAGAAACAGAAAGGAGAATGGTGGTTACCCAGGGCGGGGAGAAGAGAGAAATGTGCAATTGTTTAATGGGTACAGAATTTCAGTTTTACAAGATGAAACAAGTCTTAGAGATTGGTTACACAATAATGTGAAGTACCTAACACTACTGAATGGTACACTTAAAAATGGTAAATGATAAATTTCATGTTATGTACATTTTATCACAATTGTTTAAAAAAGAAATGGAAACTTCCTAGACATGCTAAAGAATACCATATCGCATATTGACATTCTCTAGAATGACTGCAAAGATAGAAGCTAAAAAACTCCATTTCCTGGGCTTTCTTGTGGCCTGGACTCAAGATGTGAGTTTGGGTCCTACCAAACTGAAGTATTCATGTGAGACTTTGATTTTGGAGTTGAGTCACCTGTGGAGAGAGGCCGTGCATGGAGCATCTGCTCTGTTAGTGTCGACAGTGGCAGAGGCAGCCTAGTTCTGGACCAGCTGCTAAAGCAGCAGCTTAATTAATATGGCAGATGATTTCTTGATTCAGCAGCTTTCATCGGTGGTGGCAGCATTCCCAGTTTTGGTCAAGACAGTGGTTATGGGGTCCAGGAGTTGCCTAGGTCTCACGCCTACCTCCCTTTTACAAAAAGGCTGGAGGCAAAATCATTATGGTATGCATATAAAGTGATTGTAAATGTAGAGAATCCAAAACACTGTATTTTAAAAAGAAAACTATTGAAACTACTGAATTAATGAAAGAAATAAGAGGCCAGATTTAAGACAACTATACCAGAAAACCAGTGCTTTTTCTTTAACCCAACAATAACCAGGAAGAAATATAATTTTAAAATCCTATGCCAAATGACAACAAAAGTTAACAAGAACCAGGAATAAACTTACAAGAAATGAGGCAGCCTGGGCACCCAGGTTCTGTTTCAGTCCATTCTCTCTCTGTTTCACCTTCAGAGTATGTTCCATGCACCCCTAACTAAAATCAACAAGCTACTGAAGGGAATATTATAACAAAACACCTCATGAGGACCGGGCTCACTGAAGTCTCAGTGATAAGAAAACCTATTTCTGTTTGATCAGCTGAACAAATTAAAATTTAATTCTTTAGCTATTTCTCTTGTTTCTCATTCCCAGGTTTTGTTGTTTCTGTTTTAACTTCTATGTTAGACTTAAGCAAACAAAAACTGTACACCCCATAAATCAAGGCAAATTTTTTTCACTTTGGGGCAAGGAGGTTAAGAGGAAATCAATTCTGAAGTAGCAATGTTTCTGCCTCCGGGAGAGAAACTTTTAATATAATCTTTCTGAAACTGTGTTCCTGGCATTCTCTTTAAAAATCATGCACATATAAGTAATTTTCAGAGATTTAGGGAAATGAGCTGTTGCACAAGGCATGATGGGATATGTTATTTTGTTTTCATATATTTTTTCTTTCTCTTTTGTTCTTAGAGTTGCTGTTAGTTTTTGGCCAAAAAAATGAAGAGATTGTCTCTGTCAGAAGCAGTCAAGAAATAGATCCAATGAAGTTTGAATGCTTTAGCTATGTTTATCATTAAGTAAAATAAACTCTGTTAAGAAACAACCCAAATTAGGGTCTACTGCAAGCCCTTTGCTTAGAGATACAGAACTGTATCAATTTCTATAAAAATGAGAAAGGAGTAAGTGTGGAAAATTATAGATGTATTTCTATAATCAATGAACCTGAGGTTTTCACATGGATGCATCATGATTAAAAGTATCTGTGGTGTGCTATAAAACTATTCATATACAAATGTATCAGTTGGGTCTGCTAGGAAGCAGAAACTGAGATGAAGAGTGCAGAAGTCTTGCTGAGTAGTAATGTCCGAAAGAAAAGGGGCAGAAGCAAGAGAGGGCAGAGATGCCCCCAGCCCACAATGAAGATCTGCCAACATCTGATCCCCATGGCGAGTTCCAAAGCAAAGATTGCCCAAAGATTACGGGAGTCCTGGACTGCGCGGAAATGGCTAGTCTTTTGTTTCACTGTCCTGTTAACTCATTCATTAGGACCACCACAAAAAGAGTATGACCTTGGCTCAAAAGCTGAAGGAGACTTGAAGAAAATTAATAGCTGGAGGCTGTCAGCCAACTGCACAACCTTTTCAGTAATAAGTCCTTTCTTCAAGGAGCATGTGAACTACACAGCATCTTCATGTCTGCCTCAACAAGTTCGCGTCAGTGTTACATACAAAACAAATTATATATGGCTTCCTACAATTTCCTATTTTCCTATTTTTTAATACAATTTCCTATTTAAAAAAAATGTAAAACCTACCTTTTAAAATTAAAGTATCATTGATATACAATCTTATGAAGGTTTCACATGAAAAACATTGCGATTTCAACATTCACCCATATTATCAAGTCCTCACCGCACCCCACCCCCTTGCAGTCACTATCAGCGTAGTAAGATGCTATAGAGTCATTACTTGTCTTCTCCATGCTGTATTGCCTTCCCTGTGACCTGCTTATATTGTGATTGCTAATTATAATGCCCCTTAATCCCTTCTCTCTCCCTCCCCACTCACCCTCCCCAGCCTCTTCCCTTCCATAACCACTAGTCCCTTTTTGGAGTCTGTGAGTTTGCTGCTGTTTTGTTCCTTCAGTTTTGCTTTGTTGTTATACTCCACAAATGAGTGAAATCATTTGGTACTTGTCTTTCTCCACCTGGCTTATTTCACCGAGCATAATACCCTCTAGCTCCATTCATGTTGTTGCAAATGGGAGAATTTCTTTTCTTCTTATGGCTGAATAATATTCCATTGTGTATATGTACCACATCTTCTTTATCCATTCACCCACTGATGGACACTTAGATTGCTTCCATATCTCAGCTATTGTAAAAGTGCAGCAATAAACACAGGGGTGCATATGTCTTTTTGAATCAGGGATCTTGTTTTCTTTGGGTAAATTCCTAGGAGTGGAACTACTGGGTCAAATGATATTTCTATTTTTAGGCTTTTGAGGAACCTCCATACTGCTTTCCACAATGGTTGAACTAATTTACATTCCCACTAACAGTGAAGGAGGGTTCCCTTTTCTCCGCATCCTCACCAGCATTTGTTGTTTCTTGTCATTTGAATAGTGGCTGTCCTAACTGGTGTGAGGTGATAGCTCACTGTGGTTTTAATATGCATTTTCCTGATGATTAGAGATGTGGAGCATCTTTTCATGTGCCTGTTGGCCATATGAATTTCTTCTTTGGAGATGTGTCTGTTCAGATTCTCTGCCCATTTTTTAATTGGGTTGTTTGTTTTTTGTATGTTGAGATGTGTGAGTTCTTTATATATTTTTCATGTTAAGCCCTTATCGAATAAGTCATTTATGAATATATTCTCCCATATTGTAGGATGCCTTTTTGTTCTGCTGATGGTGTCCTTCACTCTTTAGTTTGATGTAGTCCCATTTGTTCATTTTTTGTTTTGTTTCCTTTGCCTGAGGAGATGAGTTCAGGAAAAAGTCACTCATGTTTATATTCAAGAGATTTTTGCCTATATATAACCTATTTTTTTTTAAATCAGTTTTTAAGAAATGCCATCTGATCAATTGGCCTGAATGGTTCTGTCATTTGCTTTACATACTTGAAAGAAAACAGGCATTTTGTAGGTCATGTGTGTTTACTAATAAAATCTACAGTAACCCTTCTATTCTGACTGATCATCTGGGTGCTCAGTAGGGTAACAGCCCTGATAGCCAAAGAACTGACAACAGATTAACTGTGGAAAATTTTATCCGTTGTAATTAAGCTATATGCTATACAGAATGAACATGGCCTAAGGATAGTATAGAAAAATGATCATTTGTCCTATGTACTTCAGAAGGTATTACTACTTCAAGGCATGAGGTATTACCTCAGAGAAACTCAAAACATTGTTTAGAGCCCTTTTAGATACTAATACAATAGGAATAGTCACTATTAAATAACTAAATTTTTCTCCTTTGTCTTATTATTACTACAGGCTTTTCATTTCTCCTGGGTATGTATCTAGGAGTTGAATTTCTGGAGTATATGGTAACCCTATGTTTATTCTTTTGCATTACTCAGTATAACCAAAATGTGGAAATAACCCAATATTCATCAACTGATGAATGGGTAAGCAAAAGGTGGTATATCCATACAGTGAACTATTATTTGACAATAAAAAGAAATGAAATACTGATACATGCTGTGACATAAAGGAACCTTGAATACATTATGTCAGGTGAAACAAGCCAGTCACAAAACCACATAGTATATGTTTCCATTTATATGAACTCTCTGGAATAGGCAAATCTATGAAGGCTGAAAATAGATTAGTTTTGCCTGGAGCTCGGGGAGTTTGTGGAGAAATGGTAATGATTGCTAGTGAATAGGAATTCTTTTGAGGTGATAAAAATATTCCAAAGTTGATTGTAGACAACTTATATAACTCTTTAAATACATTAAAGACCTCTAAATATGCTAACACAACCCTGTGAATATACTGAAGACCATTGACTTGAACACTTCAAGTGGGTGAATTATACATTATGTGAATTATACCTTAATAAGGCTGTTTGGTTTTTTTTGACCTTGGATTTGACAATTTTTTTAATTAAAGTATCATTGATATACAATCTCATGAAGGTTTTAATATGAACAACACTGTGGTTAGTACATTCACCCATATTATCAGGTCTTCACCCTCTCATGGCAGTCACTGTCCATCAGCATAGTAAGATGCTTAGAGTCACTACTCATCTTCTCTGTGCTATACTATCTTCCCCGTAACCCCCTACATTATGTGTACTAATCATAATGCCCCTTGATCCTCTTCTCCCTCCCTCCCTGCCCACCTTCCCCATACCCTTTCCCTTTGATAACTGCTAGGCCCTTCCTGGAGTCTGTGAGTCTGCTGCTGTTTTGTTCCTTCACTTTTGCTTTGTTGTTATACTCCACAAACGAGTAAAATCATTTGGTACTTATCTTTTTCCTCCTGGCTTATTTCACTGAGCATAATATCAATAAGGCTATTTTTTAAAATAATACATATTTGTACAAGTTATTACAAAGGGAAAAAATAACTTTACATTGGAGAAACTTGGCTGACTCCACCTTAAACAAGTAATCAACGTTAGCATCATTAATGATGGAACAAACTGTTATTGTCCTCTCTGATGTGATAAACTCAGGACACATACATCACTTTTGGACTATTCCTGCCAAAAATGCAAAAGCTGAATCTTCACATGGGAAAACTTCAGGCAAACCTGAATTGAGGGATATTATAAAACAAATGGCCTGTCTTCTTAAGAAATTTTGATACCATGGAAGATAAAAAAAAATCTGAGGAATTGTTCCAGGTTAAAGGAGACTAAAGAGACATGAAAACTAATTGCAGTGTATGATCCTGCCCTGGATACTAGACCAGGAAAAACAATCTCTATGAAGACCATTGCTGGGGCAATTTGTGAAATTTGAATAAGGTCTGTAGATTAGATAGTATTGTATCAGTGCTGGCCTTCTGTATTTAATAATTCTACTATGGTTGTGTCAGTGAAAGCCCTTGTTCTTAGGAAATACACACTGACTCACTGAAATGCTTGGGGTAAAGAGGGATGATGTGTACAAATTGCTTCTAAGTAATTTTGAAGAAGTACTACATACACACATATATGTATGTATGTATGTATGTGTGTGTATGTATGTAGAGATAAGGACAGAGCCAGTGAGCGACACTCAGGAAATGGTACAACAAATGCGGCAAAATGTTAAGAGTTGGTGAAACTGCATGAAAGGTATATGGGAATTTTCTTACTGTTTTTGAAACTTTTATGTTAAAAAATCGTTTGTGTTTGCTGTGTTTGCACCAAGAAACTCTGGAGGGATATACAAAAAACTAATAACTTTTATCTGCTAGGGAATAAAGTAGAAGCACTATAGCTGGTGGCAGGGTGAAAAAGGCACTTTTGGAATCACATAAATACATTTTGAAATTTTAAATGCCACATTATTTTAAAACTTAACCTTTGAGTATCTTTAAATTACGTATCATGGTTGTCATAATCAGACATTGAAATCCTTATGAGGTGGGTACTTGACTGATGAGGTTTCTTCCCCTGGACACAAATTACACAAGTTGTTGTAATAGGTAGTTTGCTTAAGGCAACAAAGCAAAAAAGAACCCTGAGTTGGCTGACCTGAGTTCAGACCAAAATCTAGCTCTTATTTTCTCCCTTCAGTTGCCTCTCTATTCCTATATGCGAGACTGAGAAAAATTGGAAATGTTAGTCTTTTTTTTAAGTGTACAATTCATTGGCATTAAGTTCACACCAGTGAATATCATCACTAGCACTTTTTTGTATTATTGAAGTACTATCGATATACAATTCATATATATACAACACAGTGGTTCAACAGTTACCCATGTTATTAAATCCTCACCCCCCTCTACTGCCATCACTATCAATGCAATAAGATGTTACAGGATCATTAACTGTATTCTCCGTGCTGTACTGCTGTCCATGTGACCAACTTATATTGTGATTGTGAATTAGTGTGCCCCTTTATCCCCCTGCTCCCTAACTCCTCCCCCTTGGTAACCACTAGCCCCTTCTTGGTGTCTATTGAGTCTACTGCTATTTTGTGGAAATGTTAGTCTTTTGTTGCTGGGGAGGGGAGAAAAGGGAATCTGGCAGTCTCTTAAGACTGGGTGGCTTATAAACAACAGAAATTTATTTCTCACAGTTCTCAAGGCTGAGGAGTCCAAGATCCGGGCACCAGCAGACTCAGTGTCTGGTGAGATCCTGCTTCCTGCTTCACAGATAATTGTCTTCTGTCTTGTCCTCACATGGTGGAAGAGATGAGGGATCTCTCTGGGGTCTTTTTAATATTGGCAGTAACCCCATTTATGAGAACTCTACCCTCAAGACCTAATCACTTTCCAAAAACCCCACCCCAAATACCATCACATTGGAAATTAAGATTCAACATATGATTTTGGGGGGGGGGACATAAACATTCAGTCCATAGAAATGTGCAAATCTGTAGTTCATTCATTTTTGTGGCTTTATAGTATTCAATAATTTATTTACCCTTCTATTGTTTATGCTATTACAAACAATTCAGTGAGGAACCTTCTCTGGGATACATATGCTATGGGAATATATCTATGCTAGTTTATATAGGGCCTGTCCATGTTCACCTTTTAAGAAAATAAATAGTTATCTAAAGTGGTTGTGTTCATTTATTTTCCCATAGTGGTGGATGAGATTTTCTTTACATCCTTGCCAAAGCATAGTATTGTTAAGCTTCTAAGTTTTTGCCAATTCACTGGGCATGAAGTAGTATTTCATTGGGGTTTTAAAACTTGCATTTCCCTGATTACTTATGAGGTGAACATCTAGCCATCATTAATTTCCTTTAAATTAAACTACCTGTTCTGGATACTAATTCTTTTTATGGTTAGGAGTTGCAGTTGGTATTCTCCTACTTAATGACTTGTCTTTTCATTTTTTATGGCATGTTTTGATTTAGAGAACTTTTTAATTTTATTGAAGTCAAATTTATCAAACCATTTCCAAAATAAAAAATGGTTTGTTTTTTGTCTAAATAAGAAATCCTTTCCTACTTTGAGCTCATAAAGATATTCTTTATTTTCTTCTCATAATTTTATAATTTTGTTTTTATATTTAAGTCTTTCATCCATGTACAGTTGTTTTGTGTAGGGTGTAGGTTGGAGATGTAATTTCATATTTTTCCCCATGTTATTTATCAATTGCCCATATTTCATTTATTGAACAGTATATCCTTTCCCCACTTATCTGCAATGCCTGCTGTATCATAAATCAACTTTCTGTATGTTTGACTCATTGGTTTATTTGTCTGTTCTGTGCTGATACCACATTGTTTTAATTACTCTATGTAATATGTCTTCATATCTAGGAATTCAAATTTATTTCTCACAGTTCTGGAGGCTGGAACTTTGTTATTTTATAGAAGAATTTTTTTTTTTTTTACTATTCTATATACATTTTAGAATCAGTTAATCACGTTCTATGACAAATGCTGTTGGGGAGTTGATTAAAGTTGTATGGTACTGGAGTGTGATCCATCTGAGGAGCCAAGAAACGTGAATCAACTGTAAATAGACTTCTGTGAAACTCTGGACTCTGCAGGGACCTTGAAAAAGAAGTGCCAGCAGTAGTCCCGTAAGTCTTGGAGAGCTTTCAATCATTTCTTCTAACCATAACCACCTTGTTACCCTCTATCTTTGCGAGAGAGAGAGAGAGAGAGAGAGAGAAAGAGAGAGAGAAAGGGAGGGAGACAAGGGGAGAAGTGGAATTGAAAGTAGGGGTTGGGAAGAAAGTGTGAGAAGTATGAAGGGAGAATATGCTGCTGGAAGACTGAGGGCCTTAATTTTGCTGATGGCTGAAATGGCTCTTTCTTATGCCTGATGGGATCTGGAGTCTAACGGGAGGAATCCTGAATGGGGGCTGAGAAAGACTTGAGCGAGGTGTCATTTGAGTTGGGGGCAACAGCGTGGGTAAGGGCTCCTTGGTGAGCTTGTATATGGGAAGTGGGGTGAAGCTGTGGCGAGTGGAATTGGAGAAAAATGGACATTCTAGGCATAGACAGAAAACAGAAATGATAGGTATATTGGAGGCAACAGTAGTTCATTTTGAATGAGAGACAGCTGGAAAGATAACTAGTGGCCCGATTGTGCAAGGCCATGACTATCACACTAAGGACTTTGGACTTTATCCTGGATGGCAGTGGAGGCTCTTGAACAGGAGAGTAACTGGATCTGAAGTATGCTTCGGGAAGATAACTGGACAGTGAGGCAGGGAACTGTGGGAGCGTCTGCTGCGGCGCCGAGGAAAGAGCGGAGTGCTACACTCCCTCCCACCTGCAGGGGGAGCGCCGCGGAACGCAACGCCCTCCTTGCTCTGTTACCCGCTGCTGGGATTCCAATGCGATGCGCTCGGAGCTCGGCTAGCTCTCCTGAACGTGTCTCTTTCGGGCCTCTGCCAATTCGCCTGGACGCGCCCCCGAGCGTCACGTCCGCTCTGGCTCAAGGATCCTCAGAACTAAGGAGGGGCGGGAACAAGAACCAATGCGCATGCGCCCCTGGCTAACAGTAAGTGGAGGGGCCCCGGGCGCTTTCGCGTCTACGCTAACGCGTTTGTGAGTCAGGCACGGTAGTCATCTTTCGCTGCACGCCCATAGATGTTTTAATTTCTCCCAAGAGATACAGGTAAACGGTTCAGAGGGGCTCGATTGCTTCCTGACTTTGGCGGCGCCAAGCCCAGAATCACTCTCTTTAGGTGTCTCAGCTGAGAAGCGTGGAGTCCTTTCTCTGCAGTTTCCCACCCGCTGCTCTCAAAGTCTGCAGCGAAAACGTCCATACTACTGAAAACCTTCCCTGGCCACTCACTAAGCATACCCAGCCCGGCTGCCCGGTATCTAGGGCATGTTTACCTCTGCAGTCAAATCAGAGACTGAAGTTGAAGACGTCCTCGCAGGTCTTCAAGCCCAACAAATTAACGCTCCCTGGCGTCCCGAGTGAGTGAATGTAGTTTTTACTTGCACCCTCTGAAGATCGCCCGTTTCCTGGGATAACTATGATTAGGTAGGCTTTCTGGAAGTTTATTCCAACTTTTCATAACTTCAAAAATTCTTACTGAGCACCTACTGTGTGCCACGTACTTGTAGGTCCCGGGGGATTAAATGATGAACTAGAGCAAACGAGATTGTTGATCTCATGAAGTTTACATTCTGATGAGGGAAGACCAACAACTAAAAACAGGCCACCATTTATGGTAGCAAGGCAATAAACAAGCCAAGGTTTATGGTAGACACATATAGGTGGGAACTAAGTGTGATCAGAGGCCTCTTGTAAGTGGTGACGTTTGTAACTGGCTAAGAGAACAGCTAGGAGTAGAGTGAGTTCTAGGCTGAGGGAAGAGCAAAGTCCTTGACTCAGGGAAGAGGTTGGTGATGTTTTCTAGTAATAAAAGGCCAATGTGACTGGAAAGTGATGAGTCAAGGTTGAAAATGGTGACAAAAGGTTTAGAATGTAAACAGGAGCCACATGTAGGCTTTGTGGGCAATGTCAAGAGGTTTGAAATGTATTTTAAGAGCAATGAGAAACCAATCTGGAGCAGTCTTGATCTTAGTTAGTCGTTTAGAACCACACAAACCATATCATGTATGTTTTTTCCATATCAGTCCTTTGACATTTGAAGATGGCTGACATGTTTTCCTCTGAGTTCCATTCTCCTGTCCCCAAATCCTTTCAAAGCTATGATTTATGGATGATTTTCAAAATGTCTTTCTTAACACTTTGAAAGTGTGGAGAATTTTTAAATGTAAATCATTTATACATATTTTTAAAGGAAAGGACCTAAGACTTTTATGAGATTTTCCAAGAGGTTGTAGAGAGATTAAGAACCACGGTTTAAACATTTCTTATCTATGTGATCCTGGTTATTGTTCTCTGGAATAGCAGGGTACAGTATCAACTTCACCCTGGGTTAGTTCTCTAAGCTGTCTTCTCATCTGTGAAATGAAAACAAATAGGATTGCTATGAGGATTAAATGATACTATGCTCAAAAGATGCTTAATGGTAAACCTTGAGGCGCCAGCTACACAGTGCCACTTTTATAAACAAACACCTGCATCCCTGGGATGGAGGAACAATTTGTAGATAATGCTCTTTTAGCATTCCGCAAACATTCACTAAGTACCTATTCTGTGTAGAGCCCCTGGTGAAAAAGATCTGCCTTCCAGTAGTTTGCTATCTAGTTTAGTCAGAAGAGATACAAAACACGATAACTAAATGCCCTAAGAGACACAAGAGTAGGGTTCTGGGATCTGGAGTCTGCAGAAGAGGACTCACTTTCCACTGGAGCTAAGTAGTTATTGTTCATATTTGGAGTTTGAACGATGGCCATACCTAATTTTAAACTACACACACAAAACCAACACTACACGTACACATTTTGTTTTTGGTCATATGGAAAGGCTGATTGGAAACACTGTAGTTTCTATTACCTGACAAATAATCGAGCAGCAGGCAGGTTTCGTAAGAAAGGCACCTATCTTTTCTCCAGTCTGTTTACTATACATTGCATGCTCTGGGCAGTCCTTATCTTCACGTTCGGGAACAAAGTACACACATACACACCTCTTTCCTAAAATAAAGGCCCAAGCACTCCAAGACACAAGTTGGGATCCCTCGCGGCCCAACCACACAATGGGGGCCGCCTCACCGTAGCTCGCACTCCACCCCGCAGGCCCTTTTTAGCCCACGGCTCGACAGTTCGAGCCCTTTAGCTCCTCCCCTGCAGCTCTCGGGGCTTCTTCCACAGCTGGGCAGGGAGCTCTCCCTCGCTCGCGCTTCCCTCCTCCTCAGCTGGGGAGCCGGAAAACCCGGAGCGAACCAGCCCATCTCCGCGGCGCATGCTCAGTAGCGAGCAAGTTCAGTTGGGTAGTAGGAAGCTCCAGCGCTACACCGGCGGCGGTGGCGGCGGCCGCGGCGACTCCTCCGGGCAGCCCGACTCCCTGACAGCGACCTCAGGCCTTTTCGTCCCTCGCTAGACTCCCAGCCCCTCTCCGCCCCGCCCCTGGTCGCTGGCGTTTTGGGGTCCCCGCTGCGCAGAGGGGGCGCCGCGGCCAGGGCGTCCCTCCTCACGCCCTCCCCCAGCCGCCGGCTCCGTTGCGGGGCCAGGCCGGGCCCGAGAACGCAGCCCCAGCGGGCGGGCGGCGGCCGCGGCGGAGGGCAGCCAGAACGGCGCCGGCGGGCCGGGGAGGGGTGGGGGGCCCGGCCCCGGGGCGGTGGTGCGGGATGCCGCCGCCACCGCCTCCGGGCTGCGTTCTCTCTCCGCGGCTGGTGCCCGTGTCGGGTGGGTGGCCGCGCGCGGGCCTCGCCCCCCAGTACCCTCTCCAGGGCTAGCCTGGCCGCGCGGCGCCCCAAGGGGGCCGGGCTGTCCGGTGGGGCCGCGGCCCTGTTCTGCGCTGCGAGCTCGCCCTCTCGCGGCTCCCCAACCCGGCCGCCGCCGCCCCTCTCCCCGCCCAGAGGCGCCCCGGGGGCACCATGCAGGCGCAGCCGTTGCCGTACGAGTTTTTCAGCGAGGAAAACGCGCCCAAGTGGCGGGGGCTGCTGGTGCCTGCGCTGAAAAAGGTGAGGAGCGCGTGAGCCCCCGCTTCCCGGCTGCAGTCCCTGCGAGGGCTCCGGGCCGGGGCTGGGGAGGTGGGGCGCGCGCAGGGCCGTCTTTCTCCCGGGTCGTGCGGCCTCCCAGAAAGGACGGCGCTTATTGAGAGGTTCCCCCCTGGCAGGCTTTTGGTGTTGACATTCACCCGGTGTTGGGAAGGCCGCAGGAAGCCAGGAGAGTTTGTTCGAATAACCCAACCACTGAGACGTTAATACCCTGCCCCTGATTAAGAGACAAGAGTTGGAGGAGCCTCAGTGGTCAATGGAGGTCAAAACAGGCCACTTTTCCGCCTTCTCGGTCTTACCCCGGAGCTGTTGTCAGGCTCCGGTTTTAGTGTCCAGTATGCTCATCTTAGTGAGCTCTAGAATGCTCTGGCCAGAATGCTTGCTCTAAGTAATTGCAGAGCTCCTCTGCCAGCAGCAGGGCCTGCTTTTCTCGCCTTCTGTAATCGTTTCGTCATTCCCCTAAATTCCCGCACTCCTCCGGTTAGCGGCGCGAATGCACATGCCTTTCTTCTCGTCACCTTGGTGCTTTCTTTATGTTTATTGACTTGAATTTTGCCTTTCTATGTCTTCAAGTTTGCCACATTGTTATCTATAGTTATATATCCCATGATCTGCATTTTAAAATGTTGCTACACTTTAAAAGCTTCTAAAACAACATTGGAATCTAATAAATATATTAAAACATCAGAAACCGGGTATGTTTGAATGAGCTTTTTATAAAAACAACCAGAGTATTTTTTGTTTCTGTAAGTATAGGGATTGCTTTTCTCTCTTAATAATGTTTCTAAATACCAATTTCTTGTTCAAAGAATGTTTCATGTTCTCTGATTAAAAAATATTTTTAATCCTGCTGAGAGTTGAGATTATGGTGTACTTTTGTTCTAAACATTTATACTTTTAAAAACTGTATCGTAAAAGGTGTCTAACATTTCTCAAAGTCCAGCAACTTTTACTTTCCCTTTTGCCCTGTTCTCCCCCTCCCTCTCTTGGTATCTTACAGTGTAAATTATTTGGTTTGTTAGCAGAATTTGCTCATATATTTCAGATAGGTTAGTGACTTTTTTCCTCAGATGTCTGAATAGTCACCAACATCTTTGTGATACTGTTTTCTCAGAAAACGAAAAGGATGCCATACATCTTATATACTTGGTTCATTAGAAATCCCATCAGACTCTCACTCTGTTTACATTTGCTTTACCTGCAGGCTTGACAGAATGGGGAAGTGGGAGGTTTCAGTGATGCTAGAAGCAGGTATCCTGGCCAAGGTGGGGGTAGGGGGAGGAGCCAAAAAAGTTGTTGAAAACATAAAAAAGAACTCATAAAACACCTCAAATAGCAGTTCAGGCTATTTTGTTTAGAGGCAAGGAACTCCATACCAGGGGAACCACTAAGATTCGCTATCAGTTGAGGGTTCCTGTGAAATAGTGGAAAGAACATTGTAGGAGTTGGCAGACCAGGTCTAACTCTGCCACACTGGTGGCCCTTGCTGAAATCTGTCCACAGAAACACTTTGTTTTATTTTTTATGTAATTTCCTGCTAATATTTAAAAATGGGAGCTATTACATAAAATCTGAATTTTCAGCTTTTCTTGGCGAATAGGAAGAAGAAAAAGGCCTTCAAGCAAGACAGTAAAACTGCTGGAGCTGAGTAAATGGCTGCCCTATTTAGACATAACATGTATTTCCAATATAACACAGTCCCCACAATCCTCTTTGCTTATTTACATAAACCAGTTTTGACTAAGCAGAGATAACTCTTGCATGACTAAAAGAGAGGAGGAAGCAGACATGTACGCAATCTAGCTGATATGTAAGGTTCTTCCAATTCTTATTTAAAATATCCACTAATGATGATACTAAGAGACCTAAGACAAGATTGAAAGTATATTGCATTTACCTGGATGTGCTCTTGGTAACTCAAAACCTGCATTTTCACTTGTCCGCTAGACATTTCAAGTGGCTATCTCCATATCTTGAACTCTTCTTTTAGACTATTACACTATTTGCATATGAGCCCAGCTTGTGTTATCTTACCTTAGGCTCTTTGGGCATGCTGTTCTCTTCACCTGCACTGCTCTTTGCCTGCTCTTAACACAGTTCATCCTTTTGGACTCACTCAGCCTCAGCACTTTTCTTAGATCCTCAGGATTGAGTTGGATTGTCTTTATTTTCTTTCAGCATCCTAGCCTAGCACTTAACAATGAATTTTAAGTTCCTAGTTTCTTGCTGCCTATCCACCCATCTAGACTGGATGATCCTTGAGAATGGGGTAATATTTTATGCTTATTTTATCCTCCATGTATTTAAGTGCCTGACGGTAGGCACTTAAATTTAAGTGAATGCATGAAGGAATACCCAAACCAAAACCATTACCTCCTCCACCTACCATTTAAAAAAATTTCCTCTTGATTAATGGCTTTTTAGTTTTTGTTGACCAGTTCAAAAGTTTGGAATTATTTCTGACTTCTCTTTTGCATTATTGCTTACACCCAGGCAATTTATTCCTCTTTGTCATGTTTTTCTAATCTATTCCCTCCTATTCCAACTGCTCTGGGTCCCCTTTCCCAGACAGTGATAGCTTCATAACTAGGTCACTGCTCCTCAACTTTCCTTCATCTGTTTTTCAAATTTCAGAAATTACAGTACACTTCTGAGTGTGTCACACTCTTGTTCAGAACTGTTGGCTTTTTGAGGGTGTAGGATGAAATGCACAGTCTTTAGTATGGATTGATGGTAATTGGTGATCTGGCTTTATCCTGCTCTTCTGATTAGATTGCCTACCACAGTCTTTCATATTTTTTATGCCTCGTCCAGACTGGACTACTACGTTTCCTGAATATGCCCAGAATGTCCCACTGTATCTATCAATCTAAGTCTTACCTATTGCACAAATACATCATGCCTTCTACAGACCTTCTATTGCCCTTTGCATTAAGGATAAAAATGTAAATGACATTATCCAGAAATCACTAAGTTGAAACATGGTGGGAAGTGACAGAAGTTGAGTCTGGAGAAGAAACTGGTTTATAGAGATTTTTTTTTTATGTTAACCTAAAGAGTTTGAATTTTATCTTGAGGGGATAGAAGTCACAGAGAATTTTTAAATAGGGGAATGACATCATATTTGAATTTTAGAAAATTCATTTTTGCCATAAAACAGAAAATGGATTGGAGAAGAATGAGACCTGAGGTAAGGAGAAGAGGTAGAAGGCTAGTTTAATAGTCCAGCCAAGGAGTGATATGTATCTGAATTAAGGGTGCAATGGAAATGTGGGGATTTATTTTATTTGATAGCTGTAGAAAAGGCAGAATTAACAGGACCTAGTAACTAACTGAGTGGTTGAGGAAAGTGGTAAGAGATCAGGGAGAGTCTTTAGTTTCTGGGTTGAGTGCCTTTAGTCAGGACAGAGAATGTAGGAGGAGCTGTTGGGGTGGAGAGAGTGGCGTAATGAAATGAGTTTTGGATGTGTTGATTTAAAAGTTTGGATTATCCAGGTGAACTTGTTGAACTGGCAAGTGATTATTGGTATCTGGCAAAGCAGATTTAGGACTTCTAGGTTTGTAAGTAAAGCCATAAGAATGGATAGATGAAGCCTATACCCATACAGAGACTTTTACATGGGTGTTCATGGCAGCTCTGTTCAGCAAAAAATTGGAAACAACACAACTGTACATTAACAGATGAATGAATAAACAAACGGTGGTATAGCTGTACATTGGAATACTACTCAGCAATAAAAAGGAATGATCCGTTGGTACACATGACAACATGGCTGAATCTCAAAATAATTAAGCTGAATGAAAGAAGCCAGACCAAAGAGAGTATATACCGTATAATTCTATTTTTATAAAAGCCTAGAAAATGCAGACAAATCTACAGTGATAAAGAGCAAGTCAGTGGTTGTTTTAGCAGGGAGGCTTTTATATTCCCTTGTCTTGATTGTGCTGATAGTTTCAGGGATATATGCATATGTTAAAATTTAACAGATTGCACAGCTTAGATATGTGCAGTTTACTAGTATTGCCTCCATTTTACAAAAGAGAAAACTGAAGTTTGGAAAGGGTAATTTGCTTACAGAGTCTGCATTTTTAAACACTATGTTTGTTATGCTACCTCTGGCAGGGGTGATGACATTTCTTCTGAGATGGGAAGGAAAGATAAAAATGGACTTGTAGGTTGGGGAGCAGGGAGTTCCTGCTAGGTAGCCTTTGTTTTCATGACAAAGTGAAAGGCGAGATCCTTTACATAGAATGAGGAAAGAGAAATGAGTAAGGAGTTTTGGAAGTGTGATGTTTCGGAATTGCCACTGTGGAGTATGGAAAAGGAGTTAACAAGAGAATTAGAAAGCAATTACTGCGCAGTGCTGAGTGGAGAGATTGTAGATTTGGAATAGCATTCTCTGGCTTGTGGTTATGAGGTTTCCCTTCAGCAGCACTTAACAGTTCAGGTAAATGTTCACTGAAGGTAATTGATTGCAGGTGTGACTACAGTAGAGATTAAGAAGATAAGGATATTTCAGGTGATAGAGAGGAAGTAACACTCTAAGAGTGGTAACAGAGATATAAATGAGGGCTCCAGGAATTAGAAATCTTGATCTGTAGAGGAGAGTAATGGGAGTAGATAAGGGATTATGATTAGAGATGAGGATAATTTGGAGTTTTAAGATTATAGAGATGATGGAGATGAGAGAGTTAGGAGCTCTGAAGTCGGTGTAGTGAATAATGGGTTGCATACATGGATGAAGATGAAGTCCACAAGGATCATGGAATGTATTACAGTGGAAAGGAGGACTATCCAGCAGTGGCAAGGAGTTCCAGGAATCACAGCAGTGAGGATGCTATAATCAAATAATAATAAAAGTGGCAGCTATTCTCTACTCCCCATAATGTATTTTTTATTACAGGTATAGATGGAATAGGAAAAAAATTCGCACTTCATTTTAGAATAAACCTGTGATCAGGCTTTTTACTTAACATTTGTATTACGAAAAATTTCAAATACACAGAGGAGTTTAAAAAATTATACGGTAAACACCCATATACCCATCAGTTAGACTCTGTAGTTTACATTTCACTATGTTTGCTTTTATCACATACCTACTGTCTCTCCATCCATCTACCATCTTTATGTTTTGATGCATTTCAAAGTAAGTTGCAGACCCTTTGTGTGCAGTGCACTTTGCCCCTGAACACTTCAGCATGTGTCATTAACTAGAATTCATTATTTGTTTTTTTAGGTAAAATTTATGTACAATGGAATACACAAATGTTAATCGTAACATTTAATGAGTTTTGACAAATGAATACAATCCAAGCTTCCACCAAGATATCAAACATTATCACTCCTGAAATTTTCCTCATGTGCCTTCTCAGTCAATACCTTCCCCCACCTCCCAGAACAACCATGTTCTGTTCTTTTACCTTCCTATCATAGATTAATTTTACCTGGTCTGGAAGATCATATAAAGAAAATCATACAGTATATATATTTGATAGGCTTTTGAGGTTGTTTTTATCAAGAATTTAGCCCTTTTTTTTTCCATCATAGGAATATGTCAGGGTTTGTTTATCAAGTGGATGGATACCTGGGAGGTTTCCAATTTGGGGCTATTATGAATAAAGCTGACATGAATATTCTTATACGCATCATTTTGTAGACATGTGTTTTCATTTCTCTTGGGTAAGTATCAGGAGAAATAGCTCATAGAGTAAGTGTCTATTTAAATAGTGTTATAAGAGACTACCAGACCTTTTCTCAAAGTGGTTGTACCATTTTCCATTCCTGCCAACAATGTATGAGAGTTCCAGTTGCTCCACATCCTTACCAATATTTGGTATTATTAGCCTTTAATTTCAGTCATTCTGGTGGATGTGTAATGGCATCTTATGGTTCTAATTTGCATTATACTGATGGCCAGTGATATTGAGCACTTTCTCATGTTCTTATTGGCCATTCATACATCCCTCTTTGGGCAGTGTCTGCATTTATCTGTTGCCCATTTTAAAAATTGAGTTGTTCTTTTTAGTATTGAGTTGTTGTAAGAGTTCTTTATATATCCTGGAAAAGTGTCCTTTATCAGATTTATGAAAATTTTCTTCTAGCCTGTGGCCTTTCTATTCATTTTCCTAATGGTGTGTTTTGATGAGCATAAGTTTTTTATATTGATGGAGCCAAATTTATCAGGTTTTTTTTTCTTTCAAGGTTATTACTCTGTGTGTCCAAGAGCACTTTGCCTGCCACCAAGTCATGAAGATATTCTCCTAAGGTTGTTTTCTAAAAGCTTTAAAGTTTTAGATTTTATATTATCTATAGTATATTTGAAATTAATTGTTATATATGATAGAAGTTAGGAATTGAGATTCATTTTTTTTATTATATAGTATCTTTTTTTTCTTATTTTGCTATTATTAATTTACAATTACATGAGCAACATTATGGTTACTAGACACCCCCTATTATCAAGTCCCCACCATATACCCCATTGCAGTCACTGTCCATCAGCGTAGAAGGATGTTATAGAATCACCACTTGTCTTCTCTGTGTTATACTGCCTTCCCTGTATCCCTGGACCCCACCCCCACTACATTATGTGTGCTAATTGTAATAGCCCTTTTTCCCCCTTATCTCTCCCTTCCACCCAACATCCCCAATCCCTTTCCCTTTGGTAACTGTTAGTCCATTCTTGGGTTCTGTGAGTCTCCTGTTGTTTTGTTCCTTCAGTTTTTTCTTTGTTCTTATACTCCACAGATGAGTAAAATCATTTGGTACTTGTCTTTCTCCACCTGACTTATTTCAGTGTGCATAATACCCTCTAGCTCCATCCATGTTGTTGCAAATGGTAGGATTTGTTTTCTTATGGCTGAATAATATTCCATTGTGTATATATACCACATCTTCTTTATCCATTCATCTACTGATGGACACTTAAGTTGCTTCCATTTCTTGGCTATTGTAAATAGTGCTGCGATAAACATAGGGATGCATATATCTTTTTCAGACTGGGCTCCTGCATTCTTAGGGTAAATCCTAGGAGTGGAATACCTGGGTCAAATGGTATTTCTATTTTGAGTTTTTTGAGGAACCTCCATACTGCTTTCCACAATGGTCGTACTAATTTACATTCCCACCAGCAGTGTAGGAGGGTTCCCCTTTCTCCACACCCTCGCCAACATTTGTTGTTGTTTGTCTTTTGGATGGCAGCCATCCTAACTGGTGTGAGGTGATATCTCATTGTGGTTTTAATTTGCATTTCTCTGATGACTAGTGATGTGGAGCATCTTTTCATGTGCATGTTGGCCATCTGAATTTCTTCTTTGGAGAAGTGTCTGTTCAGCCTCTCTGCCCATTTTTTAATTGGCTTATTTGCTTTTTGTTTGCTGAGGTGCATGAGCTCCTTATATAATTTGGATATCAACCCCTTGTTGGATATGTCATTTATGAATATATTCTCCCATACTGTACGAAGTCTTTTTGTTCTACTGATGGTATCCCTTGCTGTATAGAAGCTTTTTTAGTTTGATATAGTCCCATTCATTCATTTTTGCTATTGTTTCCCTTGCTCGGGGAGACATGTTCATGAAGAAGTTGCTCATGTTTATATCCAAGCGATTTTTGCCTATATTTTTTTCTAAGAGTTTTATGGTTTCATGACTTACATTCAGGTCTTTGATCCATTTTGAGTTTACTTTGGTGTATGGGGTTAGACAGTAATCCAGTTTAATTCTCTTACATGTAGCTGTCCAGTTTTGCCAACACCTGCTGTCGAAGAGGCTGTCATTTCCCCATTGTATATCCATGGCTCCTTTATCGTATATTAATTGACCATATATGTTTGGACTTATATCTAGGCTCTCTCCTCGGTTCCACTTGTCTATGGGTCTATTCTTGTGCCAGTACCAAATTGTCTTGATTCGTGTAACTTTATAGTAGAGCTTGAAGTCAAGGAGCGTAATTCCCCCTGCTTTATTCTTCCTTCTCAAGATTGCTTTGGCTATTCGGGGTCTTTTTTGGTTCCATATGAATTTTAGAACTATTTGCTCTAGTTCATTGAAGAATGCTGTTGGTAATTTGATAGGGATTGCATTGAATCTTTAAATTGCTTTAGGTAGGATGGCCATTTTGACAATATTAGTTCTTCCTAGCCTACAGCAAGGAATGAATTTCCATTTATTTGTGTCCTCTTTAATTTCTCTTAAGAGTGTCTTGTAGTTTTCAGGGTATAGGTCTTTCAGATCCTTGGTTAGGTTTATTCCTAGGTATTTTACTCTTTTTGATGCGATTGTGAATGGAATTGTTTTCCTGATTTCTTTTTCTGCTAGTTCACCGTTAGTGTATAGGAATGCAACAGATTTCTGTGTATTAATTTTGTATCCCGCAACTTTGCTGAATTCAGATATTAGATCTAGTAGTTTTGGAGTGGATTCTTTAGGGTTTTTTACATACAATATCATGTCATCTGCAAACAAGGACCATTTGAGTTCTTCCTCACCAATCTGGATGCCTTTTATTTCTTTGTGTTGTCTGATTGGTGTGGCTAGGACCTCCAGTACTATGTTGAATAGAAGTGGGGAGAGTAGGCATCCTTGTCTTGTTCCCGATCTTAAAGGAAAAGCTTTCACCTTCTCGCTGTTAAGTATAATGTTGGCTGGGGGTTTGTCATATATGGCCTTTATTATATTGAGATACTTGCCCTCTATACCTATTTTGCTGAGAGTTTTTATCATGAATGCATGTTGTATTTTGTTGAATGCTTTTTCAGGATCTATGGAGATGATCATGTGGTTTTTGTCCTTCTTTTTGTTGATGTAGTGGATGATGTTGATGGATTTTTGAATTTTGGACCATCCTTGCATCCCTGAGATGAATCCCACTTGATATAGTGTATGATCCTCTTAATGTATTTTTGAATTCAGTTTGCTAATATTTTGTTGAGTATTTTTGCATCTATGTTCATCAGGGATATTGGTCTGTTAATTTTGTTTTTTTGTGGTGTCTTTGCCTCGTTTTGGTATAGAGTGATGTTGGCCTTGTAGAATGAGTTTGGGAGTATTCCCTCCTCTTCTACTTTTTGAAAAACTTTAATGAGGATGGGTATTAGGTCTTCACTAAATATTTGATAAAATTCATCAGTGAAATCATCTGGTCAAGGGGTTTTGTTCTTAGGTACTTTTTTGATTACCAATTCAATTTCTTTGCTGGTAATTGGACTATTCACATTTTCTGTTTCTTGTTTGGTCAGCCTTGGAAGGTTGTACTTTTCTAGAAAGTTGTCCATTTCTTCTAGGTTATCCGGTTTGTTAGCATATAATTTTTCATAGTATTCTATCATAACTCTTTTTAATTCTGTGGTATCCTTAGTGATTTTTCCTTTCTCATTTCTGATTCTGTTTATGTGTGTAGACTCTCTTTTTTTCCTTGATAAGTCTGGCTAGGGTTTTATCTATTCTGTTTATTTTCTCAAAGAACCAGCTCCTGCTTTCATTGATTCTTTGTATTGTTTTATTCTTTTCAATTTTATTTCTGCTTTAATCTATTATGTCCCTTCTTGTATTGACTTTGGGCCTCGTCTGTTTTTCCTTTTTTAGTTTCATTAATTGTGAGTTTAGACTGTTCATTTGGGATTGTTGTTCTTTCCTGAGGTAGGACTGTATTGCAGTATATTTCCCTCTAGGCACAGCTTTCGCTGCATCCCACAGATTTTGTGGTATTGAATTATTGTTGTCATTTGTCTCCATATAGTGCTTGATCTCTGTTTTTATTTGGTCACTGAGTCATTGATTATTTAGGAGCATGTTATTAAGCCTCCATGTGTTTGTGGGCTTTTTCGTATTCTTTGTGTAATTTATTTCTAGTTTCATACCTTTGTGATCTGAGAAGCTGGCTGGTACAGTTTCAATCTTTTTGAATTTACTGAGGTTCTTTTTGTGGCCTAATATATGATCTATTCTTGAAAATGTTCCATGTGCACTTGAGAAGAATGTGTATCCTGTTGCTTTTGGATGGAGTGTTCTGTAGATGTCCGTTAGGTCCATATGTTCTAATATGTTGTTGAGTGCCTCTGTGTCTTTACTTATTTTCTGTCTGGTTGATCTGTCCTTTGGAGTGAGTGGTGTGTTGAAGTCTCCTAAAATGAATGCATTGCATTCTGTTTCCCCCTTTAATTCTGTTAGTATTTGTTTCACATATGTAGGTGATCCTGTGTTGGGTGCATATATATTTATAATAGTTATATCCTCTTGTTGGACTGACCCTTTTATTATTATGTAATGTCCTTCTTTGTCTCTTGTGACTTTCTTTGTTTTGAAGTCTATTTTGTCTGATACAAGTACTGCAACCCCTGCTTTTTCCTCCCTATTATTTGCATGAAATATCTTTTTCCATCCCTTTACTTTCAGTCTGTGTATGTCTTTGGGTTTGAAGTGAGTCTCTTGTAGGCAGCATATAGATGGGTCTTGTTTTTTTATCCATTCAGTAACTCTGTGTCTTTTGATTGGTGCATTCAGACCATTTACATTTAGGGTGATAATTGATAGGTATGTACTTATTGCCATTGCAGGCTTAAATCTGTGGTTACCAAATTTTAAGGGCAATTCCTTTAGTATCTAACAGTCTAATTTAACTTATTTTGTATACTATTACAAACTCAACCTAAAGGTTCTTTTTTTTTTCCTCCTTTTTCTTCCCCCTCCATTCTTTGTACATTATGAATCATATTCTGTACTCTTTCTTTGTCTTCCCTTGAATGACATCTGTTTACCTTAGGAATACTTCCATCTATAGGAGTCCCTCCAAAATGCCCTGTAGAGGTAGTTTGTGCAAGGTAAATTCTCTCAGCTTTTCCTTATCTGAAAATGTATAATCCCTCCTTCAAATTTAAATGATAACCTTGCCAGGTAGAGTATTCTTGGTTCAAGGCCCTTCTGCTTCATTGCATTCAGTATATCATGCCACTCTCTTCTGGCCTGTAAAGTTTCTGTTGAGAAGTCTGATGATAGCCTGATGGGTTTTCGTTTGTATGTGATCTTTTTTCTATTTCTAGGTGCTTTTAAAAGTCTGTCTTTATCCTTGATCTTTACCATTTTAATTATCATATGTCTTGATATTGTCTTCCTTGGGTCCCTTGTGTTGGGAGTTCTGTGCACCTCCATGGCCTGAGAGACTATCTCTTTCCCCAGATTGGGGAAGTTCTCAGCAATTACCTCCTCAGTGACACTTTCTATCCCTTTTTCTCTCTTTTCCTCTTTTGGTACCCCTATAATGCGTATATTGTTCCATTTGGATAGGTCACACAGTTCTCTCAATATTCTTTCATTCTTAGAGATCCTTTTTTCTTTCTGTGCCTCAGCTTCTTTGTATTCCTCTTCTCTAATTTCTATTCCATTTACCATCTCTTCTGTTACATCTAATCTGCTTTTAAATCCCTCCATTGTATGTTGCATTTCATATATGGAATTTCTTAATGATTGAATCTCCATATTAAGTTTGTTCCTGAGGTCTTGAATATTTTTCTGTACCTCCATAAGGATGTTTATAATTTTTATTTTGAACTCTCTTTCTGGAAGATTTGTGAGTTCTGTTTCATTTGACCCTCTTTCTGGGGTTTGTGAGATTTTGGTCTGAACCATGTTGTTTTGACGTTTCATATTTCTGTGCAGTGCCCACTAGTGTGCAGAAACTCCAGTCTCTGGAGCTGCTCAGCCTCTAGAGTGAGGTTGGGAGTCGTAGGGGAGCGGAGCTGGTGCCTGGGGGTAGGAAAGATCTGTTTCCTGCTTCCTGTCTGTGGTGCCTGTCTCCAGTGTCAGAGGCAGTGGGCCAAGCACACATGGGTAATCGTCTATGCTTTGTGTCTCTAGCTGTTGTAGGCTCCCTCTGGCTGGCCTGATGCCTGTGCAGTGACTGCGGGTTTGCAAGCAAGTGCCTGAAGGCCAGTTAGAAGGCTCGGCAGGCTGTGTGTCACAGTGGGGGGCCTTGGAGCTGAGTAGGCAGCCAGGGGGGTGGAGCACCTGAAGCTCCCCAAAGTTCCCAACCAGCTGGGCAGATCGCACCCAGGCAACCTTGTCCAGCTTTCCCTTCTCCCGCACAGCAAGCTCCGTGCAAACCCCACCCCTTCAGCAGCCCTCTCCCTGCTAGGAAGCCTCTCAGACTTCCTGCCTTTCCTCTGACATGGAGTGGCTGGGTGTGGATCCTGTCCTCCACAAGCGGCCGGAATGTCAATATCTCAAGCAGTCCGCCTGTCCAAGCTCCCCAACGCCCAGGGCACCACACAATATAGGATTCTGCTCACAATGCTGATGTCCGGGGCTAGGTGTCCAGCAGTCCCAGGCTTTCACCCCCTCCCGCGCTCCGTTTCTCTTCCTCCTGGTGGTGAGCTGGGGTGCGGGAATGGCTTGGGTTCCACCGGATTAAGGCTTTCAAACGATACCCTGTTTCTTGAGGTCTGCTCTGTTCGTGAGGTCTGTATGCAGTCTGGTTCAGCCTTCGTTCTTGTTGCTGTCTGAAGGTTAGTTGTATTTATTAACTATATTTTTGTACTGTTTGTGGTTTTGGGAGGAGCTCTCTGTCTCACCTTTCATGCCGCCATCTTGAATCTCCAGGATTCATTTTTTATTCTGATATCTAGTTATTTCTGATTTATTGAGGAGACTCTTTTCCCTGTTGTGTTGATGTTGTTGTGAAATATGAATGAATATATGTTAACGTATTTGTGTAAGTATATATACACATAGATAAATATGTAATATATAACGGATGTACTATGTATATACTTTTACACTCTCCATTCTATTCATTGATCTATTTGTTTTATCTTTACATCGGTACCACACAACATTGATTACTGTAGATTTATAGTAATCTTTAAATTAGTAAAGTAAATCTTCCAATTTTGTTCTCTTAAAATACTGTTTTAGTGTTTCTAGGTTTTGCATTTCATTATTAATTTCGAACTAGTCTGTCAATCTCTGCCAAAAAGTCTTGGTGAGATTTTGATTGTGATTGCACTGGCTCTATAGGTCACTAGGGAGAATTGACATCTTAACAATATTAAATCTTTGGATCCATTAACATGGTGTATCTCTCCATTTATTTTGACTTTTTAATTTCAGCAACACTTTGTAGTTTTTTAGTTTAGAAGACTCACCTGTCTTTGGTTAAGTTTATTGTAAATATTTTTTTTTGATGCTATTGTGAATAATCTTAAAATTTTATTTTCCAGTTGTTTGTTACATGTATGTAAACATACAGCTGATTTTTGCATATTAATCTTGTAACCTTTGACCTTGATGGTGGTGGTTTTGTAGGTTCCATAGAATTTTCCACATAATGATGTCATCTACAACTAGAGACCATCTGGTATTTATTTCTTTATTTTTCTTGCCTTATTTTACTGGCTAGGGCCTCCATTACATGTTGAATCAAAGTTGTGAGAGGGGTCATCCTTGCCTTGTTCATTCTTAAGGGAAAAGCCTGTCTTATTTCACCATTAAGTATGATGTTAGCTGTTAGTTTTCATTGATGCCCTTTATCAGATTGAGGTTTTCCCCTTCCATTTTTTGTCTTCTGAGAGTTTGGGAGTTCTTAAAAATCACAAGTGGATATTGTATTTTGTCAAATAATTTTTCTCTGTTAAAATAATCATAAGGTTTTTCTCCTTTATTCTATTAATATGGTAAATTGCATTGACTGATTTTTCAATGTTAAAACAACCTTACACATCCTGGATAAACCATAGCAGATAGTGTTTTAGTGAGTTCCTTCTTTATGCCAGTATTCTAGTTACTATGCTTGGTACTCTCATGGTTCCACTCATTGATTATTAAAGGTGGTAATTTTTATAGCTGACTTTTACAACTGAGGAAATGGATCCTTAGAGGCAAATTGCTCGAGATCTTACAACTAATAAGGAGTAGAATCAGAATTTGAACCTAGGTCTGTCTAGCTTTAAAGACAGCTCTTCCTACTGTATGGTGTTGAATCCTTTGAGTAGACAGTACAATCATGTTCTAATTGTCCTGCACCTTAGATTTTAGGGAAGAAGTATCTTAGGAGAGAGGGAAGCTGAAGGAAGAGGGCTTTGAAACCTCTTGCTTTAAGCTGAGAAGCCCAACTCTCACATTTTGGGGCTCTGCATAGGATTACATTTGGAGAAAAGGGTTCAGCTGCATAAACAAGTATGAGTTTTAAAGACACTAGTTGATGTAAAGATAGCATAGACTATAAAAGAAAGGGCTGAGAAGTAATGGTCTTGGAGTGGCAGTAGGAAGCTAGGAGACTATCCTTGTGCATTTATGCCAGGGAGTGATGGAAGTACATTGTAAGTGGAACTGGCAGTTAGCCAGGTGAAGATGAAGAGCAAGGATGTTCCAAGTCTTTGTGGTGTTCTGGAGTTCAGGAGGAGCTCAGCATCTTAGAAGTTCTGAGTAGCTGGAGTCTAGAGGGTGGGGTCAAATCTTGTGAGCCAAATTATTGCATTTTATCTTGTGAGCTGTGGGAACCCACTCTCTGAAGGATTTTTCTTTTGGTATCATTAATGTACAATCACTTGAACAACATTATGGTTACTAGACCCCCTATTATCAAGTCCCCCCCACATACCCCATTACAGTCACTGTCCATCAGCGTAGAATCATTACTTGTCTTCTCTGCAAATACTGCTTTTCCCGTGTACCCCCCCGCTACATTATGTGTGCTAATCATAATGCCCCTTTTTCCCCTCGCCTCCCATTCTCCCCAGTTCCTTTCCCTTTGGTAACTGTTAGTCCATTCTTGGGTTCTGTGAGTCTGCTGCTGTTTTGTTCCTTCAGTTTTTTCTTTGTTCTTATACTCCACAGATGAGTGAAATCATTTGATGCTTGTCTTTCTCTGCCTGGCTTATTTCACTGAGCATAATACCCTCTAGCTCCATCCATGTTGTTGCAAATGGTAGGATTTGTTTTCTTCTTATGGCTGAATAATTTTCCATTGTGTATATGTACCACATCTTCTTTATCCATTCATCTACTGATGGACACTTAGGTTGCTTCCATTTCTTGGCTATTGTAAATAGTGCTGCAATAAACATGGGGGTGCATCTGTCTTTTTCAAACTGGGCTGCTGCATTCTTAGGGTAAATTCCTAGGAGTGGAATTCCTGGGTCAAATGGTATTTCTATTTTTAGTTTTTTGATGAACCTCGGTACTGCTTTCCACAATAGTTGAACTAGTTTACATTCCCACCAGCA
Source organism: Smutsia gigantea (assembly GCA_032199065.1). NCBI lineage: Eukaryota > Metazoa > Chordata > Mammalia > Pholidota > Manidae > Smutsia > Smutsia gigantea. The sequence goes on along the minus strand of JAVSCE010011620.1, from coordinate 352,949 downwards.
GTGTAGGAGGGTTCCCCTCTCTGAAGGATTTTAAGTGGGGTATTGACAATTAGAAATGAATTTTGAAGTATCACTGTGCTCTGTGGAACATTAATTGAATGGCCACAGAACTTTAGGCAGGAAGGCCAGTTAGGAGACTTTTGTAACAATTCACAGGAGGGACTATGTTGGTCTTAAAGGGCAACAGCTGGAGATAAGAGAAACATGGACAAATTCGAGATTCAGAGGTAAGATTGGTGATTGAATAAGAGGGTAGTGAGAGAGATGAGTCAAAGCTGATTCCCAGGTTTTGGCTTAGGGATCTAAGTGTTAATGGTAATGAAAGAGGGAATACTGGAAAATGAGCATGTTTGGACAGGAACTAAAGCCATCAAAATTCATGGAATGATAGGGTGTGAGAGAATTGTGGTAGGCAGGATTTACACTTTGGGGATAGCCAGGTATGGCAAACATCGAAGGCATCTTTGTTGGACTGTCCTTGTTAATTATGGGCAGGTACAAACTGAAGGCTCTCATGATGTCTTTCAAATCCTATCTCCTCTACAAAGCCTTTTTACTATAGTTCCATCTCAAGTAGAGTGAATCTCTTACTTTCCTTAGTAATTTAAAACCTCAGTTTTATCATTTACTGACAGTTTGCCCTCTAAAGCTTGTACCTGGCTTCTCTATATTTGGAGTCACTTGAGTGTAAGTATTGTGTCCTATTCATCTTTGTAATCTCTGTAATTCTTAGCATATTTCTCATGTATAGCAATTGCTCGGTACATATTTGTTGAGTTGCATGAAGTTCTAAGTCTGTCGTCTCAAGAATATGCTACTAATGAATTAGGGGGTCTTAGCTAAGATCTCCACCAGTGAGAAGGCATTGGAATTGTCATGTTTGGTGTATCTATTTTAACAAATAGGGAAGTAGTTACTAGATTTTAGAAATAATTCACGTCAGATGGCTGGATTTTTAAGAAATGTATAGTGCTTTTGGGGAGAAGTAGATGCCAAGATGGGATTAAGCATGCAAGAAATTTATGAGTGATTGTGAGAGAAAATGAGGAAGGAGGCAGGGAGAGTCATCAGACTGTGATGCAAGTCTTGAATCCAAGTGAAGGAGAGACATAAGGAAGGAACTTAGAGTAAAAGCATCTTAGGCTGAAGTGGAGTTCTAAGGAAAGTTCACCAAGACTTCAGGAAGCCAGCCCTTGAAAAGTTGCCTATCATGGGAATTCTCCATCTCCCAGAATAGGTCTGCCTTAGCATATGTGCTATGCTCAGTCATTGACTGGGAGCAGCCAGTGAAAAGCATGGCCTCCACACAAACACAGTGATGGATTTCAGAGTGCAGCAGCTGGGGATCTCAGTCTGTTGTGGTCCTGTAGTCAGAGAGCTGAGGCGTTCATTCTCATAGCCAGCCAGGGTTGTCTCTGTGGCTATAAATTGCCTGATTCAGTTGATTGGATTATAGTCTTTTCCCGCTTGAAGTGGGTAATTTGTTCTCCAAAAAAAACCCTTATACTTTAAAAAAAGTTAGCAATATCAGGGTGAGTTCTAAAAGTCAGAACTTAATTATCATTGACATTATTAGTACCAAGTTTGTTGCAATAGTTACCAAATAAAGTTTATATTTCATATTCAGGTTTATTTCATAATTAATCTTTAATGTACAAAACCACAAACAAAGCAACAAAGACAAAATAAAACAATGTAAATGATACCCATGTTATTACTATATGAACAAGAAACACTAAAGGCACTTGAGCAGTACCTGAGTGGTCCAGCCATTCCACCATGAAGTTCACTGCTTATTGACTTCCTTTCTAGGCTTGGGCTACCTCAGAGGCAGATGAACATAGTAAAAAAATTCTTCATAAAATCTGGTGACCTCCTATTGGAGTTGGTGATGGGAGTATATATTGGAGAAAAGAAGTAACTTAAAGTTTTGGTTTTAAGGGCCCTAAATTACTCAGATAATATTTTAAAAATAGGTATTTTAAAGGTATAATGGGAAGATAATTTTGGAAAAGTTTCCTTAATGCTGCTTTCCTGCTGATTTTGACTGGTTTGGTTTTCACTAAGTACGTTGAGCACTTCATGCTTTTATCCAAGCATTATGGATGTATTTGATTAAAAGATAAAACATAATTATTGCTTTATGAAACTTGTATCTGGTGATTTAAAAATCTGTAATCTGTCCGTGTGTTAAAGCATCCTAACTGCAAATGGAATCAATCTTAATATATAGAAAGTAGCTTGGTTCAGGGTTAAAAACAAATAATAAAATAAATCTTGAGATTTAAAAGAAAGTTGAGTTTTTAATTAATAGACTTTTTGTAGTAAGCTAGCTTAAATTCCAGGTTTTTTAATAATTCATGAAAAAAACTTTTCCCTTTCTATATAGACAAGTCCCATTTTTATTTTACTTATAATGTAAACCATTTTCAAGTAAATTGATTTTTATGTATGTTCCAGTAATTTATAATGGAAATACTTACTGATAATTACCTTTACAGCTGTTTTGTTTAAAGATTTTGACAGGATTTATATCTGTACATATATATAATAACCTCTTATTATGGTAAAAAATATATACAACATAAAATCAGCCATTTTAACCACTTTTAAGTGTATAATTCAGTGCCAATAACTACATACATAATGTTGTGCAACCATCACCGCTATCTATTTCCAAAACTTTTTCATCACCCCAAACAGAAACTCTGTACACATTAAGCAATAACTCCCAACTTCCCCTCCCCCAGCCCCTGGTAACCTCTAATCTACTTTCTGTCTCTGTGAATTCACCTAGTCTACATATTTCATGTAAGTAGACTAATACAATATTTGTCCTTTTGTATCTAACTATTCACTTAGCATAGTGTCAAGGTTCATCCATATTATAGCATGTGTCAGAATTTAATTTCTTTTTAAGGTGGAATAACATTCTGTTGTATTATGTACCACATTTTATTTATCCATTCATATGTTGATGGACACTGGGTTATTTCTCCCTTTTGGCTATTGTAAGTAATGCTAAGTTGAGTTCAGTATCTGTTTGAGTCCCTGTTGTCAATTTTTTGGGTATATACCTACAAGTGGAATAGCTAGATCATTTTATAATGCTATGTTTAGCTTTTTAAAGAACCACCATAGTGTTTTCCACAGCAGCAGCACCATTTTACATTCCTACCAGCAATGTACAAAGGTTCCAATTTCTCCACATCCTCAACCAATGCTTGCTACTTTTCTTTCTGTTCCTTTTCTTTTCTTTTCCCTTCTCTTCCCTTCCCTTTTGCCTTTGCTTTTTCCTTCCTCTTCCCTCTCTTCCCCTTCCCTCTTAAATTGCCATCCTAGTTGATGAGAAATGATATCTCATTGAACTTTTGGTTTATAAATCTCTGATGACTAATGATGTTGAGCATATTTTCATGTGCTTGTTGGCCATATCTCCTATGGAGAAATGTCTGTTCAAGTTCATTGCTAACTTTTTTTTTTGGTATTATTAATGTACAATCACTTGAACAACATTATGGTTACTAGATCCCCTATTATCAAGTCCCCCCCACATACCCCAATAACGGTCACTGTCCATCAGTGTAGTAAGATGCTACAGAATCATTACTTGTCTTCTCTATAAATACTGCCTCTACCGTGTCCCCTGCTGCTGCATTACGTGTGCTAATCGTAATGCCCCTTTTCCCCCCTTATCCCTCCCGTCCCACCCATCTTCCCCAGTCCCTTTCCCTTTGGTAACTGTTAGTCCATTCTTGGGTTCTGTGAGTCTGCTTCTGTTTTGTTCCTTCAGTTTTTCCTTTGTTCTTATACTGCACAGATGAGTGAAAACATTTGATACTAGTTTTTCTCAGCCGGGCTTATTTCACTGAGCATAATACCCTCTAGCTCCATCCATGTTGTTGCAAATGGTAGAATTTGTTTTCTTCTTATGGCTGAATAATATTCCATTGTGTATATGTACCACATCTTCTTTATCCATTCATCTACTGATGGACACTTAGGTTGCTTCCATTTCTTGGCTTTATAAATAGTGCTCCAGTAAACATAGGGGTGCATATGTCTTTTTCAAACTGGGCTGCTGCATTCTTAGGGTAAATTCCTAGGAGTGGAATTCCTGGGTCAAATGATACTTCTATTTTTAGCTTTTTGAGGAATCTCCGTACTGCTTTCCACAATAGTTGAACTAGTTTACATTCCCACCAGCAGTGTAGGTGAGTTCCCCTTTCTCTACATCCTCACCAACATTTGTTGTTGTTTGTCTTCTGGATGGTGGCCATCCTAACTGGTGTGAGGTGATATCTCATTGTGGTTTTAATTTGCATTTCTCTGATGATTTGCAATGTGGAGCATCTTTTCATGTGCCTGTTGGCCATCTGAATTTCTTCTTTGGAGAAGTGGCTCTTCAGCTCCTCTGCCCATTTTTTAATTGGCTTATTTGCTTTTTTGTTGTTGTTGTGTGTGAGCTCTTTATATAATTTGGATGTCAACCCCTTATCAGATATGTCATTTATTAATATATTCTCCCATACTGTAGGATGTCTTTTTGTTCTACTGATGGTGTCCTTAGCTGCACAGAAGCTTTTTAGTTTGACATAGTCCCACTTGTTCATTTTTGCTTTTGTTTCCCTTGCACAGGGAGATATGTTCATGAAGACGTTGCTCATGTTTATGTCCAAGTGATTTTTGCCTGTATTTTTTTCTAAAAGTTTTATGGTTTCATGACTTACATTCAGGTCTTTGATCCATTTTGAGTTTACTTTGGTGTATGGGGTTAGACAGTAATCCAGTTTCATTCTCTTACATGTAGCTGTCCAGTTTTGCCAACACCAGCTGTTGAAGAGGCTGTCATTTCCCCGTTGTATATCCATGGCTCCTTTATCGTATATTAATTGACCATATATGCTTGGGTTTATATCTGGGCTCTCTTTTCTGTTCCACTTGTCTGTGGGTCTGTTCTTGTGCCAGTACCAAATTGTCCTGATTACTGTGGCTTTGTAGTAGAGCTTGAAGTCAGGGAGCGTAATTCAGTGTTTTCTTCTTCCTTCTCAGGATAGCTTTGGCTGTTCTGGGTTTTTTGTGGTCCATATGAATTTTAGAACTATTTGCTCTAGTTCATTGAAGAATGCTGTTCATATTTTGATAGGGATTGCATTGAATCTGTAGATTGCTTTGGGCAGGATGGCCATTTTGCCAATAATTAATTCTTCCTAGCCAGAGCATGGGATGAATTTCCATTTATTAGTGTCCTCTTTAATTTCTCTTAAGAGTGTCTTGTAGTTTTCACGGTATAGGTCTTTCAGATCCTTGGTTAGGTTTATTCCTAGGCATTTTATTCTTTTTGATGCAATTGTGAATGGAATTGTTTTCCTGATTTCTCTTTCTGTTAGTTCCCCATTAGTGTATAGGAATGCAACAGATTTCTTTGTATTAATTTTGTATCCCGCAACTTTGCTGAATTCAGATATGAGATCTAGTAGTTTTGGAGTGGATTCTTTAGGGTTTCTCATGTACAATATCATGTCATCTGCAAATAGTGAAGTTTGACTTCTTCTTTACCAATCTTGTATTTCTTTGTTTTGTCTGATTGCCATGGCTAGGACCTCCAGTACTATGTTGAATAACAGTGGGAAGAGTGGGCATCCCTATCTTGTTCCCGATCTTAGGTGAAAAGCTTTCAGCTTCTCGCTGTTAAGTACGATGTTGGCTGTGGGTTTGTCATATATGGCCTTTATTATGTTGAGGTACTTGCCCTCTATACCCATTTTGTTGAGAGTTTTTATCATGAATGGATGTTGAATTTTGTCAAATGCTTTTTCAGGATCTGTGGAGATGATCATGTGTTTTTTGTCCTTCTTTTTGTTGATATAGTGGGTGATGTTGATGGATTTTCAAATGTTGTACCATCCTTGTATCCCTGGGATGAATCCCACTTGATCATGATGGGTGATCTTTTTGATGTATTTTTGAATTCAGTTTGCTAATATTTTGTTGAGTATTTTTGCATCTATGTTCATCAGGGATATTGGTTTGTAATTTTCTTTTTTTTGGTGGTGTCTTTGTCCCATTTTGGTATTAGAGTGATGTTGGTCTCATAGAATGAGTTTGGGAGTATTCCATCCTCTTCTACTTTTTGGAGAACTTTTAGGAGGATGGGTATTAGGCCTTCACTAACTGTTTCTTTGCTAACTTTTAAATTAGGTTGTTTGTATTTTTTTGTTACTGAATTTTCAGAGATCATTATACGTTCTTGATACTAGAGTCTTATTGAATATATGATTTGGAAATATTTTCTCATAGTCAAACCCAACCAAAAAGTAGTCTTTTTAAGTTTCTTGGTACTGTGATAATATCCTCTGCATAAAAGTTTTAACTTTGATGAAGTTCAGTTTTTCTGATTTTTCTTTCATTGCTTTTTGTGTCATATCTGAGAGTCCATTGCCAATAAAAGGTCTTGAAAATTTACTCCTAGGTTTTATTCTAAGAAGTTTCTGGTTTTAGCTCTTCTATTTAGGTCACTAGTCTACTTTGGATTAAATTTTGTATTTGGTGTGAATTAGGTGTCCAATTTCATTCTTTTAGTGGAAATCCAGTTGTCCCAGCACCATTTGTTGAAGAGGTTGATCTTTCCCCCATTGAATAGTTTTGGTACCTTGTCAAAAATCAAATGACCATAGTTGTGTAGATTTGTTTTGGGACTCCCAGTTTTATTCCCTTTGTCTATGTGTCTGTCTTTATGGCAGTACCATGCTGTTTGATTACTGTAAAATTGGGTAGTAAGTTGTCAAATCAGGAAGTATGAGTTCTCTAACTTTGTTTTTCTTTTCATGATTATTTTGGCTATTTAGAGAGCCCCTTGCAATTCCATATGAATTTGAGGATTGGCATTTCCATTTCTGCAAAAAGGCTATTGGAATTTTGTAAGGGATTGCATTGACATTGCCCATTTTTAAAATAGGTTGTTTGTATTTTGTTGAATTTTGAGAGAATTGTGTTGTTATTTTCTATTAGAAATCAGATCATTGTTTTCTGTGTCTATTTTCTAAATACAGAATTTTACTTCTTTCTATTTTGAAATTATAAATTAAACTTATTTGATATGTATAGGACTATTCAAATTATTTAATATTGGGTAAGGTGATAGTTTTGTTTTTTGAGAAAGTGGTCCATTTTTTCTAAATTGTTAACTGATGCTTCTGAAGAGTTGTTCACAGTATCCCTTACTATCCTTTTGTTGTTGCAGAGTCTGTAGTGGTATCCACATCTCATTCCTGATTTATTCCGAAAGGTGGTCATTTGTGTCTTCTCTCTTTTTTCCCTTCATCAATTTTTGATCTCTTTAAAGAACCAGCTGTTTAACTGAATTTTCTCCATTTTTCTTTTTTTTAATTTCATTGATTTTTGCTCTATATTTCTTTCATTCCTCTTGCTTTGTTTTTAGTCTGCTCTTATTTTGGGGGGCTTTTTTTTAAGGTGGAAACTTAAGATTACTGATTTGAGGCTTTTCCTCTTTTCTAATGTGTTTTAAGTTTCCTTCCCGGCACTGTTTTACCTGTGTCCCACAAATTTTAAAATACTGTATTTTCATTTTCCTTCTGATATATGTATCCATTGATACTTCCTCTTCGATGCATATCTTACTTAGATAAAAGTGTCTTGTTTAGTTTCCAAGTATTTGGAGCTTTCCTTATTATCTTTCTATTAGTGATTTCTAGTTTGATTGTATTGTGGTCAGAGAACTTATTCTGTATGATTTCAATTTGTTAATTTTTGTTTTATAATCCAAGATATGTTCTATCTTGTTTTATGTTGCTTAGGCACTTGAAAAGAAATTGTATTCCTTTGCTGTTGTGTGGACTTTTAATGTCAATTAATTCCTGTTGGTTGAATTCTTTTAAATTTCTGGTGATTTTCTGTGTAGTAGTTTTATTAATTGCTTAGAGAGGGGTGTTGAATTGTCTAGCTGTGGATTTGTCTCTATATTCTCCTTTCAGTTTTTGTTTCATGTATTTGGAGCTCTTGTTTGGTAGATACACATTTGGGATTGCTGTCTTGGTGGATTGACCCTTTTATCATTACATAATGTCACTCTCTGTCTCCAGTAAATTCCCTTGCTTTGAAGTCTACTTTGATATTAATATCACTATTCTTGCTTTTCTATACTTTACTTTCAACCTACTTATATTGTTATACTTGAAGTGATTATCATGTAGATAGCATATAGTTAGATAATGTTTTTTAATCTACTCTGCAATCTGCCTTTAATTGACACTTCTAGACCATTTTCATGCAGTGTAATTACTGCTGTGTTATGGCTTAAACCTGCTGTTTTAGTTACTGTTTTCTGTTCTGCTTCTTGATTCTGTTCTCTTTTTCTCTTCTTACTGTGGGTTACTTAAATGTTTGTTAGAATTCCATTTTGATTTACATATAGTGTTTTTAAGTATCTTTTTGTATAGCTTTTTAAGAGGTTGCTCTAGGTGTTATACATAATTTAGTATAGTCTATTGGTATCATTTTATCAGACTGAGAGAAGTATAGAGAAAGCTTAACGTCCCTCCCTTTACTTGCTTCTGTTTATAAGATAATTGTCTTAACATTTCCCCTGTATGCATTCAGAACCACAAGAGACAGTGTTAAACTTTTGCTTCTACCATCAAACAAAATTAGAAAGGTTAGGATGAGAAGGAAAGTTTATTGTGTTTACCTATATATTTTCTCATCATGTTCTTCCTTCCTTCCTGCTGTTTTGAAGGTCCTTCCTTTTATTGTTTCCCTCCATGTGAGAACTTATTTTAGCCATTCTTTTAGGGTTGGCCTACTGGCAACTAATTTTCTTAGTTTTGTTTAATTTGAAAATATCTTGATTTCTTATTCAGCCTGGAATGGTATTTTCACTGGGTATAGGATTCTGGGTTGATAGCTCTTTGCGTTTAGCACTGAAAAAATACGACACTTCTTTTTGACCCCTGTGATTTTCAGTGGGAAATCTGCTGTTATTCTGGTATTGTTTCTAATATAAATTAGGTGGCAGTTTTCTCTGGCTGTATTCAAGCCAGTCTGTTTAGAAATTTTATCCTGCATTTATATATGATTTTTTTTGTGAAAACGTTTTTTTCCCAGCTGAAGTTGTATGGTGTTGGTCTTGAAATAGAAATAATTTAAAAAGTCTTGCTAAAATTATTTCATCATGAAATGCTACAACTTTTTATATGGTAACGATTATTATACTTAATTCTTCGTAGTAGCTACAGCTGTGTAACTAATTCTTGAAAATAAAAGTCTCAAGTAAAGAAATTAATAATCTATTACCCACCATCCCCATTCTAAGCTAGGACACTTTGTATTTTCAAATTCTATTAGTAAAAGTAATTTTTCATTCCATTAACCATATTTGAAATTTGGAATCAAATTTCAGTTTGTAATATATGTACTATAATGCTACCATGACTTGAGTGCAGTGGAATTTTCTTATGACTATATTTTAAGTTACCTGTGTTACACTAGCATTTTACCTGAGGTTGTTTAAAAGATTGCAAGGTGGGAAAAGTATAAGTAACCAGAAATATTCTCAGATCTGTATAATAAGACAATTCTAGTTTGTTTCTGCTCTTTTGGATTTTTGTCTCCTATTGAGAGTCACATTACAATATTTAGGTTCAGCAGCTTTGAGGTTGACCAAATATGTAGCTTAATACTTTTATTGGTACCTTATTAATAGTTTTAGTATATGGAATGAATTCTGCTTTTTGGAGTAATTGAAGTATTAAAAGTACTGAAATTTTACAGAATTTATTTTATTGTTCTACCATTAAGTAACTCCTAATTTTTTCATATAGTCACCATTGTGGAACAAAAATATCATGCATAAGCCAAAACATTCTTCCTGTCGTTTTTTTCTTAGAATTTCACTATGTAATGCTTTATAGTAATTCGTAGTACTAAGGTGTTTAAGTCTGGATACCTTGGCTATAGCAAAAATACAAGATTATTTTTATATTTAAAAAAAAAGTTTCAAATGGCCAACATTTAATAGCCAATATTGCTGGTAACAACAGGTATCTTCATAATGGTTTGGTAGCATTCTTTAAAAAAAAAAGAACTTAAAAGATTGAAATCTTCTGTATGACTCAGTTTGGGAGATCTTGTCTCTTTTAAATAGTAATAAGCATTCAATATTTGAATAATTAAAATAATAACAGATACATGCAAAAAAAGAAAAGTGAAAATCTCTTCTTTCTCTTTCCTTTCCTCCATCCCACCAGTCTCACACCTCAGAATCTATATAGGCTAACCTTTGAGACTTCAGAACTCTTGTCCTTTCCTCTCAATAATAAACTTGTCTCCCTTTTAAAAAGTAGAAATGGTACTAAAAAAAAGAGAGATCTTCAGTGAAAACATTATTAACAGTATATTAACAGATCACAAAGAAAGGTTTTTTTGTTTTGTTTTGTTGGCAGAGGCGATGAGTAGAATTTTGCTACCTCCTCACCTTTACCTGGTGTTACTCAGAGAACTTCTGGGGAAGCCCTCAATTCTGTGCTCATAATTTGAAAACTCCTGCTCCCTTTGTACTGCTGGTAATTAAAAACAATAAATTAATTGAGCATTTTATGAAGTGGACATACACCCAGTTTTTAAAGCTTATTTTTGAAATATCTGTATATTCCAAATATAAATGTTGCTTTTTCAGAAGTTTCAGCATTTGGAACAAATTTTGGTAGTTAACTTCTAAAAAATATATATACTGTAATTCAAATCAATCCTAGTTAGGTTGGGTGCCCAGATTGCTATTAGTATTCATAATGCATAATGCATAAACTTTATTCACAATGCATAAAGTTATTTTCTAGTTGTTAAACATTTGGTTTAGGCATGCTACTCAAACTACTCCTGCAGCTAATATATATGTTTTATTCTTTCTTCCTTTTCTGTCTCCCCCTTTCTCTTGGGTAAGAGCTTTATTGAGATTGTATATTATACAGTTCACCCATTTAAAGTATACATAATACATAATAAAATATACACCCATGTAAGTATATATAAAGTTCATTGGGCTTTAGTATATTCACAGACTTGTGCAACCATCTCTACAGTCAATTATCAATCACTTTCATCACCTCAAAAAGAAACCCATACCCTTCAACTGTCACACAGTCCTTTCTCAGCCTCAGGCCACCATTACTCTCCTTTCTGTCTCTGTTAGATGTGTCTACTTTGGACATTTCACATAAATGGAGTCATGTAATAATGTGTTGTTTTTCTGACTGGCTTCTTTGACTTAAAATGTTTTCAAGGTTCATCCTTGTTGTAGTATCAGTACTACATTCCTCTTTTATAGCTAAATAACAGTCCATTGTATGGATATACTATATTTATCCATTCATCAATGGATGGCCTTTTTTATTGTTTCCACCTTTTGGCTGTCAACAAAAATGATACTATAAACATTTGTTTACATGGTTCTGTGTGGACATAATATTTTCATTTCTTTCTGAGTGGAATTGCTGGGCATATGGTAACTCTGTTTGATTAAGGAGCTCCCAGTTTTCCTAAGTGGCTGCATCATTTTATATTCCCACCAGCAGTATATTATTGTAATTTTGATTCTAGCCATTCTAGTGGGTATGAAATAATATCTCATTGTGGTTATTTGCATTTCCCTAAGAAGTAATGATTTTGAACATTTTTTAATGTGCATGTTGAATATTTGTATATCTTCTTTGGAGAAATGTCTATGCAGATTGTTCTCCCATTTGTTAATTGGGTCATTTGTCTTTCTCTTATAAGAGTTCTTTGTATTTTTTGAGTATAAATTCCTTATCAAATACATGAGTTGCAAGTATTTTTCCCATTATGTAAACCAGAGCATTCTTATACAGTATTGTGATTAATAAATAATAATTTGAAAATTATACCAACATTTAATTTTCAGTAAGTGAAAGTGTTTACCATTTAAACTGTTCTAATCATGAGTTAATCATTAATGTTTCAGGAGTTAACTTCAAGCTCTTGTGCCTTACATCAGTTGTTCTCAAACTTAATTATTAAGCATCAGAGTCACCTAGACGGCTTGCTAAACTGTATTTTGCTGGGCCCGCCTCCCAGTTTCCTAAAGTTTCAGACGGTCTTAGATGAGGCCCAGGATTTTACATTTCTAGTAAGTGATACTAATTTCATTGCTTCCTGGACTTCTCTGCCTTAATGATCCCTTTGAACTATCATAAAGTGTTAGAGAAATCCTGATACATAGGAATTTGTAATATAATAAAGATAAAATTTAGATTGCACTCCATATTTGCATATTCAATTTGCATATATTTGCTTGTATAAACTCTAAAATAATATTTACGTGTGGTTGGTGGCTAAACTGATTGGTTGTTTTCAAAATTCCTGCATGCCTAAAGTATACTTTTCTTCTTAGAGTTGTCTACCTTCAGATCCTAACAAATTTCTTTGAACTTAAGAAAATATCTAAAAACCAAAAAATGTTAGAGCTTAAAAGAACTTTATCAATCATCCATTTCACTCCTCCCCTCCTTCTCCCAAATATAGAGATTAATTAAATCATTTAATCCAAGATCACATGGCTAATTAGTGGTAGGTATAGGTAGTTCTTAGTGAATTTATTTCAGTAATTCTTTTTTTTTAATATAATTTATTTTGGTATCATTAATCAATTACATGTGCAATATTATGGTTATTAAACTACCCCTTCATCAGGTCCCCCCCACCAACCCCATTACAGTCACTGTCCATCAGCGTACTGAGATGCTATAGAATCACTACTTGTCTTCTCTGAGTTGTACTGCCCTCCCCGTGCCCCCCCAACATTACATCTGCTAATCGTAATGCCCCTTTTTCCCTCTTATCCCTCCCTTCCCACCCATTTTCCCCAGTCCCTTCCCTTTGGTAACTATTAGTCCGTTCTTGGGTTCTGTGAGTCTGCTGCTGTTTTGTTCCTTCAGTATTTTTTCTTTGTTCTTATACTCCACATATGAGTGAAATCATTTGATACTTGTCTTTTTCGGCTTGGCTTATTTCACTGAGCATAATACCCTCTAGCTCCATCCATGTTGTTGCAAATGGTAGGATTTGTTTTCTTCTTATGGCTCAATAATATTCCATTGTGTATATGTATCACATCTTCTTTATCCATTCATCTACTGATGGACACTTAGGTTGCTTCCATTTCTTGGCTATTGTAAATAGTGCTGCAATAAACATAGGTGTGCATCTGTCCTTTTCAAATTGGGCTGCTGCATTCTTAGGGTAAATTCCTAGGAGTGGAATTCCTGGGTCAAATGGTATTTCTATTTTGAGTTTTTTGAGGAACCTCCATACTGCTTTCCACAATGGTTGAACTAATTTGCAGTCCCACCAGCAGTGTAGGAGGGTTCCCTTTTCTCCACATCCTCGCCAACATTTGTTATTGTTTGTGTTTTGGATGTTGGCCATCCTCACTGGTGTGAGGTGATATCTCATTGTGGTTTTAATCTGCATTTCTCTGATGATTAGCGATGTGGAGCATCTTTTCATGTGCCTGTTGGCCATCTGAATTTCTTCTTTGGAGAAGTGTCTATTCATGTCCTCTGCCCATTTCTTAATTGGATTATTTGCTTTCTGTTTGTTAAGGTGCATGAGTTCTTTATATATTTTGGACGTCAACCCTTTATCAGATACGTTTTTTATGAATATATTCTCCCATACTGTAGGATGTCTTTTTGTTCTACTGATGGTGTCCTTTGTTTTACAGAAGCTTTTCAGCTTGATATAGTCCCATTCATTCATTTTTGCTATTGTTTCCCTTGCTCGGGGAGACATGTTCATGAAGAAGTTGCTCATGTTTATATCCGAGCGATTTTTGCCTATGTTTTTTTCTAAGAGTTTTATGGTTTTATGACTTCCATTCAGGTCTTTGATCCATTTTGAGTTGACTTTTGTGTATGGGGTTAGACAGTAGTCCAGTTTCATTCTCTTACATGTAGCTGTCCAGTTTTTCCAACACCAGCTGCTGAAGAGGCTGTCATCTCCCCATTGTATATCCAAGGCTCCTTTATCAAATATTAATTGACTGTATATGTGTGGGTTAATGTTTGAATTTTCTATTCTGTTCCACTGGTCTGTGGGTCTGTTTTTGTGCCAATACCAAATTGTCTTGATTACTGTGGCTTTGTAGTAGAGCTTGAAGTCAGGGAGCATAATTACCCCTGTTTTATTCCTCCTTCTCAGGATTGCTTTGGCTATTCAGGGTCTTTTGTGGTTCCATATGAATTTTAGAATTATTTGTTCCCGTTCATTGAAGAAAGCTGTTGGTAGTTTGATAGGGATTGCATTGAGTCTGTAGATTGCTTTAGGTAGTATAGCCATTTTGACAATATTTATTCTTCCTAGCCAAGAGCATGGGATGCATTTCCATTTGTTAGTGTCCTCTTTAATTTCTCTTAGGAGTGTCTTGTAGTTTTCAGAGTACAGGTCTTTCACTTCCTTTGTTAGGTTTATTCCTAGGTATTTTATTCTTTTTGATGCAATTGTGAATGGAATTGTTTTCCTGATTTCTCTTTCTGTTAGCTCATCATTAGTGTATAGGAAAGCAACAGATTTCTGTGTGTTAATTTTGTATCCTGCAACTTTGCTGAATTCAGATATTAGTTCTAGTAGTTTTGGAATGGAGTCTTTAGGGTTTTTTATGTACAGTATCATGTCATCTGCAAATAGTGACGATTTGACTTCTTCTTTACCAATCTGGATGCCTTGTATTTCTTTGTTTTGTCTGATTGCCGTGACTAGGACCTCCAGTACTATGTTGAATAACAGTGGAGAGAGTGGGCATCCCTGTCTTGTTCCCAATCTTAGATGAAAAGCTTTCAGCATCTCGCTGTTAAGTATGATGTTAGCTGTGGGTTTGTCATATATGGCCTTTATGATGTTGAGGTACTTGCCGTTTATACCCATTTTGTTAAGAGTTTTAATCATGAATCAATGCTGAATTTTGTCAAATGCTTTTTCAGCATCTATGGAGATGATCATGTGGTTTTTGTTCTTCTTTTTGTTAATGTGGTGGATGATGTTGATGGATTTTCGAATGTTGTACCATCCTTGCATCCCTGGAATGAATCCCACTTGATCATGGTGTATGATCCTCTTGATATATTTTTGAATTCGGTTTGCTAATATTTTGTTGAGTATTTTTCATGTACGTTCATCAGGGATATTGGCCTGTAATTTTCTTTTTTGATGAGGTCTTTGCCCGGTTTTGGTATTAGAGTGATGCTGGCTTCATAGAATGAGTTTGGAAGTATTCCCTCCTCTTCTATTTTTTGGAAAACTTTAAAGAGAATGAGTGTTATTTCTTCTCTGTATGTCTGGTAGAATTCAGAGGTGATTCCGTCAGGTCCGGGGGGTTTGTTCTTGGGTAGTTGTTTGATTACCGATTCAATTTCATTGCTGGTGATTGGTCTGTTTAGTTTTTCTGTTTCTTGCTTGGTCAGTCTTGGAAAGTTGTATTTTTCTAAGAAGTTGTCCATTTCTTCTATGTTTTCCAGCTTGTTAGCATATAGATTCTCATAATATTCTCTTATAATTCTTTGTATTTCTGTGGGGTCCGTCGTGATTTTTCCTTTCCCATTTCTGATTCTGTTTATGTGTGTAGATTCTCTTTTTCTCTTAATGAGTCTGTCTGGCTAGGGGTTTATATTTTGTTTATTTTTTTCAAAGAACCAGCTCTTGGTTTCATTGATTTTTTTCTATTGTTTTATTCTTCTCAATTTTATTTATTTCTTCTCTAATCTTTATTATGTCCCTCCTTCTGGTGACTTTGGGCCTCATTTGTTCTTCTTTTTCCAATTTCAGTAATTGTTTCTTTAGACTATTCATTTGGGAATGTTCTTCCTTCTTTAAATAGGCCTGGATTGCAATATACTTTCCTCTTAGAACTGCCTTTGCTGCGTCCCACAGAAGTTGTTTCTTTGTGTTGTTGTTGTCATTAGTCTCCATATATTCTTTGATTTCTATTTTGATTTGGTTGTTAACCCATTGATTAATTAGGAGAATGTTGTTAAGTCTCCATGTATTTGTGAGCCTTTTTGATTTCTTTCTAAAATTTATTTCTAGTTTTATACCTTTGTGATCTGAGAAGTTGGTTGGTAGGATTTCAATATTTTTGAATTTACTGAGGTTCTTTTTGTGGCCTAGTATGTGGTCTATTCTGGAAAATGTTCCATGTGCACTTGAGAAGAATGTGTATCCTGCTGCTTTTGGGTGTAGAGTTCTGTAGATGTCTGTTAGGTCCATCTGTTCTAGTGTGTTGTTCAGTGCCTCTGTTTCTTTACTTATTTTCTGTCTGGTTGATAGGTCTTTTGGAGTGAGTGGTGTGTTGAAGTCTCCTAAAATGAATGCATTGCTCTCTATTTCCTCCTTTAATTGTGTTAGCATTGGTTTCACATATGCTGGTGTGCCTGTGTTGGGTGCATATATATTTATAATAGTTATATCTTCTTGTTGGACTGACCCCTTTATCATTATTTAATGTCCTTCTTTATCTCTTGCTACTTTCTTCGTTTTGAAGTCTATTTTGTCTGATATGAGTACTGCAGCACCTGCTTTTTTCTCCTTGTTGTTCGCATGAAATGTCTTTTTCCATCCCTTCACTTTTAGTCTGTGTATATCTTTGGGTTTGAGGTGAGTCTCTTGTAAGCACCATATAGATGGGTCTTGCTTTTTTATCCATTCTGTTACTCTGTGTCTTTTGATTGGTGCATTCAGTCCATTTACATTTAGGGTGATTATCGATGGATATGTACTTATTGCCATTGCTTGCTTTAGATTCGTGGTTACCAAAGGTTCAAGGGTTCCTTCTTTACTATCGAACAATCTAACTTAACTTTCTTCTTAAGTTTTTTTAAACACCATCTGATGTTTCTTTATTTCTCTCCTTTCTTATTCTTCCTCCTCCATTCTTTCTGTACTAGGTGTTTTATTCTTCGCCTTTAGTTAGTATGTGGATGGTCTACTTTCTTTGCTATGATTTTATTTTCTCTGGTGACATCTTTTTAGCTTTAGGAGTGCTTCCATCTAGAGCAGTCCATTTAAGATATCCTGTAGTGGTGGTTTATGAGAGGCAAACTCTCTCAACTTTCGTTTGTCTGGAAATTGTTTAATCCCTCTGTCATATTTAAATGATAATCGTGCTGGATACAATATTCTTGGTTCGAGGCCCTTCTGTTTCATAACGTTAAATATATCATGGCATTCTCTTCTGGCCTGTAAGGTTTCTGTTGAGAAGTCTGATGATAGTCTGATGGGTTTTCCTTTGCAGATTATCTTTTTTCTCTCTCTAGCTGCCTTTAATACTCTGTCTTTATCTTTGATCTTTGCCATCTTAATTATTATGTGTCTTGGTGTTGTCTTCTTTGGGTCCCTTGTGTTGGGAAATCTGTGGGCT
Source organism: Smutsia gigantea (assembly GCA_032199065.1). NCBI lineage: Eukaryota > Metazoa > Chordata > Mammalia > Pholidota > Manidae > Smutsia > Smutsia gigantea. The sequence continues at coordinate 335,506 of JAVSCE010011620.1, read as the reverse complement.
TCCTGCACTGTGAGACTATTTCCTTACCCAGCGAGGGAAAGTTTTCAGCAATTATTTCTTCAAAGACACTTTCTATCCCTTTTTCTCTCTCTTCTTCCTCTGTTACTCCTATAATGCAAATATTGTTCCGTTTGGATTGGTCACACAGTTCTCTTAATATTCTTTCATTCCTAGAAATCCTTTTATCTCTCTCTGCCTCAGCTGCTCTGTATTCCTGTTCTCTGATTTGTATTCCATTAACAGTCTCTTGCATCTCATCCAGTCTGCTGTTAAGCCCGTCGATCGCTTGTCTGATTTCTGCATTGTCTTTCCTCACTTCCCTCACTTCCTCCCTCAGCTCTTGCACATTTCTCTGTAGGTCCATCAGCATGGTTATGACTTTTATTCTGAATTCTTTTTCAGGACGACTGTGCATTTCCATCCCTTCAGGCTCCCTCTCTGGGGTTGTCTGGTTGATTTTGGTCTGAACCATATTCCTCTGTCTTTCATGGCTATAGAAGTGGTCGCTGGTAGTTGCCACGTATGTCAGCTGGGCTCTTTAAGACTTTAAAAAGAGAAAAAAAAATAAAGAAAAGAAAAAACAAAAAACAAAACAAAACAAAAAAGCAAAAAACAAAACAAAACAAAACAAAATGCCCACTGGGAGTAGATTCTGTGGGGATGCCGTAGGTGTCGCTGTTGCCCTACTATTCTGCAGCCGACTCCGCAGGGCCCTTTATAGCTGTGGCTGGTGTGGGAACGAATGGGAGGCTGTTAATCTCAGTGAGAAGTGTAAGTACGGCCACGTTTCCCTAGTTGCCAGCTAAGGCGTCTGAAACTCCCCAGGACTCCCAGCCTGCTGGGCTGAGTGTGCCGGGCTATCCAGCTCCTCCGCCGGGCTCCTGTCTCTTTAAGACCGGTGAAGAAAGTGCCCGCTGTTTTTTTTTTTTGTCCTTCCCGGGAGCCGGCTGCAAGCACCATGGCGTTCCCCGCCAGATTCTGCCTCTCTGTCTCTGCAATCTCCACTACACTGCGCGACGTGGGTTAGCACTCCCCGCGCAGGTCACTGGGGCTGGCTACTTCGTGGGGTGTTCTTCCACTCCCTCCCGGCTCTGAATCCTCTCCTCCCGCCGGTGCGCTGGGGTGGGGGAGTGCTCAGGTCCTGCCAGGTTGCGGCTCTGTATCTTACCCACCTCTTGGGGTACCAAGTCCTCTCAGGTGTAGCTGCATGCTGTGCGCTTTCCTGTGTATTCTGGTCTCTCTTTTAGGAATAGTTGTATTTGCTGTATTTTCATAGATAAATATAGTGTTGGGAGGAGATTTCTGCCGCCCTGCTCACGCCGCCATCTTCCCGGAAGTCTTGGTTTGGGGTCCTCAGTAATTCTTTATTGTTTGAGGAAAAGTAAAAATTTCTTTCAGCTAATATATTTTTAGTGATTTTCAAATACAGATCTTGTTGGTAACTTATTTCATTAGATAATAAAAAGCTTAATATTTTTTTAATGACTTTTTATACTTGATTCTGGGCTAAAAATGTTTTTTGTTACTTCACTATACACCCCCCCAAAAAAAGTTTAGCCTGACAGATAATTAGGTTTTAAAAGGTATGTTTTGTAGGTGTCTTTGTTTTTGTTTTGTTTCTCCCACCCCCAACCTTATTGAGGTATAATTGAAAAAAATTGTATATATTTAAGGTGTATAATTTGGTGATATATGTTTACATAGTGAAATGATTACCACTATTAGGCTATTAACATATTTATTACCTCTCATAGTTACCACTTTTTGGGTTGTGAGAACACTTAGGATCTACTCTCAGCAAATTTCAAGTATACAGTACAGTATTAACTATAGCACTATGCTGTACATTAAATCTCCAGAACTCACTTATCCTGCATAACTGAAACTTTGTACCTTTTGACAAACATCTTCCCTAATAGGTGTCTTTTCTATTTTGTTCTTTTTTTTATTGAAATATAGTTGATAAACAGTATTATATTGGTTTCAAGTATACAACATAGTTACTCAAGAGTTAATTACATTATTAAATGCTCACTCTGATAAGTATAGTTCTATCGGTCAACATAGAAAGATACTACAGTATTACTGACCATATTCTCTGTGCTGTACTTTCATCCTAATTTATATTATAATTGAGATTTTGTGCCTCTTTATCTCCCTCCCCTATTTCACCCACCCCAAGCCCTCCCCCATGGTAATCATCAGTCTCCTCTGTGTCTGTGAGTCTATTTCTTTTATTCTTTTGTTTTGTTTGTTCAAGATTCTACATGTAAATGAAATCATATGGTATTTGTCTTTCTTTGCCTGGCTTATTTCACTTAGCATAATACACTGTAGGTCCATCCATGTTGCAAGTGGCAAGATTTCTTTATTTTCTGTGGCTGAATAATACTCCATTGTATATATGTACCACATCTTTATCCATTCATCTGTTGATAGACACTCCAGTTGCTTCCAAATCTTGGCTATTGTAAAGAATGTGGCAACAAATATAGGAGTGCATCTATTTTGTTTTTAAACAAAGGAAGCACACAAAGAAGAAAAATGTTAAGGGATGTGTGCTAGTGAGATGTGACACATTTCCATGAATAAACTCTTGTAAAATAGAGTACAGTGAGCAGGTTAATTGTCTCTGAGAGACATCTTACAATTACTAGAAAATTCAGAGGGAGTGTTGAGGAAAGGACATGTAATAGAAAAAGTAAGCTGCCTGTCCTCTCCCCTTCCCACCTTTTAAAATCTTCCTTGCCAGAAAAATCTTTCTGTTTAAGGGGAAAGATCATTTTGTTTTCACCAGTCTAGGTTATAGGCTAGTAAATGTTCATTTTTAGTAATTACAGAAATACTAAAATGTCTTTTTTTTCATTTAGCCCTTCACCTTAATAGTTAAGCAACTTGTTTTGTTTTTGTTTTCCCCCCTAAATTAGTTGATCTGCATAATTTCTTTCATAGGATTTTGGGTAGCCAAATAGATAACCCCACATAAACACCTAGCTTCTTAGGCACCAACTGTAAAGTGCATAGAAAATACTGTTAAACACTAGAGATAGATTGTGAAAGTGCTGCTGACTAACTTATGAAATTATTTCTTAATTGCCCTTGGTCAGCTCATGCCCAGACTTCTATACAGCCAATAGCCCATTCCAACCATTCTGTAATGTTGCTAAAAATAATTTTTCTGCTTCACTCTTAAAACTCTTAATGACCCCTCTCTGTCTTTAAACAATGACAGAGCCCTTTCCTATGTCAATCTCAGATTATATGGAACTGTAATAATTTTTATTTTAGAAGCAGGTAATCCTGTTAAGGCTTCACACTTGGTATGTTTTTACCTTTTAAGTTTTGCCTCAAGTAGGGAACCTACTAAGGTAAAAAATGCACTTTTGCCCCGGATTCACAATTGAGGAGTTACACTGTCTCAAATACAAACTTTTGATGTGGCCTGCAAAACTGGTACTCAAGAGCCACACAGGGCATGGCAGTTAGTTCTCCTTATAACCTAGGAAACATGCCTTATCCTAGCCCTTCCTAACTGAATCTCTCATCTCTGAACAAAGACTTTTCTACTTGCCTAATCATAGTGTCTGTTTTTCCAAGAAACCTTCTCAGATTAACTCTTCCCATCCACTAATCCCCAAGTTTTTTCTCAAGAAATTTAGACACTGTCATGGGTCTAAAAGTTCTCTATGAGATTTAAACAATTTTGTGGTTCTCTATATAGATGGGAACACCATGCATCGGGTGTCTACTGGAGAGTGAAGTTGAAATGATAATTTTGAAACAATGGTAGAACCTTTCCGAAATTTTGTAAGCAGCAAATTTGGGCAGCAGGTTAAAATTAGGATTTTAAAACTGCTTTCTGTGTGATTCCAGGAATTAAGGTACTTACCTCAGTACTACCTTCATGGTGGCTGAGCAGATGGATGAACGGGTGGCAGTAACATCACCCTTAACTTTATTTAACGAGGATGGCTTTACTTCTGTTTATTTTATATATTGTGGTTCAGTGGACATTTCTTTTGAGAAGTCCACCCTCCTCCCTAAAAGTTTAAAAAAATCACTGGAATAACATATTTATGTTTTGGGGTGTTGGTAGGGGAACAGGGATTATGTGTGTGGCTAAGTTATTTGTAAATAGATTTTCTGTAGTTAACCAAATAAGGAGTCCTCCTCAATGATTAATAGTGATTGGGAAATGCTACTCTAGAAATCTTACATTGGTAGGTCAGTAGTTCTCAAATTTTTTTATCTCAGCACCCCTTTGTACTCTTAGAATTTTTTGCATCTTCCAATGAACCTGTTTATATGGGCTATACCCATGAATTGAGCAATGTATTTAGAAAATAAAGCAAAATGTTTTAATTTATTAAAAATAATAAACTCATTACTTATTAAAAACAATAACATTTTTATTAAAATAAGTATATTTTCCAAAACAAAAAAATTTAGCAAGTGGCATTGTTTTACATTTTTGCAAATCTCTTTAATGTCTGGCTTAATAGAACAAATATGGATTCTCATACCTGTTCCTGCATTGAGTCTGTTGTGATATGCTGTTTTAGTTGAATTTATATGAAGAAAATCAGTCTCATGCATATAAAGAGTTGGAAAGGTAAAGGCATTTAACAGCTTCTTTAGATATCATGAGTATTTTTCTTTGACATCAAACCCCATAAATCTGTAGTTTCTTACTTGTAACATGGAATCTGAAATCATAGCAATGAACTTTATGTTTTTTGAATTAAAAGTAGCAATGTACCCTTGTAAAAAACTCTTAAGGCCTTCTCATTGGCCTTCCATTACTGCTGCTCTGTCACACTTAAAGTCAAAGTCCTTAAGTTATCGGGCCTCCTATTATTTCTCTGATCTCTTTTTCAAACTCTGCTGACTCTGCTCTAGTCACACTGAACTCCTTGCTGTTTGTTCCTCTAAACAGTCTCCTTTGTTGGGCTTTTGTGCTTCTTGTTCTCTCTGACGTCTTAGCAAATAAATTATATATTGTGTTAAATGATCTTAATTTGGTAAAAACCTACCAGCAGAACACATCTCTGTCTTTGGATGTGAAAATAGGAATTCCTGAGTAGAATTGCTTATACCTGGCATTGGAATTGCGGTCAGAAACATTTACTCACTGGCATTGTACCTGTCCACTGTTGGCAGAAATGGAAGTGGCACGTCATGTGGCTTGTTAATACTTTGCTATAGAATACATACGTGTGCCTCCCCATTGCAAAAACACTAAAAATTGTCTTTACTACTGGCATGTACTAGGATCTAACCACATAGGTGATGTTATCTCAGGAAAATATAATAGAACTAGGAAGTCATTTTATGTTAAGGCAGATGTGATTTAAGTAGGTGATTGACACAAGCTACTAATCAGAAACATTGAACATTTTTCTCCAAAAGTACATGTTTATTGCTTTATATGCTTAACATCCTTCACTTAAAAAATACAGTAAACGACATATGGGAAGATGGCAGCATGAGCAGGGCGGTGGAAATCTCGCAAAACCGTATATATTTGTGAAAATACAACTATTCCTAAGAGACCAGAACATACAATACAACAGCCAGGCTACAGCTACATCTGCGAGAACTCAGCGCCTCCCGAAGCGGGTAAGATACAAAGCCGTGACCTGGCAGGACCCGAGCACTCCCCCACCCAAGTGCACTGGCGGAAGGAAAAGAATCAGAGTTGGGAGGGAGTAGAAGCACAGGACTGCTAAATAACCAGCCCTGGTGGTCTGCACTGGGACACAGACACACATCGCATGGTGTACTGGAGATTAGAGAAACAAAAGGGCAGAATCCAAGACAGAGACTGCAAGCGGGTCCCCTCAGTCGGCTCCCCGGGACAAAAGAAAAGCGGGCGCTTTTTTAAAAAGTCTTAAAGAGACAAGAGCCCAACAGCGGAACAAAATCGTCCCAGTGCACTCAGCCAAGTAGGCTAGGAATTCTGGGGAATTTCGGACCCCCTAGCCAGCAGCCAGGCAAAGCAGCCATGCCAAAGCTTCCCACAGAGATCAGCAGCCTGCCATTCGTTGCCCCCCGGCCGGAGCCACAAAGGGTCCGGAGGATCCACCACAGCTGCAGAACAGCGGGAGAGCAGCCCCGCCCACAGCAACCTCACAGAATCTCGTCCCTGCTGGCACACAGCTAAGCAGGAAGGGCCCCAGAACCCAGAACAAGATCTGAAAAGCACCAAGAGGACAAGAATGCACCCAGCGAGACTACAAACCCCGCAGTGTTATAGGCAAGGCTGAGGCAGCCCTGCACACAAGCAGTTCAGGGAATTATCCCAGAGACTGCCTCCCGGTGTGTGGGTACCAAGTTCAGGCCCTGGAGAAGGGCAAGGAGAACAACAAGGCAAGAAGGGACTTTGTTCTCCCAGCTGACACATGTGGCACCTACCAGCGATCACGTCTATCACAATGAAAAGACAGAGGAATATGGTCCAGACAAGGATAACCCAGACAACCCCAGAGAGAGGGCATGATGGGATACACTTACACAATCTTCCTGAAAAAGAATTCAGAATAAAAGTCATAACTATGCTGATGGATCTACAGAGAAATATGCAAGAGCTAAGGGAGGAAGTAAGGGAAGACAATGCAGAAATGAGACACGCGATCGATGGGCTTAAGAGCAGACTGGACCAGGTGCAAGAGACTGTTAATGGAATAGAAATCAGAGAACAGGAATACAGAGAAGCTGAGGCAGAGAGAGATAAAAGGATCTCTAGGAATGAAAGAATATGAAGAGAACTGTGTGACCAATCCAAATGGAACAATATTTGCGTTATAGGAGTACCAGAAGAACAAGAAGAGAGAAAAAGGGATAGAAAGTGTCTTTGAAGAAATAATTGCTGAAAAATTCCCCAAGCTGGGGAAGGAAATAGTTTCTCAGACCATGGAAGCCCACAGATCTCCCAACACAAGGGACCCAAGGAAGACAACACCAAGACACATAATAATTAAAATGGCAAAGATCAAAGACAAGGACAGAGTATTAAAGGCAGCGAGAGAGAGAAAAAAGATCACCTACGAAGGAAAACACATTAGGCGATCATCAGACTTCTCAACAGAAACCTTACAGGCCAGAAAAGAATAGCATGATATATTTAACATAATGAAACACAAGGGCCTTGAACCAAGAATACTGTATCCAGAACGATTATCATTTAAATTTGAGGGACGGATTAAACAATTCCCAGACAAACGAAAGCTGAGGGAATTTGCCTCCCACAGACCACCTCTACAGGATATCTTAAAGTAACTGCTCTAGATGGAAGCACTCCTGAAGCTAAAAAGATGTCACCAGAGAAGATAAAATCATAGCAAAGAAAGCAGACCATCCAAATACTAACTAATGGCAAAAAGTAAAATCAACTATCCACAAAAACAGTCAAAAGAAACATAAAAGAGTACAGAATAAAACACCTAGTATATAAAGAATGGAGGAGGAAGAATAAGAAGGGAGAGAAATAAAGAATCATCAGACTGTGTTTATAATAGGTTAACAAAAGAGTTAAGTTTGACTGTTAGTAAAGAAGTTACCTTTGAACCTTTGGTAAACACAAATCTAAAGCCTGCAATGGCAATAACTACATATCTATGGATAATCACCCTAAATGTAAATGGACTGAATGCATCAATCAAAAGACACTGAGTAAAAGAAAGAAAAAAGCAAGACCCATCTACATGCTGCTTACAAGAGACCCACCTCAAACTCAAAGATATATACAGACTAAAGGTGAAGGGATGGAAAAAGATATTTCATACAAACAACAAGGAGAAAAAAGCAGGTGTTGCAGTACTTGTATCAGACAAAATAGACTTCAAAACGAAGAAAGTAGCAAATGATAAAGAAGGGCATTACATAATGATAAAGGGGTCAGTCCAACAAGAAGATATAACCATTATAAATATGTATGCACCCAAAACAGGAGCACCAGCATATGTGAAACAAATACTAAAAGACTTAAAAGAGGAAATAGAAAGAAATGCATTCATTTTAGGAGACTTCAGCACACCACTCACTCCAAAAGACATATCAACCAGACAGAAAATAAGTAAAGACACAGAGGCACTGAACACACTAGAACAGATGGACCTAACAGACATCTACAGAACTCTGCACCCAAAAGCAGCAGGATACACATTCTTCTAAAGTGCACATGGAACATTTTCCAGAATAGACCACATCCTAGGCCACAAAAAGAACCTCAGTAAATTCAAAAATACTGAAATTCTACCAACCAACTTCTCAGATCACAAAGATGTAAAACTAGAAATAAATTGTACAAAGAAAACAAAAAAGCTCAAAATACATGGAGCCTTAACAATATTCTCCTAAATAATCAATGGATCAACGAGCAAATTAAAACAGAGATCAAACAATATTTGGAGACAAAAACAACAACACAAAGCCGCAACTTCTGTGGGAAGCAGCAAAGGCAGTTCTAAGAGGAAAGTATATTGCAATCCAGGCCTATTTGAAGAAGGAAGAACAATCCCAAATGAATAGTCTACAGTCACAATTATTGAAATTGGAAAAAGAAGAACAAATGAGGCCCAAAGTCACCAGAAGGAGGGACATAATAAAGATTAGAGAAGAAATAAATAAAATTGAGAAGAATAAAACAATAGAAAAAAATCAATGAAACCAAGAGCTGGTTCTTTGAAAAAATAAACAAAATAGATAAACCCCTAGCCACACTCCTTAAGAGAAAAAGAGAATCTACACACATAAACAAATCAGAAATGAGAAAGAAAAAATCACGACACACCCCACAGAAATACAAAGAATTATAAGAGAATACTATGAAAATCTATATGCTAACAAGCTGGAAAACCTAGAAGATATGGACAACTTCTTAGAAAAATACAACCTTCGAAGACTGACCAAGCAAGAAACAGAAAACCTAAACAGACCAATCACCAGCAATGAAATTGAATCAGTAATCAAAAAACTACCCAAGAACAAAACCCCCCGGACCAGATGGATTCACCTCTGAATTTTACCAGACATATAGAGAAGAAATAATACCCATTCTCCTTAACGTTTTCCAAAAAATAGAAGAGAACAGAATACTTCCAAACTCATTCTATAGAGCACGCATCACTCTAATACCAAAACCGGGCAAAGACCTCACCAAAAAAGAAAATTACAGACCAATATCCCTGATGAACATAGGTGCAAAAATACTCAACAAAATATTACCAAACCGAATTCAAAAATACATCAAGAGAATCATACACCATGATCAAGTGGGATTCATCCCAGGGATGCAAGGATGGTACAACATTCAAAAATCCATCAACATCATCCACCACATCAACAAAAAGAAGAGCAAAAACTGCATGATGATCTCCATACATGCTGAAAAAGCATTTGACAAAATTCAACATCCATTTATGATAAAAACTCTCAACAAAATGGGTATAAAGGGCAAGTACCTCAACATAATACAGGCCATATATGACAAACCTACAGCCAACATCATACTTAACGGCAAGAAGCTGAAAGCTTTTTATCTATGATCAGGAACAAGACAGGGATGCCCACTCTCCCTACTGTTACCCAACATAGTACTGGAGGGCCTTGCGACGGCAATCAGACAAAACAAAGAAATACAAGACATGCGGATTGGTAAAGAAGAAGTCAAACTGTCACTGTTTGCAGATGACATGATATTATACATAAAAAACCCTAAAGACTCCACTCCAAAACTACTAGAACTAATATCTGAATTCAGCAAAGTTGCAGGATACAAAATTAACACACAGAAATCTGTTGCATTCCTATACACTAACGATGAGCTAACAGAAAGAGAAATCAGGAAAACAATTCCATTCACAATTGCATCAAAAAGAATAAAATACCTAGGAATAAACCTAACCAAGGAAGTGAATGACCTATACCCTGAAAACTAAAAGACACTCCTAAGAGAAATTAAAGAGGACACTAACAAATGGAAATTCATCCCATGCTCTTGGATAGGAAAAATAAATATTGTCAAAATGGCTATACTACCTAAAGCAATCTACAGATTCAATGCAATCCCTATCGAAATACCAACAGCATTCCTCAATGAACTAGAACAAATAGTTCTAAAATTCATATGGAACCACAAAAGACCCCAAATAGCCAAAGCAATCCTGAGAAGGAAGAATAAAACAGTGAATTACGCTCCCTGACTTCAAGCTCTACTACAAAGCCACAGTCATCAAGACAATTTGGTACTGGCACAAGAATAGACCTAAAGACCAGTGGAACAAAATAGAAAATCCAGACATTAACCCAAACATATATGGTCAATTAATATATGATAAAGGAGCCTTGGATATACAATGGGGAGATGACAGCCTCTTCAGCAGCTGGTGTTGAAAAAACTGGACAGCTACATGTAAGAGAATGAAACTGGACTACTGTCTAATGCCATACACAAAAGTCAACTCAAAATGGATCAAACACCTGAATGTAAGTCATGAAACCATAAAACTCTTAGAAAAAAACATAGGCAAAAATCTCTTGGACATAAACATGAGCGACTTCTTCATGAACATATCTCCCTGGGCAAGGGAAACAAAAGCAAAAATGAACAAGTAGGACTATATTAAACTAAAAAGCTTCTGTACAGCAAAGAAGACCACCAGTAGAACAAAAACACATCCTACAGTATGGGTGAATATATTCATAAATGATGTATCCGATAAGAGGTTGACATCCAAAATATACAAAGAACTCACGCACTTCAACAAACAAAAAGCAAATAATCCAGTTTAAAAATGGGTAAAGGATATGAATAGACACGTCTCCAAAGAAGAAATTCAGGTGGCCAACAGGCACATGAAAAGATGCTCCACATCGCTAATCATCAGAGAAATGCAAATTAAAACCACAATGATATATCACCTCACACCAGTAAGGATGGCCAACATCCAAAAGACAAACAGCAACAAATGTTGGCGAGGATGTGGAGAAAAGGGAACCCTCCTACACTGCTGGTGGGAATGTAAATTTCTTCAATCATTGTGGAAAGCAGTATGGAGGTTCCTCAAAAAACTCAAAATAGAAATACCATTTGACCTAGGAATTCCACTCCTAGGAATTTACCCTAAGAATGCAGGAGCCCAGTTTGAAAAAGGCAGATGCACCCCTATGTTTATTGCAGCACTATTTACAATAGTCAAGAAATGGAAGCAACCTAAGTGTCCATCAGTAGATGAATGGATAAAGAAGAAGTGATACATATACACAATGGAATATTATTGAGCCATAAGAAGAAAACAAATCCTACCATTTGCAACAACATGGATAGAGCTAGAGGGTATTATGCTCAGTGAAATAAGCCAAGCCGAAAAAGACAAGTATCAAATGATTTCACTCATATGTGGAGCATAAGAACAAAGAAAAAAACTGAAAGAACAAAACAGCCGCAGACTCACAGAACCCAAGAATGGCCTAACAGTTACCAAAGGGAAAGAGACTGGGGAGGATGGGTGGGAAAGGAGAAACAAGGGGGAAAAGGGGGCAATACGATTAGCAGACGTAATGTTAGGGGGGCACAGGGAGGGCTGTACAACTCAGAGAAGACAAGTAGTGATTCTATAGCATCTCACTACGCTGATGGACAGTGACTGTAATGGGGTAGATGGTGTGGACCTGATGACGTGGGAGTTTAATAACCATAATGTTGCACATGTAACTGTAGATTAATGATACCAAAATTAAAAAATAATAATTTGTAAAAAAATACAGTAAACTATACATTTTTAGGAAGTTATATTTTCAGATGATATTTGATATTTCAATGAATTCACCAATTTATTGAGTGCAGGCCAAGGATACAGTAGTTAAAGGGTTATATTTCCTGTGCCCAAGGAGTTTACAGAATTGTTATGATAGTGTATTGCATGATGAGGAGCCCCAAGTAAAGAAGGGCAAATTCTTTTTTTTTCTTTTTTTTTAATATAATTTATTTTATTATCATTAATTTACAATTACATGTGCAATATTACGATTATTAAACTACCCCTTCATCAGGTCCCCCCCACCAACCCCATTACAGTCACTGTCCATCAGCGTAGTGAGATGCTATAGAATCACTACTTGTCTTCTCTGAGTTGTACTGCCCTCCCCGTGCCCCCCCAACATTACATCTGCTAATCGTAATGCCCCTTTTTCCCTCTTATCCCTCCCTTCCCGCCCATTTTCCCCAGTCCCTTTCCCTTTGGTAACTATTAGTCCGTTCTTGGGTTCTGTGAGTCTGCTGCTGTTTTGTTCCTTCAGTATTTTTTCTTTGTTCTTATACTCCACATATGAGTGAAATCATTTGATACTTGTCTTTTTCGGCTTGGCTTATTTCACTGAGCATAATACCCTCTAGCTCCATCCATGTTGTTGCAAATGGTAGGATTTGTTTTCTTCTTATGGCTGAATAATATTCCATTGTGTATATGTACCACATCTTCTTTATCCATTCATCTACTGATGGACACTTAGGTTGCTTCCATTTCTTGGCTATTGTAAATAGTGCTGCAATAAACATAGGGGTGCATCTGTCCTTTTCAAATTGGGCTGCTGCATTCTTAGGGTAAATTCCTAGGAGTGGAATTCCTGGGTCAAATGGTATTTCTATTTTGAGTTTTTTGAGGAACCTCCATACTGCTTTCCACAATGGTTGAACTAATTTGCAGTCCCACCAGCAGTGTAGGAGGGTTCCCTTTTCTCCACATCCTCGCCAACATTTGTTGTTGTTTGTGTTTTGGATGTTGGCCATCCTCACTGGTGTGAGGTGATATCTCATTGTGGTTTTAATCTGCATTTCTCTGATGATTAGCGATGTGGAGCATCTTTTCATGTGCCTGTTGGCCATCTGAATTTCTTCTTTGGAGAAGTGTCTATTCATGTCCATTGCCCATTTCTTAATTGGATTATTTGCTTTCTGTTTGTTAAGGTGCATGAGTTCTTTATATATTTTGGATGTCAACCCTTTATCAGATACGTTTTTTATGAATATATTCTCCCATACTGTAGGATGTCTTTTTGTTCTACTGATGGTGTCCTTTGCTGTACAGAAGCTTTTCAGCTTGATATAGTCCCACTTGTTCATTTTTGCTTTTGTTTCCCTTGCCCGGGGAGATATGTTCATGAAGAAGTTGCTCATGTTTATGTCCAAGAGATTTTTGCCTATGTTTTTTTCTAAGAGTTTTATGGTTTCATGACTTACATTCAAGTCTTTGATCCACCTTGAGTTTACCTTTGTGTATGGGGCTAGACAGTAGTCCAGTTTCATTCTCTTACATGTAGCTGTCCAGTTTTTCCAACACCAGCTGCTGAAGAGGCTGTCATCTCCCCATTGTATATCCAAGGCACTTTTATCAAATATTAATTGACTGTATATGTTTGGGTTAATGTTTGGATTTTCTATTCTGTTCCACTGGTCTGTGGGTCTGTTTTTGTGCCAATACCAAATTGTCTTGATTACTGTGGCTTTGTAGTAGAGCTTGAAGTCAGGGAGTGTAATTCCCCCTGTTTTATTCCTCCTTCTCAGGATTGCTTTGGCTGTTCGGGGTCTTTTGTGGTTCCATATGAATTTTAGAATTATTTGTTCCAGTTCATTGAAGAAAGCTGTTGGTAGTTTGATAGGGATTGCATTGAATCTGTAGATTGCTTTAGGTAGTATAGCCATTTTGACAATATTGATTCTTCCTAGTCAAGAGCATGGGATGCATTTCCATTTGTTAGTGTCCTCTTTAATTTCTCTTAGGAGTGTCTTGTAGTTTTCAGAGTACAGGTCTTTCACTTCCTTCCTTAGGATTATTCCTAGGTATTTTATTCTTTTTGATGCAATTGTGAATGGAATTGTTTTTCTGATTTCTCTTTCTGTTAGTTCATCATTAGTGTATAGGAAAGCAACAGATTTCTGTGTGTTAATTTTGTATCCTGCAGCTTTGCTGAATTCAGATATTAGTTCTAGTAGTTTTGGAATCGAATCTTTAGGGTTTTTTATGTACAGTATCATGTCATCTGCAAATAGTGACAATTTGACTTCTTCTTTACCAATCTGGATGCCTTGTATGTCTTTGTTTTGTCTGATTGCTGTGGCTAGGACCTCCAGTACTATGTTGAATAACAGTGGAGAGAGTGGGCATCCCTGTCTTGTTCCCGATCTTAGATGAAAAGCTTTCAGCGTCTCGCCGTTAAGTATGATGTTAGCTGTGGGTTTGTCATATATAGCCTTTATGATGTTGAGGTACTTGCCGTCTATACCCATTTTGTTGAGAGTTTTAATCAGGAATGGATGCTGAATTTTGTCAAATGCTTTTTCAGCATCTATGGAGATGATCATGTGGTTTTTGTTCTTCTTTTTGTTGATGTGGTGGATGATGTTGATGGATTTTCGAATGTTGTACCATCCTTGCATCCCTGGGATGAATCCCACTTGATCATGGTGTATGATCCTCTTGATGTATTTTTGAATTCGATTTGCTAATATTTTGTTGAGTATCTTTGCATCTACGTTCATCAGGGATATTGGTCTGTAATTTTCTTTTTTGGTGAGGTCTTTGCCCGGTTTTGCTATTACAGTGATGCTGGCTTCATAGAATGAGTTTGGAAGTATTCCCTCCTCTTCTATTTTTTGGAAAACTTTAAGGAGAATGGGTATTATTTCTTCTCTATATGTCTGGTAGAATTCAGAGGTGAATCCATCGGGCCCAGGGGTTTTGTTCTTGGGTAGTTTTTTGATTACCAATTCGATTTCGTCACTGGTGATTGGTCTGTTTAGTTTTTCTGTTTCTTGCTTGGTCAGTCTTGGAAGGTTGTATTTTTCTAAGAAGTTGTCCATTTCTTCTATGTTTTCCAGCTTGTTAGCATATAGATTCTCATAATATTCTCTTATGATTCTTTGTATTCCTGTGGGGTCTGTCGTGATTTTTCCTTTCTCATTTCTGATTGTGTTTATGAGAAGGGCAAATTCTTACCAAGTCTTTAGGAAAAGGCCTATATCCAAGTTAAAGTTGGACACTTAGGGATTTCTTTTCCTGTTATGTGGTAAGAGTTCAGAAATATTTATACAACTTTATGTATCCTGAGCATTTGTAATGGCTTAATACTTTAAAAATTCATTTTTAGGAAATATTTAAGGAAAGAAATAGGGCCTAATGATGAGATATTTAATATTGTACTTAAAACCCTACAAAAGTCATATGTCAACATGAGAAAGTCATCTATCTACCTTATTTACTTTATTTCCAGATTTGAAAAAGTCAAACCTTTCTTTTTGCTTTGCATTTGTATATCAGTTGGGTTTCTTGGTTGCAAATATAAGGCTTGGTCATAAAAGAGATGGAGGTGCTGCTCAGAGGGTCATGAAAGGGAAGAGCAGCCCTCACAGAGAATCTGGTAGGAGCCGAAAGAGCTCTGTCCAGGTGCTCAGGCTTCATGGCAGCAGGCTTCTGAGTGGGAAAGGCCTGCTGGATCCCTGCTTTTGTTGTGACTGACCTCCAGTCTGTCTTTTCTTTCTGCAGTTACATGCTTATACTTTTAGCGGAGAGTGTTTGTGCTCACTCCTTGGCTATGCTGGAACTGGAAGAAATAGGGTCTAGTCTTTTGGCTTCTATGGCAGGAAGCAGTCACCAGAAATTCCTCTTTTACCAAGATAGCACAAAAGGGAGAGATAATTCCTGAAAAGGAAGTTGGAGTCCTATTAGGAAGGTGTCCAGGAATGACAGATATTCACAATTAAAGGGAGAACTATCTTTATAAACCCATAGAAGGAACAAAAATTAAAACAGGATTGCTGCCTTGATTAAAAGAAAAATGGATTACATTTATAAAGTAACACTTTTTAATATAGTAGTACAAAACACCTGCGTTTTTACATTTGTAATTTCTGAAATAAATATACTTAGATCAGTACCACTTAACTGATGTGATATTCCTGAAAACGTTGTTGTGTGTATGTATGTTTGTATGTCTTTGTGTATGATACAGTTTATAGTGAAGGGAATTCAATTACCACTTCACTGATAATGTGTTATTTAAAATTTATGGGCACATTAAACAGTTTCCTGTTATTATAAGTTAACAAACTTGTGGTTAAATGTTAGTTTTAAAAATGCTCTTATTTTCAAAATAAAGTATTTCTGTAATGATTGATTTTTTGAGATCTTGGTATATGCTTAGAGACACTTTTTTTAGTCACAGTTTACAAAAGCTATACTGCTTCATAAGAGTTCTGAAGTAAAGCATAGCACTTTGATATTTAGAAGTAATTGTTAATTTCATTTTAAACTTTAATTGGGGAGTTTGAGTGGTGCAGAGTTTTTCTTGAATGCCTAAAGGGACTATTTTTAAAACTAATTAAGAGCTTCCAAGTGAATTTAAATATGTCTTGTTTTTAAAGAGATTTCCTTTTAAATTTTCTAAGTCTTTTTGGTTAAGGCATTCTCTGATTTTTTTAAAATTTGTTTCTAGTTTTAAAAATATTATCTACCTGTCTTGCCTCAAAAAGGTGTGATTTCTTTGTCAGATATGTAAGGTATAACTATATAGACTTTATTATTTTTAAAAGTTGACATATATAAATATAATATGAATGCATATTGTAAAAACACAAGGAAGGGACTACTGTAAGAAAAAATATATATAAGCAGAGAGGAAAAGGTCTGCTGGGCCATGTTTGAGAGTGATGAAGTTTTGGTGATTTAATTTTTATCCAAGAAAATTTATAGTGGAGCAGGGAATCCAGCTGCACATGGTAGACTGTGAAGAGATATGGAAAGGTGTGCCTTCGATCAGTGATTCTCAACCAGTAGTGATTTTGTCCTCCAAGGGGACATTTTACAATATCTAGAGACATTTTTGCCTGTCACAACTCTGGATGGGGGTTGCTAATGGCATCTCGTGATCAGAGGCCAGGTGTGCTGATAAACATCTTACAGTGCACGGGGCAGCTCCCCACAAAAGAGAATTATTTGGCTCAAGATGTCAGTAGTGGTGAGGTTGAAAATTGCTTTAGATCCAGGATGGCTGATGCAAAATGAAAGAGTAGATCTGAAAAAGTCATCTTCCACTAGAAAACTGGAAAAAGGAAAACAAAAGATAAAAAGGGAAACCTGTCTTTTATTTACAAAAAAAAATGTTAAGTTGGCAGTTTAAATTCATTTCAGGCCCCTCCCCTGTGCCTCATCCCCATTTTCTCATATGCAGCTTTTATATGATGGTGTGGGACCGTATTCATAGTATCTAATGACTAGACTTGGCAGTCTGACTAGTCTGAAGAGGCACATTATCTGTCAGGTGTTAACCCTTTAGTTAATAGAGTGTGGAGAGATGCCAGAATTTCAGGTTAAGGGCCTGGGTGGCAGGGAGTCTGTTGGGAGGAGAGTGCAGTCTTTGAGCAACAATTCAACATTAGACCTGATGGTTAGTTCTCAGGCTGGTGCTGCAAAAGCATACTTAACTCTCATACAAAGGAAAATCTGAATATTACAGTATAGGAATATGGTAGAAAACGATACTACTAATTAAAGTAGAAATTATAAATAAGGATAGCTTTTTTCCAAACTTATCATTGGTAGTACTTTAGAAAAGATCGATTTGATCATAGAAAAATGTAGAGGAAGGTGTTTTATATTCAGAATCTGAAGGGAACTTTTTGATGCTTACAAGGAGTTTTTAGAGATTAATAACGATGATTTTGTAGTAAGCATGTTTTCACATCAAAATTTCTTAAATTTTTGAATTGACTTTTCTTTATTTATAAATCTATTTAGGGTTTTTTGGTTCTTAATTATTCATTTATCCATTCAACCAACCAACAAAATGGCAAGAAGTATTTTAGGTATCAGTGATGACAAGACAAAGTCTATTTCATAGACCTTAAATCCTAGTAGGAATAAGCAAACAAACAGACTAAATAAAGAACTATTGTGGTTTCAGAAAAAAGTAAAAAGAATAAACAAAATAGAGCAGGTTGGGTTAAAGAGGGTCTGGCAGATAAGAAAGGGGGTGTTCTTTTGAAAATAGTGGTCACTTGAGGTGATGTTTGAGAAGAGACCAGAATGTTCAGATGTAGCCTGCTGTGCAAAAATCTGTTGAAGGAACATCCTAGAAGAGGAGCTAGCTAGTGTAAAGACCTTGAAGCAGGACAAGCTTGATGTATGCAAGAAAGACCAAGGCAACAAGTAGGACTTGATTATTACATTAGTGAGGAAGAATGATTAGAGATAAGCAGGGAGAAGTAGAGAGGAACCACATCATGTAGGACCTTATAGGCCTAGTGATGATAACAATTAGAAGATTTTAAGCAAGGGACAAAATAAAAGTTCTAAAATGATAATTCTGGTTCCTCTGTGAAAGAAAGAATACTATTTATTGTTGGGTAAGAATGAAGCAAAGTGACAAGTTTGGAGCCGAAGGTGTTGGTAGTGTAGACTAGTAGTATAGGTGGTGAGAAGCCATCAGAGTTGGAGTCTTTGGATGACTGAGCTTTGAAGGAGACACTTCAAGAAGGTGGAGTTGTCAACATGTCATGCTATCGAGAGGTCAGATGAGATTTAGCCCTGGTCACTATAGAATGGCAGCCCCTGCTGATGCTGTCACACTTAGGTGGAGAAGAGCCTTGGAAGATGAATAGAGAAAATTTACTAAGAGTTTTTTGAAGAGTCTGCCTCTGAAAGGCAAAGAATATGAGTGGGAGTCTGGGGGACATGAGGACAAGGAAAGCTTTTTTTTTGTTTTTCTGAGCATTTTAGTATACCAGTGGGAATGATCCAGTTGTGATTAAGTCAGTTTCTCATGAATGAAGTTAGGATTTCCTGAAGTAGAAAAGAGTTAAGGGACTCATAGAGAATTATTTATACCTTTGGGAAAATTGAATTCTTAATTTGGCATTATAGGTGAACCATAAAAGAAGATGAGTACATTGCATATATATAGTTTTATTCATTAAGTGTATGTACTTGATCCTACCCAAGTACCAGAAACTAGAATATAAAGGTAAGACATTGTCCCTTCCCTCAAGAAACTAAAGATTTAGCATGATAGATGTGTATACCCTTGCTGAGCAAAGCACTGTTCTTAGACTAGCAGCATTGGCCTCACCTGAGAGCTTGATGGAGCTACCAAATGCCCTACGCCAGACCTATTAAATCATAATTGTATTTTAACACGACATCTAGGTAATTTATATGCATGTTAAAAGCTTGAGAAGCACTGTTATACACACACTAAACATAATAAAATGGTGACTAAAGCTAAAGTTCTTAAAAACAGAATACTGTAACACCTCAATTATTACCCTCATCTCCCCCAAAGAAGAAAAATGGTAGGGAGAAGAAAAGTTAAATTAGACATTTCCCTGGATTGGCATATTAAAAGGTGCTTAATAAGAGTTTGTTGAACTGAACTAGCCTCAGGCACTACCTTTTTAGAATGCATTGCTATTTAGCAGTCTGTGTTTAGTGTTTATGCACAGAGTATTTGTAAATAGATTGTTTCTGTAAAAAGAGTAAAACTCAGATCACAGAAGAGGAAAAGGAAAGCCAGTATTACATCAATTGATTGCAATTTATTGAATATTTGCTAGTGACATGTGCATGGGAGGTGCTGGGATATAAAGATGAGTGACATAGTCACTGCCCTGTAATAAGAAACTCATGGATTTTTTTTTATTCTTTAGGTTATAATACAATAGAGTTGTTACTTTTATTACTTAATTGTTGAAGCTTGGCCATTAGGAGCTCTTTCAAGTTGGCTTCTTTTGAAAACTACTTTTTGAGTCTAGTTTTTATCAATTCTTCTTTATTTTGAGGGATGACTAATTTAGGATCAATTTTATGAAAAGTTGGATCTTCTGACCAGCCACCTATATCAGATCACCTATGGTGTTTTAAAAAAAACAAACCACACTTAACATCACTAATCATTAGGGAAATGCAAATCAGTACTACAATGAGCTACTACATCATATGCATTAGGATAGCTCTTACTAAAAAAAAGGTGGAGGCAACAAGTGTTGGCAGGATGTGGAGAAATTAGAACCCTCCTGCATTACTGGTGGGAATGTAAAATGGTGCAGCTTCTGTGGAAAACAGTATGGTGGTTCCTCAAAACACTAAACATAGAATTACCATATGTTCCAGCAATTCCACTTCTAGGTATATACTTTAAAGAATTAAAAGCAGAGACTTGAACACATATTTTTTTGTATACCAGTGTTCATAGCAGCACTATTTACAATAACCGAAAGATAGAAATGACCCAAATATCCACTACTAGATGAATAGATAAATAAAATGTGCTGTTTATATACAGTGAGATATTATTCAGCCATAAAAAGGAATGAATGAAAATCAATTCTTGTAACCTATTACATTAACAGGCTAAAGAAGAATCATATACATGGTCATAGTAATAGATGCAGAAAAACTGTTGGACAAAATCTAACCCTCATTCATGGTAAAAACTCAATAAACTAGGAATAGAGGGGCAACTTCCTCAATTTGGTAAAGAATATGTACAAAAAACCTACAGCTAAGGTCATACTTAATGGTAAGAAACTCAAAGGATCTCCACTAAGATCAGGAATAAGCAGAGATGTGCACTCTCTCCACTGCTTTTCAGCATCATACTGGAAGTCCTAAATAATGCAATAAAACAAGAAAAGACGTAAATGGGATGCAGATTGGGAGAGAGGAAATAAAGCTATTATTGTTCATGGATGACATGACCATCCATGTAGAAATTTGAAAGAATGGACCAAGAAACTCCTGGAACTAATAAGTAATTATAGCAATGTTCCAGGATGAAAGGTTTACATACAAAAGCCAATCACTTTCATATGTATCAGCAACAGACAAGTGGAATTTGAAATTAAAAACACCATACCATTTACATTAGCACTCCAAAATTGAAATAGTTAGGTATAGATCTTAACGAAATATATATAAGAGCTCTATGAGGAAAATGTCAAAACTCTAATGAAAGAAATCAAATAATAAATAAATAAATGGAAATACCCACAAATGGACAGAAAGGCAATATTATCAAGATGTCAGTCTTTCCACGATGATCTATAGATTCAATACAGTCTCAATCAAAATCTCAGCAAGTTATTTTATGGATACTGACAAACTGATCTGAAAGCTTATGTAGACAGGCAAAAGACCCAGAACAGCCAACACAATGTTGAAGAACAGAGTAGGAGTATGGACACTACTTGATTTTAAGACTTACCATAAAGATACAGTAATCATTCTCTGTGGTATTGATGAAAGAATAGACAATAGATCAGAACAGAGTAGAGAGTCCAGAAATAGACCCACATAAATATAGTCACCTGATCTTTGACAAGGGGCAAAGGCAATACAATGGAGTAAAGATAGTCTCTTCAGCAATTGGTGCTGGAACAACTGGACATCCACATACAAAAAATGAATCTAGACACAGACCTTACTCACATCACAAATGGGTCACAGATCTAAATGTGAAATCCAAAACTATAAAATTCCTAGAAGATAACATACGAGAAAATCTAGGTGATTTGGCAATGGCTTTTTAGATACAACACCAAAGGCACAATCAATGAAAAAAATAACCGATTATCTAGACAGATTAAAATTAAAAATTTATGACCTGCAGAAGATACTGTCAAGAGAATAAAAAGACTAGCCACAGAATGGGAAAAAATATTTGCAAAAGACATATCTGATAAACAACTGTTATCCAAAACATAAAAATAAATCTCAAAACTCAACAATAATAAAAAACTAAATTAAAAAATGGACCAGAGACCTTAACAGATAGCTCATCTAAGAAGATACACTGCTGGCAATTAAGCATATAAAAGATACTGTACATAATATGTCATCCGGGAAATGCAAAACAAAACAATAATGAAATACCACTACACACCTACTAGAATAACCAAACTTTGGGACACTGACAATAGCAAATACTTGCAAAGATATGGAGCAAGAGAAATGCTTATTCATTGCTAGTGGGAATGCAAAATAGTACAGCCATTTTGGAAGATACTTTGGTGATTTTTTTTTACAGATTGTACGTACTCTTACCATGTGATCCAGCAATCATCCTCCTTAATATTTACCCAAAGGAATTGAAAACTTATGTCCACACAAAACCTGCACATGGATTTTGTAGGCACTTTATTCATAATTGCCAAAATTTGGAAGCTACCAAGACTTCCTTCAGTAGGTGAATGGATAAATTGTGGTACATCCAAATAATGTAATATTATTCAGCACAAAAAACAAATGGGTTATCAAGCCATTAAAAGACATGTAGGAACCTTAAACTCATATTACCAAGTGAAAACCAATCTGAAAAAGCTACATACTGTATGATTCCAAACTGTACAACATTTTGGAAAAGGCAAAATGATGGAGACTGCAAAAAGATCGGGTTGGGAGGGAGAGAGATATGAATAGAGTACAAAGGATTGTTAGGGCAGTGAAACTACATTTTATGATAGTATAAAGGTATATATGTATTGTTATACATTTGTAAATACCCATAGAGTATGTAACACCAAGATGAACTCTAATGTAAACTAAAGATTTGAGGTAATAATGATTTGTCAATGTAGATTCATTTGTAACAGATTTGTAACAAATGTACCATTCTGATAGGGTATGTTTGATAAAGAGGGAGTCTATGCATGTGTAGGGCCAGGGGTATGTGAGCTGTTGCTGTACCTTTTGTTCATTTTTGCTGTGAACCCAAAATTGCTCTAAAAAAGTCTGTTCTTTTTTAAAAAGGATTGTTAGAAGTTGCCATTTAAAAAAAGAATGAAATCTGGTATTTCCTACAACATGGATGAAAATTCAAAGCATTTTGCGAGGTGGAAGACGCCAGATTACAAAAGGACAAATGTATAATTCTACTTATTTAAGGTACCTAGAATAGTCATATTTGTAGAGACAGGTGGTAGAATAGTGGTTATCAGGGAATGAGGAGTTACTGTTTAACTGGTGCAGAAATTCAGTCTGAGATGAAGAAAAAGTTCTGGGAATGGATAGTGGTAATGGTTGCACAACAATATGAATGTACTTAATATGATTAAATTGTACACTTAAAAATGGCTACCAAAAAACAGAACTAATAGATGGACTCAGTAAAGTTGCAGGATACAAGATCAATATACAGAAATCTGTTGCATTCCTATATACTAATAGTGAACTAGCAGAAAGAGAGATCAAGAAACAACTTCATTTACAATTGCATCAAAAAGAATAAAATAGTAAGGAAAAAAACCTACCAAGGAGGTGAAAGACCTGTGCTCTGAAAACTGTAAGACACTGATGAAAGAAATTGAAGCAAACAAATAAATGGAAAGGTGTCCCATGCTCATGGATAGAAAGAATTAATATTGTCAAAATGGCCATCTTGCCCAAAGCAGTTTATAGATTCACTGCAATCTCCATCAAAGTACCAATGTTATTTTTCAACGAACTAGAACAAATAATCCCGAAATTTGTATGGAATCACAAAAGTCCCCAAATAGCCAAAACAATCTTGAGAAAGAACAACAAAGCAGGGGCAGGTATCAGGCTCCTTGATTTAAGGCTATACTATAAAGCTACAGTGATTACAATAGTATGGTACTAGCACAGGAATAGATACATAGATCAGTGGAACAGAATAGAGAGCCCCAGAAATAAACCCACCCATATATAGTCAACTAACATATAACAAAGGAGGCAAGAATATACAATGGGGAAAAGACAGTTTCTTCAGTAAGTGGTGTTGGGAAAACTGGACAGCTACATGCAAGAGAATGAAACTCGATCCCTGTCTAATACCGCTTACAAAACATGAACTCTAAATGGATGAAAGACCTAAATATAAGACAGGAAACCATAAAATTCTTAGAAGAAACGTAGGCAGGAATCTCCTGAACATCAGCATGAGTAATTTTTTTCTGGATGTCTCCCTAGGCAAGGGAAACAAAAGCAAAAATGAACAAGTGGGATTACATCAAACTAAAAAGCTTCTGTACAGCAACAGAAACCATTGACAAAACAAAAGGTCAACCTAATGTATGGGAGAATATATTCACAAATGATACATCCAACAAGGGTCTAATATCCAAAATATATAAAGAACTCATATGACTCTTCACTATAACAAAACAAAACAAAATTTAAAGATGGGCAGAGGACCTGAATAGACATTTTTTCTAAAGACCACATGCAGATGGCCAAAAGGCACATGAAGATAACTGCACATCAGTAATCATCAGGGAAATGCCAATCAAACCACAGTGAGATATCACTTCACATCAGTCAGAATGGCCACTATCCAAAAGACAAGAAATATCAAGTGTTTGTGACGATGTGGAGAAAAGAGAACCCTCCTGCACTGTTGGTGGGAATGTAAATTGGTCCAGCCACTGTGAAAGCAGTATGGAGGTTCCTCAAAAAACTAAAAATAAAAATAATGCGACCCAGTAATTCCACTTGTGGGTATATATCCAAAGAAAACAAAATCAGTGATTGAAAAAGATAAATGCACCCCTATGTATATTGCCACATTATTTACAGTAGCCAGGATATGGAAGCAAAGTGTCTGCCAGTAGATGAATGGATAAAGAGGTTGTGATAAGTAATATACAGTGAAATATTTTTCAGCCATAAAAAAGAAAGAAATCTTACCATTTGCAACAACATGGATGGATGTAATGAGTATTATGCTAAGTGTAGTAAACCAGGCAGAGAAAGACAAATACCATATGATTTCACTTATATGTGGAATCTAAAACAAAACAGAAATAGACTTAAAGACATTGAGAAGGAACTGGTGGTTACTGTGGAGGAGGGATTGGGGTGGGTGAGTGAAATAGGTGAAGGGGATAAAGAGGCACAAAATCTAGATCATAATATAAATTTGTAATGGGGGTGAAAGTACAGCATAGAGAATATAGTCAATAATCCGCTGACATTCTGTTAACAGATAGAAATTACACCAGTTGGAGAGAGCATTTAAATAATGTAGTTAACTGTCAAATAACTATGTTGTATACTTGAAACCAATATATTACATATCAACTATACTAAAAAAAAAGTTTACCACAAGGTGAAATTTTTTAAAAGTCAAATTGTAAATTTTATGCCTGTTTCACCATGAAGAACCTCATTACTTGGCTCCACCCCAGGCACACTGTATCAGAATCTCTAGGAATGAAGCTCAGAAGTCTGCATTAAAAAATAAAAAAGCTTTTAAGGTAGTCATTATGCATATGTTTAGGTTAAGAACCACTGATGTATGGGCTTATATAATACAAAGTGGGATAAATGGATTATTTTGGGTATTTTTAAGAAATTTATCAGGTTGATGAGTTCAGGTACATACAGTCTTCACCTGTTTTTCATGTTCAACTGTTAAATTTGTACCTCACTACAGGTGGTAATGTGGATAATGACTATTCATAGTTATTTAGCATTGTACCATTTAGTTTCAAACATATGATTCCATTTGATCATCGCAGTATCTGGAAATGGGTGACAATATTGCCATTTTTAGGTGAGAAACTTGAGATTTGGGAGGTTTAATGACATGCCTAACATCATACAGGTGAAGTCAGACCTCCAAGAAAAGGTCTTCTGACTACAACTTCTATTATTTCCCCTGTTGGCAGTCCCCAGGAAAATAGCAGGTCTTGTTTAAGTTGTTATAAAGATCCCATGGATTTGTTTTGTGAGCTGAAAAATGTGAAGTTGCTAAATAAATCATAAGACTTAATACTTTATTTTGCAGACAAGACTTTATCATTTGACAATTTTACTGTACTGCCATGTTGGCAATGCTTAATAATATTTATAAAACTAAGATACAGATTCTAGATAAAGAAATATTTTTATGAAGTATAAATGTATGATACATAATAAATGCTAATTAGTACTGGTTATCAGGAAATCTGAATCAAATCTATCATTTTATGGCATTGTTCTCTTCTCTTGCATGGAAATGATCTCTGTACCCAACCATTTGTGCATAGTATGCTTTTCATAAATGTGAATATTCTTCTAGAGCTTCCCTTTAAAGAATGTGTTGGTCACAGTTGAGTCCAGCAATCGATAGACTTCCTTCTTTGCTGTGTTCTGGAATAGTAGAAAGATGTAGGGGAAAGCCACTTCTAATGTTCCTGTTTTACACTTGAATCCTCTGTAGCCTTAATGTGTGTTACCATCATAGAATTGGTTGAGGGAGGGTACCCCTTCTTTCCTAGGTTACAGTCTTCAAGACATTAAAATGCCTCTTTCTGCTTGATAGTATGGGATGTCTAGGGGGGAAACTTTTTTTTTTAATTTGGTTTCTTGTGACATTTTTGTTTTACAGTGGTTTGATTATCTAACCCATTCTTGCTGTTTTGTTAGGCTAGATCTATTATGTAATAAAATTACCAGAAATACAATTCCAGATTTGTTTACCCATATGTTAAACTGATTGTTTGCTAATTTCATGTCTCAAAGATATCTGAAGCATAGTGAATTCCAGAATTAAACTCTTACCCTCCTTGTTCCCCTTTTCACTTAATAAAAAATCAGGTCTTTTTATAGTATTCCTCGTCTTAGTAAATGTACCCACATCTGTCCAGTGATCTGGGTCCTACTTAATCCTAATTTTGTCTCCTTTACTCTCCCCTTCATGTCTGTACATGCAGTTCCTTTGCCTCAAATATTATCCCTCTCACTTCACCAATTTACTTTTCACCTAAATTCTACTCATCCTTTGGGTTTCAACTTTCCAGAAACACTGGGTTAACTTAGGCCCCCTTTTATAGCTTCATGGTATCCTTTACTTTAATAAGAACAGTGATAGCTACAGCTAACATTTGGTAAACATTGCCTTTGTACTGGTACATATTATCAGAAGGTTTAACTAATTTGCTTAGGGTTATGCCCTGATAAAAAAGAACCAAGATTTTAATTTAGGCAATTTAGCCTACACTTAACCTCTTCCCTACTCTGCCTCTTATTATGTAGTTATTTTTAAGATTGTTAGTTTGTCTTTTTTATGTTGTACTTCTATGCTCTGTAAGGTCATGGACTATTTATCTTACGTTCCGAATTCCTAGCACAGTACCTGTTGAATACCTGCATGTGTGCATATATCAAATTTGGGATATAGTCCCTTTTACTCAGAGGGTTTGAAAATAGATATAATTTACAAGTTAATATCTTCCTTGTATGAGGAAGTGAAAGACCTATATTCTAAAAACTACAGGACACTCATGAGAGAAATTGAAGAGGATACCAATAAATGGAAACAAATCCGATGCTCATGGATAGGAAGAATTAATATTGTCAAAATGGCCATCCTGCCTAAAGCAATCTACAGATTCAATGCAATTCCTATCAAAATACCAACAGCATTTTTCAACTAACTAGAGAAAATCATTCTAAAATTGATATGGAACCACAAAAGACCCCGAATAGCCAAAGTAATCCTGAGAAGGAAGAATAAAGCTGGGGGGGATTATGCTCCCCAACTTCAAGCTTTACTACAAAGCCACAGTACTCAAGACAATTTGGTACTGGCACAAGAACAGACCCATAGACCAATGGAATAGACTAGAGAGCCCTGATATAAACCCAACCATATATGGTCAATTAATATATGATAAAGAAGCCATGGACATACAATGGGGAAATGACAGCCTCTTCAACAGCTGGTGTTGGCAAAACTGTACAGTTACATGCAAGAGAATGAAACTGGATCATTGTCTAACCCCATACACAAAAGTAAACTCAAAATTGATCAAAGACCTGAATGTAAGTCATGAAACCATAAAACTCTTAGAAGACAACATAGGCAAAAATCTCCTGAATATAAGCATGAGCAACTTCTTCCTGAACGCATCTCCTCGAGCAAGGGAAACAAAAGCAAAAATGAACTCATAGGACTACATCAAACTAAAAAGTTTCTGTATGGAAAAGGACACCATCAACAGAACAAAAAGGCATCCTACAGTATGGGAGAATATATTTGTAAATGACATATCCAACAAGGGGTTAACACCCAAAATATATAAAGAACTTACACACCTCTACACCCAAAAAGCAAATAACCCGATTAAAAAATGGGCAGAGGATATGAAGAGACAGTTCTCCAAAGAAGAAATTCAGATGGCCAACAGACACATGAAAAGATACTCCACATCACTAATCATCAGGGAAATGTGAACTAAAACCACAATGAGATATCACCTCATACCAGTAAGGATGGCCACCATCCAAAAGACTAAGAACAACAAATGCTGGCGAGGATGCGAAGGAAGGGGAACCCTCCTACACTGCTGGTGGGAATGTAAGCTAGTTCAGCCATTGTGGAAAGCAATATGGAGGTTCCTCAAAAAACTAGAATAGAAATACAATTTGACCCGGGAATCCCACTCCTTGGAATTTACCCAAAGAATACAACTTCTCAGATTTAAAAAGACATATACACCCCTATGTTTATCGCAGCACTTTTTACAATAGCCAAGATATGGCAGCAACCTAAGTGTCTATCAGTAGATGAATGGATAGGGAACAGGTGGTACATATACACAATGGGATACTATTCAGCCATAAGAAGGAAACAAATCCTGTCATTTACAACAACATGGATGGAGCTGGAGGATATTATGCTCAGTGAAATAAGCCAGGCAGAGAAAGACAAGTGCCAAATTACTTCCTTTGTTTGTGGAGTACAACAACGAAGCAAAACTGAAGGAACAAAATAGTAGCAGACTCAGAGACTCCAAGAAGGAACTAGTGGTTACCAAAGGGGAGGGGTGTGGGAGGGTGGGTGGGGAGGGTGGGAGAAGGGGATTGTGGGGTATTATGTTTAGTACACATGGTATGGGGAATCACGGAGAAAACAGTGTAGCACAGAGAAGGCAAACAGTTAATCTGTGTCATCTTACTACACTGATGGACAGTGACTGAGTTGGGGTTTGAGTGGGGACTTGATTATATGGGTAAATGTAGTGACCACAATATTTTTCATGTGAAACCTTCATAAGAGTGTATATCAATAATACCTTAATAAAAAATAAATTTAAAAAATATCTTCCTTGTATGATATACAAGGAATTCACAGATGACACTGACCATTTACCTTCAAGAAATCAAAGTATCTATAAATGTGCAGAAATCTATTTAGTTCATCTAGTAAATCAGTTTACTGTTGTTGATCATAGATTCAGGAATCCGATATATTTGGAGAAGGTTGAATTTGAAAAAGTTTTCCCCCTGCTTTTATGTCTTTGATTCACTAAATTTTAGAATCTAATGCTTAGAGGTTCTGGGCAGTTGGTGAATCTTACTAAAAAGATATTCAAGTTTCAAACTGCCATCTGTTGGTATTATTAGGAGGACTGCCAATAGGTATTGTGAATTGCTGCTCCAGCTTTAAAGATGCCTCTTAGAATGGGATTGAAACTTAAGATGGATGGGAGCATTAGGGGGAATTTATGGGAATTTTATGAAGAACTCCTACCTGTATCAGGACATCACTAATTAAGGATTTCTGCCACATTTGGAAGACTCTTGAGTATGAAAATTAAGAAAATGCTTTAAGAAGAACTAAAAAACCATCAGAGATGGTCCTCTTGAGTAAGTTCTTTTATTGGTGGGAACTCTTTTATCAAGAAAAGTAATAAAAAGTTTTGAGACGGTCATGCTTACTGTTTTTAAAGCAAAACAAATGAAAGATAATCTGAACTTGGCACTTGACACGTTTGGAAGTTGTATATAGTTACTTTCTGTGAAAAAGACTTTGAATATGAACTTTCCCAGGGCTAATGTATACACAGAAGAGAAGCAATGAAGAAAATTTTTATTTAAATGGAAATTAAGTAAAATGAAAAAATTTAGTTAAATTTATGTTTTATTTTAAACATATACATAAAGTGTTACAAAAGTACATAAATATGACAATTATTTTCAGTACACTTTTTTTTGGTATCATTAATCTACAATTACATGAGCAACATGGTTACTAGACTCCCCCCAGTCATCAAGTCCCCACCACCTACCCCATTACAGTCACTGTCCGTCAGCGTAGTAAGATGCTTTAGAATGACTACTTGTCTTCTCTGTGTTATACAGCCCTCCCCATGCTCCCCTCTACATTATGTCTGCTAATCGTAAGGCCCCGTTTTCCCCCTTGTCCCTCCCCTCCTCGCCCCATCCTCCCCAGTCCCTTTCCCTTTGATAACTATTAGTCCATTCTTGGGTTCTGTGAGTCTGCTGCTGTTTTGTTCCATGTTCTTATACTACAAGTATGAGTGAAATCATTTGATACTTGTCTTTTTCTGCCTGGCTTATTTCACTAAGCATAATACCCTCTAGTTGCATCCATGTTGTTGCAAATGGTAGGATTTGTTTTCTTCTTATGGCTGTATAATATTCCATCATATATATGTACTACATCTTCTTTATCCATTCATCTACTGATGGACACTTAGGTTGCTTTCATTTCTTGGCTATTGTAAATAGTGCTGCGATAAACATAGGGGTGCATCTGTCTTAGGGTAAATTCCTAGGAGTGGGATTCCTAGGTCAAATGGTATTTCTATTTTGAGTCTTTTGAGGAACCTCCATACTGCTTTTCACAATGGTTGAACTAATTTACATCCCACCAGCAGTATAGAAGGGTTCCCCTTTCTCCACATCCTTGCCAACATTTGTTGTTGTTTGTCTTTTGGGTGGTAGCCATCCTAATTGGTGTGAGGTGATATCTCATTGTGGTTTTAATTTGCATTTCTCTGATGGTTGATGATGTGGAGGTCTTTTCATGTGCCTGTTGGCCATCTGAATTTCTTCTTTGGAGAAGTGTCTGTTCAGCTCCTCTGCCCATTTTTTAACTGGCTTATTTGCTTTTTGTTTGTTGAGGTGCATGAGCTCTTTATATATTTTGGATGTCAACCCTGTATTGGATATGTGATTTATGAATATATTCTTCCATACTATCTTTTTGTTCTATTGATGGTGTCCTTTGCTGTACAGAAGCTTTTCAGCCTGATATAGTCCCACTTGTACATTTCTGCTTTTTTTCCCCTTGCCTGAGGAGATATGTTCATGAAGAAGTTGTTCATGTTTATGTTCAAGAGATTGTTGCCTGTTTTTTTTTTAAGTTTTATGGTTTCACAACTTACATTCTGATCTTTGATCCATTTTGAATTTACTTTTGTGTATGGGGTTAGACAATGATCCAGTTTCATTATCTTACATGTAGCTGTCCAGTTTTGCCAACACTAGCTGTTGAAGAAGCTGTCATTTCCCCATTGTATATCCATGGCTCCTTTATCATATATTAATTGACCATATATCTTTGGGTTAATATCTGGACTCTATTCTGTTCCACTGGTCTGTGGGTCTGTTCTTGTGCCAGTACCAAATTGTCTTGATTACTGTGGCTCTGTAATAGAGCTTGAAGTCTGGGAGCGTAATTCCCTGTTTTATTCCTCCTTCTCGGGATTGCTTTCGCTATTCACGGTCTTTTGTGGTTCCATATGAATTTTAGAACTCTTTTCTCTAGTTCATTGAAGAATGCTGTTGGTATTTTGATAGAGATTGCATTGAATCTGTAGATTGCTTTAGGCAGGATGGCCATTTTGACAATATTTATTCTTCCTAGCCAAGAGCATGGGATGCGTTTCCATTTGTTAGTGTCCTCTTTAATTTCTCTTAGGAGTGTCTTGTAGTTTTCAGACTACAGGTCTTTCACTTCCTTGGTTAGGTTTATTCCTAGGTATTTTATTCTTTTTGGTGCAGTTGTGAATGGAATTGTTTTTCTGATTTGTCTTTCTGTTAGTTCATCGTTAGTGTATAGGAAAGCAACAGATTCTGTGTGTTAATTTTGTATCCTGCAACTTTGCTGAATTCAGATATTAGTTCTAGTAGTTTTGGAGTGGAGTCCTTAGGGTTTTTTATGTACAATATCATGTCATCTGCAAATAGTGACAATTTGACTTCTTTACCAATCTGGATGCCTTGTATTTCTTTGTTTTGTCTGATTGCCGTGGCTAGGACCTCCAGTACTATGTTGAGTAACAGTGGAGAGAGTGGGGATCCCTGTCTTGTTCCCGATCTTACATGAAAAGCTTTCAGCTTCTCGCCGTTAAGTATGATGTTAGCTGTGGGCCTGGATTGCAATATACTTTCCCCTTTGAACTGCCTTTGCTGCGTCCCACAAAAGTGGCTTTGTGTTGTTGTTGTCATTAGTCTCCATATACTCTTTGATTTCTATTTTGATTTGGTCGTTAACCCATTGATTAATTAGGAGAATGTTGTTAAGTCTCCATGTATTTGTGAGCCTTTTTGGTTTCTTTCTAAAATTTATTTCTAGTTTTATACCTTGGTGCTCTGAGAAGTTGGTTGGTAGAATTTCAATATTTTTGAATTTACTGAGGTTCTATCTGTGGCCTCGTATGTGGTCAATTCTGGAAAATGTTCCATGTGCACTTGAGAAGAATGTGTATCTTGCTGCTTTTGGGTGCAGAGTTCTGTAGATGTCTGTTAGGTCCATCTGTTCTAGTGTGTTGTTCAGTGCCTCTGTGTCTTTACTTATTCTCTGTCTGGTTGATTTGTCCTTTGGAGTGAGTGGTGTGTTGAAGTCTCCTAAAATGAATGCATTGCTATCTATTTCCTCCTTTAATTCTGTTAGTATTTGTTTCACATATGCTGGTGCTCCTGTGTTGGGTGCATATATATTTATAATGGTTATATCTTCTTGTTGGACTGACCCCTTTATCATTATGTAATGTCCTTCTTTATCTCTTGCTACTTTCTTCATGTTGAAGTCTATTTTGTCTGATACAAGTACTGCAACACCTGCTTTTTTCTCTTTGTTGTTTGCATGAAATATCTTTTTCCATCTCTTCACTTTTAGTCTGTGTATATCTTTGGGTTTGAGGTGAGTCTCTTGTAAGCAGCATATAGATGGGTCTTGCTTTTTTATCCATTCTGTTACTCTGTGTCTTTTGATTGGTGCATTCAGTCCATTTACATTTAGGGTGATTATCGATAGATATGTACTTATTGCCATTGCTGGCTTTAGATTCGTGGTTACCAAAGGTTCAAGGGTTGCTTCTTTACTATCTAACAATCTAACTTAACTTTCTTGTTAAGTTATTGTAAACACAGTCTGATGTTTCTTTCTTTCTCTCCCTTCTTATTCCTCCTCCTCCATTCTTTATATAATAGGTGTTTTATTCTTTGCCTTTAGTTGGTATTTGGATGGTCTGCTTTCTTTGCTATGATTTTTTTTTTCTCTGGTGATATCTTTTAGCCTTAGGGGTGCTTCCCCCTAGAGCAGTCCTTTTAAGATATCCTGTAGTGGTGGTTTATGAGAGGCAAATTCTCTCAACTTTCGTTTATCTGGAAATTGTTTAATCCCTCCATCATATTTAAATGATAATCGTGCTGGATACAATATTCTTGGTTCGAGGCCCTTCTGTTTCATAACGTTAAATATATCATGCCATTCTCTTCTGGCCTGTAAGGTTTCTGTTGAGAAGTCTGATGATAGTCTGATGGGTTTTCCTTTGTAGGTGATCTTTTTTCTCTCTCTAGCTGCCTTTATTACCCTGTCTTTATCTTTGATCTTTGCCATCTTAATTATTATGTGTCTTGGTGTTGTCTTCCTTGGGTCCCTTGTGTTGGGAGATCTATGAGCTTCGGTGGACTGCGAGACTACTTCCTTCCCCAGCGAGGGAAAGTTTTCAGCAATTATTTCTTCAAAGACACTTTCTATCCCTTTTTCTCTCTCTTCTTCCTCTGGTACTCCTATAATGCGAATATTTTCCGTTTGGATTGGTCACACAGTTCTCTTAATATTCTTTCATTCCTAGAAATCCTTTGATCTCTCTCTGCCTCAGCTGCTCTGTACTCCTGTTCTCTGTTTTCTATTCCATTAACAGTCTCTTGCATCTCATCCATTCTGCTGTTAAGCCCGTCGATCGCTTGTCTGATTTCTGTATTGTCTTTCCTCAGTTCCCTCACTTCGTCCCTCAGCTCTTGCACATTTCTCTGTAGGTCCATCAGCATGGTTATGACTTTTATTCTAAATTCTTTTTCAGGGAGGCTGTGCATTTCCATCCCTTCAGACTCCCTCTCTGGGGTTGTCTGGTTGATTTTGGTCTGAACCATATTCCTCTGTCTTTTCATGGCTGTATCATTTGGTCACTGATAGTTGCCACGTATGTCAGCTGGGCTCTTTAAGACTTTAAAAAGAGAAGAAAAAAAAAGAGAAAAAAGAAAAAAAGGAAAGAAAGAAAGAAAAAAAAGAAAAAAAGAAAGAAAAGAAAAAACAAAAACAAAACAAAAAACAATACAAAACAAAACAAAACAAAAAAAATGCCCACTGGACGTAGATTCTGTGGGAATGCTCTAGGTGACGCTGTTGCCCCACTATTCCACAGCTGTGACTGTGCCGCTCCGCAGGGCCCTTTATCGCTCTGGCAGGGGTGGGAACGAAAAGGAGGCTGTTGATCTCAATGAGAAGTGTTAAGTATGGCTACGCTTCCTCAGTCGCCAGCTAAGGCGTCTGAAACTCCCCAGGACTCCCAGCCTGCTGGGCTGAGTGTGCTGGGGCGATCCGGCTCCTCTGCTGGGCTCCTGTCTCTTTAAGACCGCTGAAGAAAGCACGCACTTTTTTTTTTTCCTTCCCGGGAGCCGGCTGCAAGCACCCTGGTGCATTCGCCGCTCAGATCCTGCACCTCTGTCTCTCCAATCTCCGCTGCACTGCGCAATGTGGGTCAGCGCTCCCTGCGCAGATCACAGGGGCTGGCTACTTCGCGGGGTGCACTTCCACTCCCTCCCGGCTCTGAATCCTCTCCTCCCGCCGGTGCGCTGGGGTGGGGGAGGGCTCGGGTCCCGCCGGGTCGCGGCTCCGTGTCTTACCCGCCTCTTGGGGTGCCGAGTCCTCTCGGGTGTAGCTGCACGCTGTGCGCTTTCCTGTGTATTCTCGTGTCTCTTTTAGGAATAGATGTATTTTCTGTGTTTTCGTAGATAAATATAGTGTTGGGAGGAGATTTCTGCCGCCCTGCTCACACCGCCATCTTCCCGGAAGTCCGATGAGCTATATTTTTAAATAGCTCTCCAATGATATTCTGATTTTGCAAGTCTGACCACAAGTATTCAGGAAGTACTAAATAGACTTCTCACTATTTTTTTTAAACTCCCTTATTTCGCAAAATAGTTCTGTGTATTTTTCTTCAAATAGCTCTCACATGTGTCTGTATTGTCATTGCCTTGCATAAGGCTCCCCTTACTTTCTTACCTGGATTACATTGATAATCCTCTTCACCATTCTCCATCCTTTCCAACAGGCTTCTGTCCCTTACTACCTCCATATTGCAGTGTTTTTACTTAAAATTTGCAAATTTGGGCTATGTAAGCATAAAATGCTTTATGTTTTCCCCTATTCAGGATGAATTTCAGTCTTCTTTACATAGCGTATAAAGCTGTTCAAGATATATCTGCCTACCTTTGTAGCCAAGGTTTCTTCCACTGCCTCCATCCATACTAAGCTACTCAAAACAGTTTAATCCTCTCTTGAGTCTTCGCCTCTGCACATACAAAGACTTATGTGCCATAATCCATGCCATTTGTCCAGGTAATATTTATTAAATTGATACTGTATAATTCAGGCATTGTCAGACACTAAGTTCTGATATTACAGATACAGTGCTCTTCTGAACCCTACTGGCCAGTATGAAGACAGGTAAGTAAAAACTCATTTAACCAAAGCTACTATGTACTGAGAACATATTTACCAGGATTGGACTAAGCATTTTGCTTGTCATTTTTAACCTTCAGAACCACACTATAGGGAACTGGGCTAGAGTCCAGTTCTTTGGAATCTGGAGTCCACATTCTTAACTACTATGCTCCTTTGCTGTTGTGTTGAAAGAATTAAGAGGAACCACGATCATATACGGAGCTTCATAAATTACATAGTCTCCTCGAGTAACAGGAAAGAAAATGAAATGACATGAGACTGATACTTTCCTTTACACCTCCTTTATGTTGCACTGGGAAATAGTTTACTTATTTCTATACCACCATAAATTAGTAAAGTGCCTGCCATGTGGCAGGTCCCAAATAAAAAATTGAAAGTTCCAGCTCCTTTCCTTCAGCTGTCTCAGATTACTTCACCAGCCCTCAACATTTCAACACTGAAAGAGCTGAGTTTAAATGCTGGTTCTCATCTTTTACTAATGACTTGTTCTTAAGGAAAGTTATTTAACCTCTTGATCTTAGTTTCCTCATTTGTAAATCTGAAAAATACAATAGTTTTAGTTTCATTAAAACTTAGCCATAAGTTTAAGCAGGAAAATGACAATCAGATCTGGGTTTTGGGGTAGTTATCTAAATAAAAGGTATCAGTGGACTAAACTATGATATTAGGAGAGGGTATAGAGAGAAGAAAACTCCTGCATGTCTCTGTACTGCAGTCTTCTCACCCAGTGATGGAAGAAGTAGGACTACTCTTCACAGTTACATAGACCTTCACATAAACCATAAGTTTAAGACTTCTTCCCTTTATAATTCTCAATTAATTTGAATCACTGTGAGTCTCAGTCTACTGAACTAAAAGCTTATATTATAACTAAAATAATTTCTTTCAGAAAATTCTATGATTCTATAAGGGATGTGATTATTTTCTGGAATAAGTGAAAGGCTAAAACTGTATAATTCTTCTGTATCTATGGGGAATGGCTTTGAATGGTCTCAGTCTTATCTTTTGTTTTTATATATATTTTTTTCACAGGTTTATGGCTGTTCGTTACAAGTAAGCACATTACAGAGATCACAGAATTTTTTGTTTTTTTGTTTTTTTAGTTCTTTTATTTTAGTATTGTTAATGTACAAGCACTTGAACAACATTATGGTCATTAGACCCCCTATTATTAAGTCCCCCCCACATACCTCATTACAGTCACTGTCCATCAGCATAGTTAGATGCTATAGAATCATTACTTGTCTTCTCTGTAAATACTGCCTTTTCCGTGTCCCCCACCTGCTACATTATGTGTGCTAATCATAATGCCCTCTTTCCCCCGTTATCCCTCCGTTCCCACCTACCCTCCCCAGTCCCTTTACCTTTGGTAACTGTTAGTCCATTCTTGGGTTCTGTGAGTCTACTGCCCTTCTGATCCTTCAGTTTTTTCTTTGTTGTTATACTCCACAGATGAGTGAAATCATTTGATACTTGTCTTTCTCTGACTGGCTTATTCCACTGAGCATAACACCCTCTAGCTCCATCCATGTTGTTGTGAATAATAGGATTTGTTTTCTTCTTATGGCTGAATAATATTCCATTGTGTATATGTACCACTTCTTCTTTATCCATTCATCTACTCATGGACACTTAGGTTGCTTCCATTTCTTGGCTATTATAAATAGTGCTGTGATAAACATGGGGGTGCATCTGTCTTTTTCAAACTGTGCTGCTGCTTTCTTAGGGTAAATTCTTGGAGTGGAAATCCTGGGTTAAATGGTATTTCTATTTTGAGTTTTTTGAGGAACATCCATACTTCTTTCCATAATGGTTGAACTAATTTACATTCCCACCAGCAGTGTAGGACTGTTCCCCTTTCTCCACATCCTCGCCAACATTTGTTGTTGTTTGTCTTTTGGATGGAGGCCATCCTAACTGGTGTGAGGTGATATCTCATTGTGGTTTTAATTTGCATTTCTCTGATGATTAGCAATGTGGAGCATCTTTTCATGTGCCTGGTAGCCATCTGAATTTCTTCATTGGAGAAATGTCTGTACAGCTCCTCTGCCCATGTTTTAATTGGCTTATTTGCTTTTTGTTTGTTGAGGTACATGAGTTATTTATATATTTTGGATGTCAACCCCTTATCGGATATGTCATTTATGATTATATTCTCCCATACTGTAGGATGTCTTTTTGTTCTCCTGATGGTGTCCTTTGCTGTACAGAAGCTTCTTAGTTTGATATAGTTCCACTTATTCATTTTTTATTTTGTTTCCCT
Organism: Smutsia gigantea; assembly: GCA_032199065.1. Classification (NCBI taxonomy): domain Eukaryota; kingdom Metazoa; phylum Chordata; class Mammalia; order Pholidota; family Manidae; genus Smutsia; species Smutsia gigantea. The sequence goes on along the minus strand of JAVSCE010011620.1, from coordinate 297,471 downwards.
TGCATGGGGAGATATGAAGAAGTTGCTCATGTTTATGTCCAAGAGATTTTTGCTTATATTTTTTTCTAAGAGTTTTATGGTTTCATGACTTACATTCAAGTCTTTGATCCATTTTGAGTTTACTTTTGTGTATGGGGTTAACCAGCAATCCAGTTTCATTCTCTTACATGTAACTGTCCAGTTTTGCCAACACCAGCTTTTGAAGAGGCTGTCATTTCCCCATTGTATATCCATGGCTCCTTTATCATATATTAATTGACTATATATGCTTGGCTTTATAACTGGGCTCTCTATTCTGTTCCACTGGTCTGTGGGTCTGTTCTTCTGCCAGTACCAGATTGTCTTGATTACTGTAGCTTTGTAGTAGAGCTTGAAGTCAGGGAGCGTAATTCCCCCTGCTTTATTTTTCATTCTCAGGATAGCTTTGGCTATTTGGAGTCTTTTGTCATTCCATATGAATTTTAGAACTATTTGCTCTAGTTCATTGAAGAATGCTGTTGGTATTTTGATAGGGATTGCATTGAATCTGTAGATTGCTTTAGGCAGGATGGCCATTTTGACAATATTAATTCTTCCTAGCCAAGAGCATGGGATAAATTTCCATTAATTAGTGTCCTCTTTAACTTATCTTAAGAGTGTCTTGCAGTTTTCAGGGTATAGGTCTTTCACTTCCTTGGCTGGGTTTATTCCTAGGTATTTTATTCTTTTTGATGCAATTGTGAATGAATTGTTTTCCTTATTTCTCTTTCTGCTAGTTCACCATTAGTGTATAGGAATGCAGCAAATTTCTGTGTATTAATTTTGTATCCCACAACTTTGCTGATTTCAGATATTAGTTCTAGTAGTTTTGGAGTGGATTCTTTAGGTTTTTTTATGTACAATATCATGTCATCTGTGAACAGGGACAGTTTAACTTCTTCCTTGCCAATCTGGATACCTTTTATTTCTTTGTGTTGTTTGATTGTCATGGCTAGGACCTCCAGAAATATGTTGAATAAAAGTAGGGAGAGTGGGCATCCTTGTCTTGTTCCCGATCTTAAAGGAAAAGTTTTCAGCTTCTCACTGTTAAGTATAATGTTGGCAGTGGGTTTGTCATATATAGCCTTTATGATGTTGAGGTACTTGCCCTGTGTTCCCATTTTGTTGAGAGTTTTTTTATCATGAATGGATGTTGAATGTTGTTGAATGCTTTTATAGCATCTGTGGAGATGATCATGTGTTTTTTGTCCTTCTTTTTGTTGATGTAATGGATGATGTTGATTGATTTTCACATGTTCTACCATCTTTGTATACCTGGGATGAATCCCACTTGATCATGATGGACGATCTTTTTGGTGTATTTTTGAATTCGGTTTGCTAATATTTTGTTGAGTATTTTTGCATCTCTATTCATCAAGGATATTGGTCTGTAATTTTCTTTCTTTGTGGTGTCTTTGCCTGGTTTTGGTATTAGAGTGATGTTGGTCTCATAGAAGGAGTTTGGCAGTATTCCCTCCTCTTCTATTTTTTGGAAAACTTTAATGAGGATGGGTATTAGGTCGTCACTAAATGTTTGATAAAATTCAACAGTGAAACCATCTGGTCCAGGAGTTTCGTTGTTAGGTCGTTTTTTGATTACCAATTCAATTTCTTTCCTGGTAATTGGTCTATTCAGATTTTCTGTTTCTTCCTGGGTCAGCCTTGGAACGTTGTGTTTTTCTAGAAAGTTGTCCATTTCTTCTAGGTTATCCAGTTTGTTACCGTATAATTTCTCATAGTATTCTCTCATAATTCTTTGTATTTCTGTGGTGTCCATAGTGATTTTTCTTTTCTCATTTCTGGTTCTGTTTATGTGTGTAGACTCTCTTTTTTTCTTCATAAGTCTGGCTAAGGGTTTATCTATTTTATTTTCTCGAAGAACCAGCTCCTGCTTTTATTGATTCTTTCTATTGTTGTATTCTTCTCAATTATATTTATTTCTGCTTTAATCTTAATTATGTCCCTCCTTCTACTGACTTTGGGCCTCATTTGTTCTTCCTTTTCTAGTTTCATTAATTGTGAGTTTAGACTGTTCATTTGGGATTGTTCTTCTTTCCTGGGGTAGGCCTGTATTGCTATGTATTTCCCTCTTAGCACGGCCTTTGCTGTGTCCCACAGATTTTGTGGTGTTGAATTATTGTTGTCGTCTGTCTCCATATATTGCTTGATCTCTGTTTTTATTTGGTCATTGATCCATTGATTACTTAGGAGCATGTTATTAAGCCTCCATGTGGTTGTGGGCTTTTTCGTTTTTTTTTGTGTAATTTATTTCTTGTTTCATACCTTTGTGATCTGAGAAGCTGGTTGGTACAATTCAGTCTTTTTGAATTTGCTGAGGTTCTTTTTGTGGCCTAGTATATGATCTATTTTTGAAAATGTTCCATGTGCACTTGAGAAGAATGTCTATCCTGTCGCTTTTGGGTGTAGAGTTCTGTAGATGTCCGTTAGGTCCATCTGTTCTAATATGTTGTTCAGTGCCTCTGTCTCTTTGTTTATTTTTTTCTGGTTGATCTGTCCTTTGGAGTGAGTGGTGTGTTGAAGTCTCCTAAAATGAATGCATTGCATTGTACTTCCCCCTTTAATTCTGTTAGTATTTGTTTCACATATGTAGGTGATCCTGTGTTGGGTGCATAAATATTTATAATAGTTATATCCTCTTGTTGGACTGACCCTTTTATCATTATGTAATGTCCTTCTTTGTCTCTTGTGACTTTCTTCGTTTTGAAGTCTATTTTGTCTGATACAAGTACTGCAACTCCTGCTTTTTTCTCCCTATTAGTTGCATGAAATATCTTTTTCCATTCCTTTACTTTCAGTCTGTGTATGTGTTTGGGTTTGAAGTGAGTCTCTTGTAGGCAGCATACAGATGGGTCTTTTTTTTTTATCCATTCAGTAGCTCTGTGTCTTTTGATTGGTGCATTCATACCATTTACATTTAGGGTGATTATCAGTGGTATGTACTTATTGCTATTGTAGGCTTTAGATTCATGATTACCAAAGGTTCAAGGGTAATTCCCTTACTATCTAACAATCTAATTTAACTCACTTCATGTGCTATTACAAACACAACATAAGGGTCCTTTTTTTTCCTCCTTTTTCTTCCTCCTCTATTCTTTATATTTTATTTATCATATTCTGTACTCTTTGTCTATCCCTTGGGTGACATCCATTTAGCCTTAGGAATACTTCCATCTGTAGGAGTCCCTCCAAAATGTACTGTAGAGGTGGTTTGTGGGAGGTAAATTCTCTCAGCTTTTGCTTGTATGAAAATTGATTAATCCCTCCTTCAAATTTAAATGATAACCTTGCCGGGTAGAGTATTCTTGGTTCAAGGCCCTTCTGTTTCATTGCATTAAATATATCATGCCACTCCCTTCTGGCCTGTAAAGTTTCTGTTGAGAAGTCTGATGATAGCCTGATAGGTTTTCCTTTGTATGTAATTTTTTTTCTCTCTCTAGCTGCTTTTAAATGTCTGTCTTTTTCCTTTGCCCTTGCCATTTTAAGTATTATATGTCTTGATGTTGTCTTCCTTGGGTCCCTTGGGTTGGGAGATCTGTGCACCTCCATGGCTTGAGAGCCTATCTCCTTCCCTTGATTGGGGAAATTTTCAGCAATTACCTCCTCAGTGACACTGTCTATCCTTTTTTCTCTCTTCTTCTTCTTCTGATACCCCTATAGTGCGAATATTGTTGTGTTTGGATTGTTCACACAGTTCTCTCAATATTCTTTCATTCTTAGAGATTCTTTTTTCTCTGTGCCACCGCTTCTTTGTATTCCTCTTTTCTAATTTATATTCCATTTACCCTCTCTTCTACTACATCCAATCTGCTTTTAAATCCCTCCATTGTATGTTTCGTTTCAGATATGGAATTTCTTAATTATTGAACCTCCAACTTAAATTCATTCCTGAGTTCTTGAATATTTTTCTGTACCACCATAAGCATGTGTATGATTTTTATTTTGAACTCTCTTTCAAGAGATTGGTGAGTTCAGTTTCATTTGGTACTTTTTCTAGGGGTTTGTGAGATTTTCATCTGAACCATGTTCTTTTCATGTTTCATATTTGTGTGTGGTACCCACTAGTGCACAGAAACTCCAGTCTTTGGAGCTGTTCAGCCCCTAGAGTATGGTTGGGGGTCGTAGGGGAGTTGAGCTGGTGCCTGGTGGGAGGAAAAATCTGTTTTCTGATTCCCATCTGTGGTGCCTATCTCCAGTGTCAGAGCCAGTGGGCCAAGCACACACATGTAAGCCTCTGTGCTTTGCGATTCCAGCTGTTGTAGGCAGGGCCTCCCTCTGGCTGGTCTTATGCCAGCACAGTGACTGCCAGTTTGCTAACCAGTGCCATCAGGCTAGGAGGAAGATGCAGCAGGTGGCATGTCACAGTGGGAGCCCTCAGAGCTGAGTAGGCAGCCATGGCAATGGAGCACGTGAAGCTCCTCAAAGTTCCCGCCCAGCTGGGCAGAGTGTGCCCAGACAATCTTGTCCAGCTCTCCCTTACCCCATGCAGCAAGCTCCATGCAAACTCCACCCCTTCAGCAGCCATCTTGCTGCTAGTGAGCCTCTCAGACTGCCCGCCCCTTCTCTGACACAGAGCGGCTGGATGCAGATCACCCCCTCCACAAATGACCGAATGTCTGTCTCCCAAGCACTCCACCCATCCAAGCTCTCCAATGTCCAGAGCACCACAGAATATACACTTCCGCTCACAAAGCAGATCTCCAGGGCTAGGCTCTCAGGAGTCCCTAGCTTCCATCCCCTCCTCCCTCCATTTCTCTTCCTCCCACCGGTGAGCTGGGTTGGGGGAAGGGCCTGGGTTCCACCAGATTAAGGCTTTCCTATGTTACCCTGTTTCATGAGGTCTGCTTTGTTTGTGAGGTCTGTATGCAGTCTGGTTCAGCCTTCTTTCTTGTTGCTGTTTTTGGGTTTGTTGTATGAATTAACTCTATTTTTGTACTATTTGTGGTTTTGGGAGGAGTTCTCTGTGTCACCTCTCATGCTGCCATATTGAATCCTCAGTCTTATCTTTTGAAGTAGAGAGTTGAGAGTCTAAAATTAAATAAAGAAGATATAGCATTGAAAACATTTTATTAAAAACATGGAGGTGAGCAACAGAAGAAATAAATAGAAATGCATAAAATTGGTCTTTTTTGAGAGTGGCCTCAGAAGGGAACTAGATCTCTGGGATGGAGGCGTCTCTGCAGAGTGGGTCTCTATTCTGATTCTTCCAGGCAGCTCAATCGTATTCTAAATAGACAAGCTTCTGGGACACTCTAACCTGCAGGGGGAAAATTAAGCAAACTTCTAGGAAAGGCTCCCCTTACAGACAATGGTCCTGAAATTTGCAGGATATCCAGGGAAAAATATCCCACTATATGAGAGCTCATCTGTCCCTAATTAGTCAAGAACATTTTTAACTTTCAGAGTTTTACAACAGGGTAGCTCTGAGCATAAATTTAATGTCCATTAAAGGAACATATCTACATATAATCATTAGTCTGAACACTAGGCATTTTCAAAGTATGTCTGGTTTAATATTCTTTGAAACTTAAGTCAACTTGGTAGTACAATTTAAAACTTAGTGTCATTTTTGAGATACGCTATTGAATAAATGAAAAATGGCATATGCTTTACCTTGAGTATTGAGTTATTCTAATCAATAAGATTACTTTTCTTAATTACTCTATATTGTAAATTATGTAGTATGTTGATTAAACTAAAGGAAAATCAATAAAAAATAAATAATTAATGATATGTGAAACCATAACTGAAAACTTATGACTTCAAATAAGTGGAAGCTTATTCTGGTTATAAACGAGTAAGAGACCTAAAAATTGTTGTACCTATAGTGCAATATTATAAGCTTAAAATTAATATGGTAATATGTTGATCAGAATTTATTATATTCATCAATAGTACATTCACACTGAATACAATTTATATGAGACACCTGGAGCAATGTTATTATAGTAAGAGGAAGGAAAACTATATGTAATATATATCTAAATGCCAGCATGAGAATTGAAGCTAATAACATGAGACATTTTCTCTAAGGGATTTTCACTGGCTTAAGTAGAACAGCATTGTTATATTTAGCTAATTACTATTCACAACCATCTCTGCTGGTCTCTTGGGCTAATGTTGATACCTTTTTTAATGTACATCATTTCAGTCCTCTACAGAGCAAACATGACAATTTTAATGTTAAAAAGAGGCAATATTTTTTAAAGGGAAATTTTTAAATACTAAAAATAATTAAAATATTACATAGGCTTTCATTGTAATAAACACGTTACTAATGTATAAAAAGACTCATGTGTTGTCTTGAAAGTCTTTTGTGACTTAATGCCAAAATATAAGAAATCAGAGTAGCTCTTCTTCAGACAGTGGATTTTCCATCCACAAGATCTGGCAAGAAAATATAGTCATGAAATTTGAACTATATTCACGCTTGTCATATTAATTGCAACACTTATATTTTTTAAAAATCTACACCTAGGAAAAATTCTGAGTCCCTGATAAATTCTAGCTCTTGTGATAGACACTGAAGATATAAACACAAGGAAAACATCCTTCTTGCCTCCAAAGGACCCATCATTTGGTAGACAAAAGAGACATAAAAATAGAAAATCTGTAATTCAACTGACTGTGTCTGGTAAGAACCAAGCACTTTGGAAAAACAATTTTTTAAATGGAAACATGAGAGGATGATGGATGCAAACTCCCAACATTGCAAAGCAACCATTAAAGAGAAAAGTAAGGCAGAGGAAGGGAATATAACACCTAAAAGAAAAATAAAACCCACAATCAATCCAGTTTCTGATTGTATGTATCAGAGAATATAACTGGTTTGACAGATTTTCCTAAATCATTTATGGTATTTTTAAACTGAATTGATGGGAACAATTGCATCTTTGTGACATCAAGGAGACACAGTTAAGGAAAAAAGGACTTGTAAATAAGCAGTGTTGTTACCCAAAAACTGTTTAAACTAAGATTTAATCTAGCACATAATATGATTCAATTTGAATTACTTTTTCTATAATGAATGTTTTATCTTCTTGTGTCCTTTCACTTAACTTTTTAAGTGTAGATACATTCATACTGTAATGTCAGTATTCAGTGATTTGAGTCAACATTTATGGGCATCTTGTATCGTCACCAAATATATCTCTAAATTACAAATACAGTTAGTAGGGAAGAGTGGGTAAAGGGAATTCCAAGTAAGTCAGGTGTTTTGGATCTGTATCATGGGAGGAGAAACTCTTCTGCCCTGGTGGTCACCATCAATAGTCAGAAGAAAATTTGTACTGTTAGATGATTGACTATGCAGGAGCTTCAAAAGGGAATCTAAATGACCTTGCAGATCTTAGGTCTCCTAATTCCTTGTACCCATGGGATAACTTCAATTACTCTGTGATTTCATTCTCTTTTTCCTTGACTCAAATGTTGTAAGAATAGCCATAGAATCCATGACTTGTAACATTTTAAAACTAACTGTTGAATTTGGTTAAATTATCTTGATTCATTTGGTGTTTGTAAAACTCTAAAACATTAAAGAAACCCAAATTTAAGTGTACAGTATTTAAGACATACTTCATAGATAATAAACCGGTTTGTATGTGCTTATTAATTATTTATTTCACTGACCTACTTTACTAGGTCCACACTCTAGAGTTCCTGGCATAACCAGATAATTAAATAATGTAGATTATTTATTTGAATATATCCACCCCCAATATAAGTGATATAAAATTGCATGCTAACATTTAAATAGTAAGATTCCCTCATATTAATCATGCAAAATCACATGAAAAAGAAGAGCTCCAATAACTCTAAGATTCAGTTAAAACCTGATGAGACATCTAGATAAAGATTCAATCAGAAGATGAATTTATCCACCTTATGAAATGGATGTTCAAAAGTTAAACATTAGCAGGGTCAATAGAAGCAAGGTCTAGAGGTAGAAGACTTGTCCCATAAGTATTCTGATCCCACTGATACCCAGGGTCTACCCTGATGATGAATATACCATTAGTATAGCTTGACTTGATTAAACATTAGATAATCTAACTTTGCTTGGTCTTATTCATTACTCACCAAGAAACGTATTGATAAATATATAGTTCCCTGAGGTGTTCTCTCTATGGTCAAATGGGTACAGCAATCCATATCCCATAAATAATAATGAATTAATGAGTTGAAATTATAATATACTAGCATATAAAATATAATAATATAATAAACACTATACATTCATAAATTTAAATTCTAATTTTACTCCTGTCTTAAAAATGAGCCTTGTATTCACCTACTTCTGATTTGAGAGGTATAGCCATCCGTAGGATGCTCTCACCTCCCTAAACATGTAAAACTGAAGGCTGCATTTGAGCCATGATTAATTACAAGAAAATGAGTGCTCTGCAGTGAAGCCTATAAGGAGAGAGAAAGAGATTATCCCTCCTTTTTTTTTACTTCATTGGCTAACTAAGCCATTCTATTTGTGGGACATACACTCATGTTATCTCTTCTACTAGGTGGAAGCTCTTGGAGAGCAGAAATTCTGCATAATCAATCTCTGTAGTTCCCACTTCTGATAGTGACTTATTCTTAGTGAATATATTCAGTGAAAGGAAGGGTGAAGACAGACATTTTGCCTTCATCCTTAAATTATGATATGCATAACTGGAGCACTAGTAAAAGAAAAAAGCTCTAGTTAACCATTGTCCATGCTTTATTTGAGAAAAGAAATTATGAATGATCTTGACCCCATCGCTTCATACTAGATACATACAGCCTTAGGAGAAGACCCATGGAACTTACTGATTTATTGGCACAGAATATTATAATGTTTCTAGTGATGATAGACTATTTAAATGGGTTGGTGATGAGACTCAGGTGTTAAATTTTTGTCACATCCATAATTTTACTAAATATGAACTTGAGGCCATCTGTTTAACATGGCAAATAAAAATAACCAAAAGATCCACTCTAATAACATAATGTATGTTAAAATTTCACATTTAAATTAGATTGAATCCCTCTTCACAGAATAATAGTCATAATAAATCTTGTATAGCATTTATTCTTAGTCAAGAACTGTTCTACTGTCTTTACAAATACTAACTTGCCTAATCCTCACAACAACTCCTCATTTCATAACTGGAAAAATTGAGGCATAGAGATGTTAAATAATGTACCCAAGGTCACATACCTCATAAGTGGCAGAAATCGAGTTTAAAGTCAGACAATCTGTTCCAGAGTCTATGCTCTTATCTGTTATCCAAACAAAGCAACAAATGTTGAAGTTGACTTATTATAACACTTGCTACACATTGTTCTTCCTTCTTTAACCTCCTTGCTTCATTTAGTCATTCTAACATGAGAAACACCAGCCAAAATGATGTGGATCCTTACAATTAACGTTGGAGGACCTCTAATTAATTAATTTATATGCTTTGTATGAATCTATAAAAAATCAAATTAATGTATTTAATTACAAAATATTTCAAATACTCAAAAATTCACAAGACAATATATCCCATGTTTCCATTACTTTGACTTAACAGATGTTAACGTATGAATATTATATACTTCAGAATTCTATTTTTAGCAAAAATAAGAAAAATATAAAACCCCAAATCATGCAATTAGGGGAAGACCTGCCAAGGTCAGAGAAGGTGGGGTCTATGAAGATGGGAAGAGAGAATGTCTCTGGCTACAGATGCTAAAGAAAGCTGGTAGAGACCACTTTCCAAAGAAGCCCCCTGGGTCACAAACTAACAATTTCTACAAGCAATACTGGGAAAGATAGGAGGACATATGTTAAGCCTTTCCTTGGACTTGCTAATAAGTTGCACAATGTTGGGAAGGTAAGTGAAGAATCAGAGGAGGACTCATTCAGGCAAGCAATATTTTCAGGAAGCAGTGTTTGGTGAGTCAGGAATGCAAGAGAGAGGGTCTTGGCAGTTCCAAAAGCCCCAATGGTTAGGAAAAGCAAAGATTCCCTCACATTTAAATCCCCATGATTCCTTGCTGAAAGGAGAATTCCTATAGCTGTTCCCTCCTTCATAGGACCTTCTTACAAATAGTGAGTCCAAGGAGACCTACCTCATTTGAAGATGAGTCAATAAACATAATATGTAATATACATAGAAACATAATACAAGAGCAGATAGGCCAAGAGCAGAAAACAAAATGGTAGTGGATATATTTATGAGAAGAATGTTGGCGTGGAGTAGAAGAAAAATTAGACTAAATATATCACTGTGAATTTAAAATAAACAAAAAGCTTAATGAAAAAACACACCTTAAAAAAAACAAGGGCTTAAGGGAGAGAGATAGATCTTAAGAAAGATGTGATAGGACAACAAAATAAAATAAAATGTGGGCTCAAGAAAGAACTAGAATAAAATAATGAAACTATCACACAAAGTATAAAATTAATTGTAACAAATCCATTAATGTATTCATTTGTTCATGCAACAAATGGTTATTGAGATCCTCCTGTGAGAACCTACCTGACACTATTCTAGGCACTAGGGATATGGCAGTGACCCAAAGAGCTGAAAGTCCCTAATCTCATGGTTTGCACTCTAGCTGGGGGAGATGGACAATAAATACATACACATGAAGTGTCCATCAATATGTGAATGGATAAAGACACTGTGGTACATATATAAAATAGGATATTACTCAATCATGAAAAAGAATGAAATCTTGCCATTTGCAACAACATGGTGGAACTAAAGGGTGTTATGTTAAGTGAAATAAGCCAGAGAAACGACAAATGCCATATGATTTCACTTATTGTGGAATCTGGAAAGTAAAACAAATGAACAGAGCAAACAAATGAACCAAACAAATAAACAAACTAAAACAGAAATTGACTCATAAGCACATAGAATGGACAGTTGTTTACTGTGGGAGGGAGAGAAATGGGTGAAATGGGTGAAGGCGATAAAGAGGTACAAAGTTCAAATTATAAAATAATTTAGTCACAAGGATAGAAGTACAGCATGGGGAATATGGCAAATAATATTGTAATATCTTTGTAAGGTGACAGACAGCAACTACACTTGTCTTGGGGAGCATTTGGTAATTAGGTAATTGTCAAATAACTAAGTTGTTCATCCAAAACCATATAATATTGTATATGAACTATATTTCAATATTTTAAAAAATATGCATGTGCACATACATAGATATATACAATTCCTCCTGTGATAAATGCTATGGAGAAAATAAAACTGTGAAGGGGGCTAGGGAGTCATTGATGTTAGTATGTACATAATTTTTTACAGGATAAGGTGGTCAGGAAAGTCCTTGCTAAGAAAGATGACTTTAGAACAGAAACGTGTAGGAGGAGTGGGAATAAGGCATGCAGACATGAAGATGAAGAGTTTACCTGTCAGAGGCAAAGAAAATGCAAAGTCTAGGTACAGAAACCTTTTTAATGTATTTGAGGAGCTCCAGGGGGCCAGTGTGTGGCTGCAGAGGAGAGAACAAGAGAGTTGTAAAGAGTGGAATCTGAGAGGTAGCATGCGCCTTGATTTTCTAGGGCTTTAAAGAGTCAGCGCAAGGGATTTAGCTTTAATTATTCTGAGTGTAATGGGAAGTCACTTAAAAGTACTGAGCAGAAGAGAGACATTTTCTGACCTATAGTTTAATAAGATCACTCTGGCTGCTGTGTGGAGACTGTTATGAGGAGAAGGGCAGGGGCACAAGCAGAAAGACCAGTTTAGAAATCTATTCCAAAAATTTGGTGAGAGATTAGAATCGTTTGGATTCTGGTGTTAGTGGAAGTGGTGAGAGGTGGTAAGATGCTGATGATGTATTTAAGGGCGGTTTCAAAGGATTGATTATTTGACTGGATCCAGGTTTAGAAAGAGAATGTCTCCCAGGCTTTGTCCTGAGCAACTGGAAAGTTGTAATTGCCATTATCTGAAATTGAGACAGCTGTAATAAAATGTCATAAGGGAAGGCCAGAGGTTGAGTTTCAGGACAAGTCAGTTTCAAAATGCTTATTAGACACCCAAGTAGAAATGTCAAATAGAGAGTTGAACATGAAACTGGGGTTTATGAGCGATCAATAATGTAAGAAGTATTTTAAGTGGTGCATATTGAAGCTTGCAGATATTTTTATTCTACTTTGTTCTTTAGTAATTTATAGGAAAAGATTCAAAGTACAGTTTATTATTGGAGGAAGGCTTTTTGTGTACAACCCTATTTACAACTGCAGGTACATTTATCGTCATGGTGTTCTTCATGGTCACCGCATACTAGTCAAGCAGCTTAGTGGAAAGTATTCAGTGTTCATCACACCACACTCAGTTTATCAAATTAGTCCTCATGTGGTATTCAACTCCCAAACCCCACCACACTTCACAAACTTGATACTGCAGTTTTCCCTTGTTTACATTTTCCCCTTACACATATGGATAATGCTTACTGAAACCAAAACCAAAAGGCCCAAAACAAAAACACAATGGGTAAAGAACACTTTCATTGCTCAGTCCTGGACTGTGAGAATAACTCCTGCCATAAAAACATTTATTGTCTCAAAAATAGCAGGAGTCCTTCTGCCAGACTTCAGGTGTTCATATTGTTGAATTTCCAGTGTGCTTCTGAATGGTTCTCTCTCTTTTAATTCCATCTCAAATCAAGTCCCAGAAATTTTGTCAAATACTTTTGTTTCTTAGACTTTAATTTTAGTTGTTCTTTAATAAAAGATTGACAGAAAAGTATTTTCTGGAAAAAAAATCTGTATGCTGATATATCCCCAAGATTTGCCATAACTATATCAGAGAACACATTGCTCCACAACGTGAAGGAAGAAATAGTTCATATCTCATAAATGTGCATCTATTAAACTGATACTTTGAGTGACAACTGAAGACTAAGCCTAAGATCAAAAGGTTCCTTACAAAGATAAACGTTACCCTGGAGCCAGTTGTAGAGTTCCAAAAAGAATGTAGCAGATGGATTTATTTTAGAGTTGCTGATCTAGAAGAAACTTTAGGCATTGAAAATTCCATTTCATTCTTCATTTTCTTTGTCAAAGAATTCTATCTGGGTAATGATTTTCAGTCACATTTGATAGAATATAAGGACTAAAGTAGTCTATACTTTTCATAAATGTAAAAGGCAAGCTACAGATAAATTATTTGTATGAAGAAGAGGACTATATCTCCTCCTAGCCCATGGATTACGCCCCTACCTTGTTTTGGCTTTTGAACCTTCTTTTGTCTATAACTTCTGAAAAAGGGAATTAAAAGAAGTTAAAAGCTGAAGCTATGATTTCTCTTCTTTTCCAGATTTGTTAACATTGCAACTGAGTGATCTCAGCAGTGTTTATCATTTAAAGATAACTTGTTGACATTTTTTCTTTGTTGAGATAGTCATTTGCCAAAACAAAATAGAATAAAATTGGATATCTACATTGCATACACTTATTGTGTAAGTAACATTTTGGAGTCCTTTTGAAAAGGCTGCTTTTAAGTGTTTTGCAAGAAGTCAGAATGATGATGAAGAGTCAGTAATCAGATGTATTCAGAGAGACCACTAAAGAATGCAAAAATCAACATAGAGTAAAGGGGAAGGGCTAAATATATAAAATTGTTGAGATAAGAAAAATTACTGTTTGTTCTTTATGATAAAGTATAAAAAATCTTAGTCAAAACATGGGGCAGAGGAAAATTTCCCAGCCCTAGGCCCTCATCAGAATCAACTGGGAGCTTTTAAAAAATACCAAAGCCTGGGCTCCCAAATAAATCACAGTGGTATATAGGGATGGGAGGCCATCTGGACATGAGTGGTTTACAAAGTTTCACAGGAGGTTCTGATGTGCCATTAGGGCTGAGAGCCACCAGTGTAGGACAATAAAAGGAACAAAATATAAAGATTTGGAATGAAATAGCAACTCATTCATCAAGCAAAAGGATAAAAATGGGCCTGTCCTGATCTTGAGAGGATTGAATTATTCTCTTGATTTTCCTGGATCTATTATTTTCCTCAACAAACAGTGAAACTAGAAGGTTTCTAGCATCTGAACAGGCTCAGTGGGGTTGCCAGGGGACAGTTAATTCTTTCCCACTTTGAGGAGGAGTCCACCACCCCCCAAACCACCTCCTCTTTTATTCACAATATCGGTTTTTCTCTACCTTCCAGGCATTGTTTCCCTTTAACATCCTTAACACAGATAAAGGATTTTTACACAAAAAGCAGTCATTGCATTCCTCTGAACATAACTTAATTCACAGATAATTTTTGCTTTATTTGGGCATGTATTGCCTTTAGCTTTGCTCAAGAAAAATCTCTCACCCATTTATCAAATATTTAGTGAGTGTTTACTATATGCCAAGCACTCTTCTAGATGCTGAGGATATAGCAGTGAAGAAAATAGGCACGAATTTTTATCCTGTCGTGTTTACATTCCATTTATTATTTGAATTATTTGATTGACATATGAAACCCTTTTAAATAGGTTTGTACAATTTGTAGTTACTTTGAGAAATATCCCTCAGTAACTGCTCCTGAGTATTTATGCTTTTTTTTCCTTTTTTAAAAAAATCAGAAGAACTCTTAATTTTGTTCTTGATCAAGAAAGGCAGAGTTCCCTTGGCATGTGGCGTGGACAAGAGTCACTGTCAGGTCGCCTCCCATCCCATGCAGAGCCAGTGAGTCCACAGGCAAGAAGACTCAGACTAGGTCTACTCAGGCTGACTTGCATAATTTCAAATATTCAGACAGATCTTTCATGGGTAATGAATTTCCAGAAAGGAATTTTCCTAGAAATGGCATCACTTTCAATTATATTTACATGCAGTAGTCAAGAAAATGTTAAAGAGCTAACAGACTTAAAAAAAAATTCTGGAACTCTTGCAGTTAAATGTGAACAGGCATCTTTTGAAGAAGAGCACTGTTGTGTTTTGGCTATGGGAGGGGAAAAGCGGTGAAGCAGAGATGGAAATAGTTAAGCATGTGAGATTCAAGGTTTTAAAATCTTCCCATGAGATAGTCCTCCTACTGGTTCTCAGCTGGAAAGCTAGTCCTACTCCACTCAAGTCCATGGAAATAGGTAAATAGCCCACTATGCAGATGGCCAGCCATGCAGCGGGGCAACCTCATTTTAAAAGCAAGTTGAACTGAGCAACTTGACCCAGCCATCCAGGTAGCAAGGATGATGGCATGATCAGAAAGGAAGAAATCAAGGATGTCACGGCTACTGCTGTCACGTGGTTGGCTCTTAATGACAGGGGAGGAGGAAGATGTCTGTGAGAAGTCTGGGTAGCCCAGGCCCTGCACTGGAGTGAAAGTGCAAATTCCGTGCAGTGAATATGGCAGCTTTGCCGCACGGTGGGGAGCTGAGCTCAGAATAATATAGTGGGATTCAAACTGTGAAAAGTTTGAAGAAAGAGAGCAATAAAAGATAATTACGGTGAAAATAGTGTCTCTGGCCTGTAAATGCCTTGAATTCAGGAGTCTTGTTTTATTTGCCTTTGTGTTGCTGTCCAGTGCATGGAGCAAACATGCTCAGTTAATAGTTGCAGAAGTAAAGCCAATATGAGGAGCAACACTGCAGCTATAGCAAAAGTAGCAAGCACTGAAACAAGCTGGACTCTTAAGATGGCATAGTATGTGTGCAGCTAAATATTTGCAGCTTTTTCTTATGTACAGTAGAGCATAGCATAGAAAAGTATAGTATCAGTTCTCTCTCTAAATTAAGTGGAGGCAGGTGATATTTAATCTTCTCTCATAGTCAAAATGTTTATGATTAGTTACAATTTTACTTTGTCTGTGGTATCATCAACATACCTAAGAGGTGGAATGGTGAAACTGAGCAAAGTTAAAAAATTTACTTGATGTCCTTTGGAAGCAGTGAATAAAAATTCGTATTGGGTATCCATTGCATGCAAGGAAGTATGGTGAGTTCTTTGGTAAAAGTGGAAAGCAAATGAGGAAAATCTTCAGGAGTTTTTGGATTTCCTGAAGTGATACACCAAAAATCTGTAACAAAAATTAAACACTTTGTAAAGCAAAGTACTTATGGATCAAAAAACAGTGCGGTATAATCCACATACATGCATGTAAAGGAGCTTCATTGTAAATAATCTGTTGGGAATAGGAAAGAGTTAGTGAGGAAGAGATGCGCTGGTAAGGATAGCCTGTGGATCTTATTTTGAAGAGGCCAGGCCAGAAATCAGGGAAGAAGGAAGACATTATTTGGCTAAGTAGAGGCAGTTCATGGGCATAGGCACAGAGACACAGATGACCAGCAGAGGAGTGTCACCGGAAAGTACCATATTGGGGAACAATAAGAGATCAGATTGAATAGACACTCTAACTGTGGAGGTATTTCTCCTGCATTAGACTGATGATGGATGCAAACCTAGAGGTAAACTTCAGGCAGTGCTTAGTCATTTAGAAGAATATAAGAAATTTTCTAAGCCAGAAAGAGCTACCTTATTTCTTATGCATGGCATTCATGATGATTCTTAGCTTTATGCAACAGTTACAATGACTTCATTTCACAGCCACCTCTCCCCATCAGTTTTTATTTTCTTGCCCCTTTCAAAGCACCAGAATGGTTTTTGCTTATAATTGCCTTGGAGAGAGACCGCACCTCCCATTATTAGGGCTCTGCCAGCCCTGCATCCCCTCTCAGCAGTGACACAATGTCTGCAAAATAAGCCAACAGAAGCCCCAGTTCTTTTGGGATAATGCATGTCAGAGACAGAACCATTATCAACTGCTCCAAAATTGCATTTCCACCTGCTTCTGGGGAGTGTGTTCTTCTTACTTAGGAGGAAATTATTCTGAATACCACGTATGGGCTGTCTGTCGTCGGAACTAGCCTTTCGTTTCCTCTCCTTCCTCCCCAGTGATCTCCTTCCTGCTCTACCAAGAATTCACCCCTTCTAATCAAAAAAGTTACTGACCTAGTCCTATCTGCTTTCAGTGTGAATGAGCAAGAGTCACTGCTCCTCAGATGGGAGGCCTCTGCAAGGTGGTGGCTCCACTCTCTTAGGTTGCTTGGTGGTGCCCCGAGTAAGTTCTCTTTAGCATTGCTGGAAATCATGACCATTCTCCTCTCCAGAGGATGCTGAGTTGCAGCAGCCCTACCTCATTACAGAACATCTTATTGGGGGAGGAAGTGGAGCAGTGGACAGAAAAAGTGTGGAGCAAAAGTACACAGAGCTCAAGTCAGGCACTTGCACCATTTCATTCAGTGCTTTGAACCAGCCTCTCGGCAAGTCCATTCGCGTCTCTGGATCTCATCAGGAATTCTGTAAAAGGAGAGAGGTGGACTATATAATTCTAAAAGGATGTTCCAGATCTAATATGCTGTGACTATTTCTTTCTAGATAACAAGAAAGTCAGACTTTTCAGTGGGAAAACAGACTCATTGAAAAACACATATTTGTTCTGAAGACATTCTTTGCAATTTTCTATTGTGTCCTGCAGGTACATGAAGGAGCAGAAAAGCTGGAAAGCAGGGACCTTGGCTCCCTAACAAAGGCCCTATAGTTTTCTCTAAATTAGTTCTGTTTGACATCCTCTCTGTCTCACCATAGACTCAAAGAGGAGGCTAAAAAATATAGCACAATTTAAAAAATAAACTGCCACATTGTTTTCTAATGGCTCTGTTGGAATCACACCCCTTACCTGAAAACTGACTTACAGTTATTACCAAGAAAAATTGCAGTTTTTCTATTCTGTGACAAATATTTAAGTAAAACAGTTGTTTATTCAAGGAGCAGCTGAATTCATTACAAAATGACATTACTAATTATGGCAGTTTAGGAAACCTTCTTTATTTATTTTTAGCTCAGTGGTAATTGTGGATAAACTGGTATGGAAAATGTGACACAGGGAACCAAAACAAACCATTGATAGGAAAGGAAAAAAGTGATGTAGCTCTACATTTACTGGGGGCCTCCCTGTTTTAAGAATGGGTAAACACTATGTTAATAAAGTATGTTTTTAAAGATATTTAATTTTAATGGGCTTTGAGCTATCTCTAGTGAAAATCAGGGAACAAAAACACTAACATCTTCATTACACCCATAAAATTAGTCTCAACTTATCCTATGAGTGTAGCCAAATATTCTCAGGGTTTAAGTAACATCCTTGTCTGTAAAATGGGAATATAGAACTGATGTACTTCATGGGGTTGATACAAGAAGACAATTACAAGATGTGCTAGTAACTATTAGTGAAAAGAAATGCTGACAAATAAAATCATTTATAAACAAGAACAAAAACAGATTCCCAAACAGGTTGAGTTCTGTCCAGCAATAAATTCCTTGCTGTTTACTTGAGGTAAGCCAATTGCTCATAACTTTGACTATTCACAATAAAGCAGAGCCAGTTGGGTGACTTTTCCTACCAGCCATTAAATCCCAGGTCTCTTAAGTGATGGCTGATGTGTCCCAGTTATATTACTTTAGCTCTATCTTTGCTACTTCAACTCAGAAAACTTAAAGAAAATTTGAGGGATTTTAAAATAAGTTACCTGATTAAATTTAAATCACTTGAAATTATTTAATGAGTAGTTAGTATTCATTTCATAATAAAACCAAAAATATAAACACAGAGTGAAGCCCCCTTCCCCATCTGCCCAATTCCTAGCTCCTCTGTGTCTGCAGTTAACTCCTGGAGCTTAATCAGTTTTTAACTGAATTCAGACAAATCGGCTTTTATGCTTACATAGTTCTTTTATTTGTCTTTTCTAATGTGTTTCATCAAGATGTTGCTTTCTGATGATAGAGTAGAGATCTTAAGTTTCTAGGCTTCAAGTCATTCATGTCCATTGAAATGTAAGACAGATTTCAAGTCACTTGAAATGAAACTGAGAGAGAACTCTTATAGTTTAATCAGGAGCAATACAACAAATAAAACTAGTGGCACCATTGGGTTAGTAAGAACAACACAAACGTTTCACTCCTTGAAAGAATGCAGTTTCCATCTTGCTGAGCTTTTCTGAATGAAAACAAGGAGAAAATGATAATAAAATTTAAATATATAAATCACCTGATATCAGGCTTCTCTCCTGATTCATTGGCAAAGGAGTGTGATTTATAAGCAGATGGAGGACTAAATAGGACATAAATAGTGCAATAGAGGAAGCAAGACTAGAGAAAGTAAGGCATGAAAGACAATTAAGTAGGGTCAATTTGCTTACCTGATGAAAATAATAACCAACTAAGTAATATTTATGTGACTGATGATTGGACTACACTTTAGCCAGAATGTTAATCATCATTCCCCCTCTCTCCATATATAATATATACATATATATATAATATTAATTTGTATAATTTATATATAATTAGATATTAATGAAGGAATGAGAGAAAATAATACTTAGGGAAGGCAAGATCATGTAGTAACCCTATAAAAATCTGTGCACCAGCTTTAAATATAACCACAAATTTGACTCATAACCCACTAGAAGCCTAGGAGAAAAGGGAAATGGAATCCATTATAAAACTCCTGTATCCAGTTATTCAGAATAAGCATAAATATCTATGATACTGTCACAAGAACAAATCAATTTATCATCAGAAAGAGGCTTTATATAACAGTCAGTATCCTCAGTGGCAGCATCCTTAAATACTTCATGTGATAACAAAATGTCTGCTTATAGCCCAAAACTTACTCCATG
Source organism: Smutsia gigantea (assembly GCA_032199065.1). Lineage (NCBI taxonomy): Eukaryota > Metazoa > Chordata > Mammalia > Pholidota > Manidae > Smutsia > Smutsia gigantea. The sequence continues at coordinate 277,787 of JAVSCE010011620.1, read as the reverse complement.
CCAGATAAGATGACAACATCATGCCAAAAGTTAAGTCAGTTGAAGAAATCACATAACAGTACAGAGTGCTATAGGTGAACCTAGGTGAAGAATGAAGAATTGTACCTGTGGTCTATCTGTCATAGAAGTGAGACAGAAGACCTAAGTGCAATAAATCTTCTCAAGTTATGTGCTCTTAAGTGATGCCTGTGAGAAGATGAACTTTTCTTGGGGTAACTTAGATCAACTTTCTTTACATAAGATCATCTAAAAAAAAGCTACTCTATGATCTAGGCAAGTTTAGTGGTGATGAACTGTTTCAGCTTTTGTTTGTCACTTAAAGTTTATCTCTCCTTCATTTTTAAAGGATAGTTTTGCTGGGTATAGTATTTATAGGTAGTTTTTTTTTTTCTTTTTCTTTCAGCACTTTGAATATACCCTCCCACTTCTTCCCAGCCTGAAAGATCTGCTGAAAAGTCTGCTTATAGTCCTTCCCTGATACACAACAAGTCACTTTTCTTTTGCTGCTTTCAGATTTCTTTCTTGGGCTTTGACTTTTGACAATATGATTTTTATGTATCTTGGTATAGACATTTTTAGTTCAACTTTTAATGCCTTTTGTGCTTCTTAGATCTGGATGTACATTTCCTTACCAGATTTGATTAATTTTCAACCACTATTTCTTTGAATAAGTTTTTTTATTCATTCTGTCTGTCCTCTTCTCTCCTTCTAGGACTCCCCTAATATGTATATTGGTTTTTTTGATTGGCCTTATTAGTCCCTTAGGCTTTCTTCACCTTTTTTTTTTTCTTTTTTATTCTTCTGACTGAACTATTCCCAGTGACCTGTATTCAAGTTCATTGTTCCTTTCTTGTGCTTGATCTTGTCTGATGTTGAATTTTTCAGTTCAATTATTGTGTTCTTCTTCTGTTTGGCACTTATTAAATTGTCTATTTCTTTGTTGAAATTCTCATTTTGTTTATGCATTGTTATCTTGACCTCAGTGACCATCTTTATGACAGTTGTTTTGAATTGTCTGTTGGATAAATCATATAAGTCCATTAATTGGGGTCAGTTTCTGGATATTTATCTTGTCCTTTGGAACATATTTGCCTGAGTCTTCATGTTTTTTGACTCTCTGTGTTCATGTCTGTGTATTAGACAAAGCAGGTACCTCTCACAGTCTTGCCAGACTGGCCTTGCACTGGAGAACATGCTCATCAATCAGCCTAGCCAGATTCTTGGAGCTTCTTAAACCTTAGTTCTACTCCACCCATTTCTTTGTTTTTTGCAGTATGCAAAAGACCTGTCAATGCATGAGAAGAACAACACTAAAGGCAGTGCCCAGAAAATCTGGACTGTTGGACATTCTGCCTAATTCTCTTGCCCCTCCCCCAGGTAGAAACTGGGAACTAGGGATTTTTATCCACTCACTCCATGCTGTATTGAGAGGGGGTTGTGGCAACTGCCACTCCAAATCTCCATCTCTGTTCTTACTAGCTCTTGCAGTAAGATTACACAAGGTTCCATCAACACTCCAAGTCAGAAGTCAATCCTTTGGGCAACCCCAAAAAGAGTTGTAGCATTGGACATGCAGAACAACTCTTTCCCTCCCTAGGGAGAAGCAGTGAGCTATGATTTTTGTCTGCTCATTCATTGATGACTAGGGTAGGAACTGTGGCATCTATCAGCCCAAGTGATGGTTTCATTCTTCCCCAGTCAACTGGACTGTGCAGGACCCATCAGAGATCTGAGATTGGCAAGACAGAAGACAGTCCCTTGGAGAGTATCTTTGGAAAAGTTGGGGTACTGGACATATAAGTCAACTTCTCTCCCTTGGGAGAATTTGGAAGCTAGGGATTGGATGCTGCTATACAAGGGGTAGATAATTCTGGCATCAAGGTGTCCCAATCTCCCTCTAGCTTTGGTGAGTCTAGTTTAGTATTTATCCAGATAAAGGAGACTTTCAGTTAGTTTTTGGATTTCCCTCCAAGGGAATTTTTCAGTGAATTACTATTGAATCTATGTGGAAAGAAGGAAGATCCAGATCTTCCTCTCTGCCATCTTTCTGACATCACTCTCTGTAGTTTTATTTTCTTGTGATATTTTTATCTGGCTTTATCAGGGTAATGTTGGCTCTGTAGAAAGAAGTGGAAAATTTCCCCTTCTGCTTTTTGTGAACAGTTTGAGAATGATGTGTTAACTCCTTTAAAAGAAAATGTTTAGTAGAATTCAGCAGGGATACCATCTGTCCCTGGTATTTTGTTTTTGGGGTATTTAAATTTTTCTGATTAAATCTCTTGTAATAGATCTGTTCAAATGTTCTGTTTCTTCTAAATAAGTTTTAGTAGTTTGTGTGTTCCTAGGAATTTGTCTCTTTCATCTAGGTTATCTCATTTGTTGGCTCATAGTTGTTCATAGTAGTCTTTTATAATCTTTAATATTTCTTTAAGTTCTTTAGTGTGGTCCCCTTATTTTCTGAATTTAGAAGTTTGAATCCTCTCACTTTCTTTTTTTCTTGCTCAGTATTGTAAAATGTTTGTCAACTTTGTTGATTCTTTCAAAGAACAAACTTTGATTTTGTTGAGTCTCTGTATTGTTTTTCTATGTTTTATTTAATCTCCACTCTAAACTTTATTATTTCCATTCTTCTGGTGTTTTGCTTACTTTGCTCTACTTTTCCTAGTTCTATTAAGGATAAACTTGTTTATTGATTTGGTAAGTGTATTTTTAATTGTGAGCATTTATAGCTATAAATTTTCCTCTGAGCACTGCTTTTGATGCATGGCATGTTTTGCTATATTGTTTTTTGTTTTCATTTGTCTCAGTATTTTCTAATTTCCTTTGTAATTTCTTAGATCCATTGGTTGCTGAAAAGTATGTTGTTTAGTTTCCCCATATTTGTGAATTTTTCAGTTTTTCTTCTCTTGTTGATTTCTAATTCCATTTTATTACATTCATAGAACATACTTTGTATTATTTCCATCCTTTTAAAGACTTACTTTATAGACTGATTATTGTCTATTTCTGGAGAATGTTCCATGTGCTGTAGATAAGATGTGTATTCTGATTGTTTGGGTAGAGTGTTTGGGCCACTTGATTTATAATGTTCTTCTAGTCTTCTATTTCTCTGTTGATTTTATGTCTAGTTGCTCTCTCCATTATTGAAAATGGAGTGTTGAGGTCTATGACTATTATTGCTGAATTGTCCATTTCTCCCTTCAATTCTGTTTTTGCTTAATGTATTTTAGGGCTTTGTTGTTAGATGCATGTATGTTTATAGTTATATTGCTGTTTGTATGGTACATATTTTCCCATCTTTTCACTTTCAACATATTAGTGTCTTTGATTCTAAGTTGTGCATATTCTAGATATAGTTGGATCTTTTTTTTTAAAGGCAAAAGATTTATGCAATTTGAAGATAAACCAGAGTATTAGTTGGATATTTTTAAAAAATCAATTCTGCCAACCTCTGTCTTTTGATCAAAGTGTTTAATCCATAGACATATAGTACAATTACTGGCAGGAAGGATTTACATATGCCATTTTGCTATTTGTTTTCTAAATGTCTTATGTCTTTTTAATTCCTCTCGTACTCCTTATTGCTGCCTTATTTTGTGTTAAAGAGATATTCTCTAGAGCACTTTAAAAATTCCTTTGTCATTTCTTTTGCTACATTTTTTCAGTTATTTTCTTAATGGTTGCCCTGGAATTACAATTAACAAGTTAATTTATAACAATCTATATAGGATTAACACCAACTTAATTTCAATATTATACAAAATCTTTGCTCCTATATAAACCCATTCTGTCCCCCTCCTTTGGGTTGTTATTGTCCTTTCCCACTAATTATATCCATTATACTTGGTGTGCTTACCGTAACAGATTTATAATTACTGTAACTTTTAAATAAAATTGGAAAACAATAGTAACAAAAATACATTTATGCTTTACATTTACCTACAAATTAAGACCTTTAACAAGGTCTTTATTTTTTCCTTTTTTATCTGAGTTTCTCTCTAATGTCCTTTTATTTCTGCTAAAGGACTCTCTATAGCATTTCTTACAGGGAAAGCCTGATAAACTCACTGAGTTTTTGTGTGACTGTCTTAATCTCTCCTTCAATTTTGAAGGATAGCTTCTCTAAATGTACATAGTGTTCATAGCTGATAGGGTTATTTTTTTCTTTCAACATTTTAAATATGCCCTCCCACTGTCTTTTGTTATCCATTGTTTCTGATGAGATATTGTATATTAATCTCATTGAAGATAACTTTCTGTAATGAGGCACTTCTTTCTTGCTGCTTTCAAGATTCTCTGTCTCTGTCTTTTTACAGAATGATTATGCTGTATCTTAGTGAGGTACTCTTTTCAATCTGTCCAGTTTGTTGAGATGCATGGATGTACAGATTAAGTTTTTTCATTAAGGTTGTGATGAGTGAACAATTTAACCATTATTTTTTCAAAGACTCTTTCTGCTCTTTTCTCTCTTGCCTCTTTGACTGGGACTCTCAGTATCTGTATGTTGGTGTGCATGGTATTATTCCACAGCCCTCTGTGGCTTTGTTCCTTATCCTTCATTCTTTTTCTTCTTGTCTGCTTAGACTGAAAAATATCAATTAACCTATTTTTGCTTTCTCTGATTCTTTCTTTCCCTTAATCAAGTAAGCTGTTGAAACACTCTTGCAAATTTTCCACTTTAGTTATTTCCATTTGGTTCCTTCTTATAATTCCTATCACTTTATTAATATTCTGTATTTGGTGAGACATAGTATTCATACTTTCATTTAGGTTTTTAGACATGGTTTTCTTTAGTTCTTTGAAAATGTGTAAAATAGCTGATTTAGTCTTTGTCTATTAAATATGACATTTTGGCTTCCTTAGGGACAGTTTATATTTCCTCCCCCCACCTCAGCCGTGTATGGACAATACTGGTTACTTTGCCTATTTCTTAACTTTTTGCTGAAAACTGAACATTTTAAATAATGTAACTATGGAAATAATTTTTTCCTTCTTCACTAGATTTATTATTGTTGTATTGCTTTTTTAGCAACTTCTCCTAATTAATTCTGTAAGATTTATATTCTTTGTCATGTGTTGCCATTGAAGTCTCTGTATGGTTAGCTTGTGAGTCAGCTAATGATTAGACAGAGATATCCTTACATACCTGATTCAGTGTCTCCCAGGCTTTGGTAAGGGTCTCTGTGTGCATATTTATAAATGCCTTCAACAGTCAGTTTGGCAGTAGAAAACCCTGCCTTACCCCACACATCCTGCTTGTACAGAGTTTCAAGTTCAGCCATAAGTGAGAATTAAGGCTTCTAGACTCCCAGAAATATGTCAGACTTTTAAAAAACCCTATGTGAACAGATAATTTTGCTTTACATTTTAAACTTTTTGGTTAGCCATTAAAATTTTTCTCCAAGTATTATCTACCTTCTCGGGCAGTAGCAATGTTAAACAATTGCCACTGATTATTTTCAACAAATGTTCCAGAGAAAAGGCTGTTCGCATTTAAAAACTCCAACATGGGTCCAGTAAAGACAACCATTATGAGAGGACAGTTGCAAAAAATGACAAGATAGGTCAGATACTGACAGTTCTCTGGAAATGAGGCTTTCAAGGTGCTCCTACCCCATCTTTCTCCCCCCAGTGGCTGCCAGTCACTGATTTTCACTACAATTTTAAGGTGGTGGTTTTCAGAGCTCTTTCTGAATTGTGGAGGGGATGTTGGTAATAGGGAAAGTTGAAATTCAGTAAAAGTCACTTTACCAATATTTAGGGTTTGTAATAAAATTAATCCTCCCTGATTTCCTTCAAGCCTTTGGTTAATTTCCAGAATTCTGAAAATGTTGATTCTGACATTATTTGCCAGTAATCTTACAGCAAATATGGAGAAGATTTTTGAACTCTTTACTCCATCAAGCCCAGTGATATCACACCAAAAAGTTTATTTTAAAAAGTAAGTTAATACTTGATATGGCCATATAGTATTTTGCAGCAGAATAGCCACAGTTGGCATGACTTACCAATTGTGAAGTATTAACCTAAGCATTCATTTTTATCCACACCTAAAATTAGGCATTAATAACTTTATTTGAACTATGGTGTTGTCTGGAGATCTTCAGCTGATGTCTGGCCCTAAGCCATGCAGATAAACGGTGTCAGTTATTTCCCTAACATCCCTCAGTGAGTGTGTAAGATCCAACTGCTTTTATTTTCTCTCTGCTGAGATTGCCCTTGACCCATTTGCCAGAGCATCAAGCAGTCTCTGTTGCTGTCTGCCCACCACACACAGCCTTTGCTTCATAATAAAGCCTCATCCCTAATTTAATACTAAATCATTTGCTCAGACTCATTTTTAAATAATCCCTCTATATTAAAAAACAAATCTTTAAAGAGGCCACTCCGTGTAACAATTTTAAAAATATTCCTCAAACCAGTAAGAACTATATCAACCATGGCTGTGCATATTTTGTCATTGTAACTTGAGCAGCTTTTCAGCAGGGAAGTGAAACTAAGAGAGCAAGCTGTGAAGGTGTAACAGTTACTTAAAGCAGTGCATCTCAACCCTGGAGATGCCCTGGAATATCCTGGAGAGTTTTTAAAAATATCCATACTTTGTCTCCTCCCCAGAGCAGTTGTATCAAAATCTCTGGGAATAGGAGCCAGGCTTTCAGTATTTTTTGAAACCTACCCAGGTGGTTCAGAAATACAGTCAAGTCAAAACTGCTGGCATAAAGCATATGCTGAAGCACACTGTTACCCCAGGTGTCCTTACAAAAACTGTTGGGAAACTTCAGCACTGGAAGATCTGCCCTTGCAGGCATATGGAGTTTCAAGAGGAAGGGGTATATTGCAGCAAATGGACAGAAAAGGTGCATGCTTATAGACAGAACTAGAAACTAAAGTACATTCTGAATATCTGCATAATATGTATAGCCATTCATTACTGGGTTAGAAGACAGAGTCCTGGGTTCTGTTCAACAGGTAACACTTTGAATGCCTGCTTGTGCTAGTATCTATCCTGAATTAACTAGCTTGAGTAAATGATTTAACAAAATTTCAACTAAGTTATTTATAATACATTGACATGAGATTCTCCTAGTAACACATATAAAATTTTTTCCTTATGAGTGTTTTGCCAAATTCGTCTTCTGAAGGTTTATTCCATTTTCTGTGATTATGATCTTCCTATTTTGGAGGGTTCAAATATAATTTCTTTTATAAAAGGCAATGCTAGAAAATTGTTAAGTATATATATAGTGATAATGCTTTTAGTTAGCAAAATAAAAATCTGGAAGCAATTTTTTGGTGCTTCTAATTAGGAAAAAAAGTTTTAGTTGTTGGCAAAATTTGAAAGTCTGGAAACCACTCATTTGGAAATGTCTGTATTTGACAACTAGCTTAAGGAATACTAATCCATAATTCTCCAGCACTGGTGTTTATAAAATACTGTGTTTTGAAATGTGACGTATCAGATGCCATTATTTTTTCCCATCGTGGCTTATAGAACAGGTCCATTTAGGATTTACCTGAATTTTTTTAACTAGAATTTTATTTTCCTTTATGTGTAGCAAAGTTTGCACTAGAGCTTACTGAAAGAATAACAATCTTAACTAGCACTGCTAATTGCAAATTTGTTTCCCAAAGATTTTTTGCCTCTTGGGACTAAGCTAACTGAAAAAAAATAAAAATTAACATTTTTTTTAGAAAGTTGTGTCTTCTCATCTGGAAATCTTTTATTGATGAGTTATTAACCGTTACCCTGTATCATTAACAATCATTTGGAAACCTTACAATCATTTCGGTAATTGGGGCAGAATACTCCATCCATGTCAATGGAATCCCTGTATGAGTGAATTAAGGCGCTTAGCAAATAGGCCCCCAGCTGGATGTAGGAGTGATAGAATCTGGTTTTTTATTCTTTGTGTGTACTATTTTTTTCTAAGTGGGCCTATTTTCATTTCAAAGATGCAGACTCCAAAGGCCTTAGTATTTCCAAAAGCAATGCCTATTTTTTTTATTACAATTTTTTTATTAAGGTATTAGTGATATACACTTGTATGAAGGTTTCACATGAAAAACAATGTGGTCACTACATTCACCCACATTATTGAGTCCCCCCATACCCCCTTGCAGTCACTGTCCATCAGTGTAGTAAGATGCCACAGAGTCAATGCCTATGTTTTTCTAATTCCTTTCTAGCCTATGTGTCAGTCTTGTCTATATAAGCAAAACAAAGAAACAAAAAACACTGTCCTGAATTCAGTGTATATAGGGAACAACTGGACAAATCAGATCCTACTCAGTGAGATCAGATTCAGCACTTAGTCATGAAATCATCAGGGTGGAGATGAGAGAAAAAACTTTTTCTCCAAAGCTAGAACAGTACCTGGCACAGAGTAGATATTCAACCACCATGAGTGAACAGATGCATGAGTCAGATAATTAGGTGGCCAATCCCAATGCCTTTTCACTCTTCTTTTCACTAGCTTTGTAACAACTTTAAGAACAAGTCTTCAGTCCAGTATTTTCTCCTGCACATCTCCATCCCTTTCTATGCCAGATAAACAAGTTATTAAATGTTTCCATTGAATTTTCCATATTTACTCAGAGGAAAGAATTGTGGCGATAATGTACACAAAAGAACCATTCATTCTCACCCCAAAAATAGAAAGTCTGGCCAGATCTACACAAATGCCCAAATAGCCAAAGAGAACAGCGTTAAAGAATGATCAATATCATACCCCAGGTCTCCAGATTCCCCATACAGAGCAAATATTTGCCTCTTATAGCCTCTCCTTCAGCTTGGGCATTATTCTCTTGTCATTTGGGTAGCCAGAAGAACAGATCGAATTCTTTGCTTTGATGGTTAACCTGTTAAGAGTGTGTGAGACTTACTCATAAGTACAGGTGCGTCTTTGCTCATGTTACTCACTCTATCTAGAAATTGCATTTTACTCACCTGGAAATAGAATCCTGCTGCTCAATGCCGCTGGAAAGATTAGTTCAGTTACTGATATGGAAGGTACCTGTCATCAAAAACTCAAGAGTTTATTTTCCAATTTTTCTCATCAGTGGCAATCTTGATAATAAATGAGTCATTGTAATAATAAAGTCATGACTTACTGAATGGAAAAACTATAGGGGCAGGGTTGGAACACTTGCTGTATTTAACAAAGCACAATGTGAAACAAGTGCTATTTTCAAAGTTGGCAGTAAATATTTTATAGCAATGATGAGTTCCACATCCTATCTATTAAAAAGTTCTGTATACTCTACCCACCAAAGCTTATCCCAGATCTCTCCACTTCCCTCTGTATTCTGTCCTATAGCCCGACACTGAATAAACATCATCTCTCACTTGGAGCTTTCTAACTGTAACATCTTCCTTGGTTCCCTTGTTTCTACTACCTCTTGTGTCTCTGAAATTTATTCTTCAACATGGTATCCATATGCTTTTTGTAAGCCACAAATGAGTTATCCAACTCTGAGGATTTTTATTGTACTTAGAATAAATTTTCAATTTTTTGCCATGGCCATAGCAGAGCTGCATTCATTCTCTGGCTTCATCTTTGATTTAGTTTCTTGGGGCTGCCAAAACAAACGACCACAACCCTCATGGCTTACAATAACAGAAATACATTCTCTCACACATCTGGAGGCTCAATGTCCAAACCAAGGTGTCAACACTAAGGCCACACATCATCTGAAGGCTCTAAGAAGAGTCCTTCTTTGCCTCTCCCAGCTTCTTGGGTCCCTAGGCATTCCTTGGCTTGTGACAGCATAATTCCAATCTTACCTACTTCCATCTTCACATGGCCTTCTCTGTGTGTTTGTGTCTTTTTCTGTCTTTTCGTAAGTTCACTCTTAAGGGTTTAGGGACTATTCTATTTCAGCATGATTTCTTCTTCATCTTTACCTTAATTACATCTGCAAAGACCCTATATCTAAAGATCACATTCTGAGACTCCAGGTAGATATGAATTTGGTGGTGGGGCACTGTTCAAACCACTACAATGCTCCATTTCCGTCTTACATTCTAGCCACCTTGACATACCCATTTCAGTCACTCCCTATGGCTTCTGTATTTCCCCTTTCCTCCCCCTGGAGCATCTGTCTCCCTCAGTTCTGCATGGTTTGTGCCTTACCATTAAGCTTATATATTACCCCTTCAAAGAGAACTTCTTTGCTTTTCCATTTAAATAACACTCACAAGTCACCAAATAACTGCTTACAATCACTTGCTATTCCATTACTTTGTTTTATTTTCTCTATCATTATGATTTTCTAAGATGTTATTTCTTATTTTTTTTATTAACTTGTTTTACTTGATTATTTTTAATCTTATACCATTCCATTCCAATAGAATATGTGAAAACAAAAGCTATTACCATATTTTTCACTATTGTATTTCCTGGACTCATCTCAGTAATAGGAACATGGTAGCACTCAATAAATATTTGGTAAAGGAATGAATGACTGAGTAGGAGAAAGAGATCATGAAATGGAGGTTAATTCACTTAGGTCCTAGTCCTTTCTTTGCCACTAACTAGCTGTGCAACCTTGGGTGCTACAAGTAATCCATTTACCAATTTCTCCATTTATTAAATGAGGGGGTTATTGCTGAGTAACTTTCTGCCTAGAAAACTCTCGTACAACAATTTTCAATAGGTGCTTGACCACTTTTTGTAAAAGAGACAAAATTTTCAAATAAAACCTTGCTTCTACTCTGGAATAAAGCGTTGTGCTGTGGCTTAAATCAGTGAATTAATTGGAAAGTTCCCAGTTTCAATACAATTTTGGGCAACCAACCTTTTGTTTCCTTAAAAGTTCATTCTTTCTGAAGGTGGTCATCAATTCTATCTTCTATTTTGTCAATTGGCTCCTGAGCATATTTCAGATAGTTTTGATCTCATTTAATAATGGGGTCAGAGACTCAATTGGGCGGAAAATGGCATATTGATTTACCCAACCACACCAAGCTAGAGAAAGAATTTCTGATGGATGCAAAGTGGTGATGACAGTAAGAGTACTAAAACTCTTATGAATTCAAAAGAAGATAAAATTAAAATTTTTATTCTAATTTATTTACTTGATTTCAGGTTAATAAAATAAGTTATTTTCTAAATATATCTTCTAGAAGATTATTTTGATTTGTTTGTCCTTCTTAAGAATTCTGTAAAATGAAGCCTTCGTGCATGTAGATTCTGAATACGCTTTCCAGAGAAGAATAAAAAGGAAATATTTTCTGTTCTAAGTTCACCTCTTCCTGGAACAAAACATCAGTAGCAATAATACCCCCAAAGACAGAGAAGCATCAGCTTTCGATGGCTATTTCAATGTCTGCTACTGTGCTCATTATCTGACAGAACTAATTTTGTTGCAGCCTCTTAGAGGAGAAAATACATAACCCCAAACACATAATAGCTGATACTAAATGTGTTCTGTATCCAGAGCAGCTGCAACCCTCTTGGCTGTCTCTGAGATGTATGAATTTGGAAGTTTTTTCCCTGTATAACATATTGAAATTTTCACCTCAACAATAACAGTTTATAAATATGATGCTTCAGATTCTTTTTAGAAGAGCATAGAATTATTAAAGCTACATATAAATAATATGACTAGCATGAAACCATTCACAGCCCTTCACCCAATTCCTGTTTGACTAATGGTGGTCAGCTGGATATTAGCCAAGATGCAGGGGTGGTCTATGATCAGGCAACCAAGACTTTTCTCTGTGACACTTGACTCAGACATGAAATTTTCTGTTGTTCTCAGCAACCAAAGCTGTATATAATCCCTTAACATAATAACTGGAAATGAGGGACAATATAACATATAGACCTAATTATTCCCCAAAGGCATATTCTACAGTAGCTAGCATGGCAAATTTTAAAGTACTGAATTATGAAAGGAAACACTAATATCCTATATCATTTATTTAATGATAAAAAGTATTCTTTATAAAAGGAGAATTGTGAGAAAGAAGGAACAAACAATTCCATGTATTGAGTAAGTTCAACTTCATATATGGAATCATTAGTTGAAACAAAACATGGTAGTTGAATAAAACATGGTAGCAGGAAAAAATCCAGAATATCTAAACCATAAAACTAATCTGTATGCATTGGTACTCTTTACCTCCCTCCTCCTTTTTCCCTATTTTCCTCTCCCCATCTCTCTTCCCCCCTTTTTCTTCTCCTTCTATATAGCTAAATATATTTGCCTACCCTTTACTGTTTACTTAGGATATATTTCTTAAAGTGAAATTACTGGGTCAAAGAAGAGACATTAACTTTTTGAAATTTCTAGTAACTAATTTTTACTAGTTTGAGTGGCAGAATCTGTGTTTATTACCACTGGAACTCTTACACAGGGGCCAGGAATCCTGGCTTTATGAAGGTTATATTAATAAAAAAGCAATTATTGATAACTGTTTGGTATCTAACCTAGTCAAGGCATTATGGTAATGCCAACAGTCTGGGAGGAATTTTGATTCTGAAAAGTTTCCAATCAAGAGGTGAGATTAGTACAAAGAAAATTTTAGGGAAATGTGATGTTGACTCAGCCCTCCAAAATCTTACATCTAAAGATACAGAGATGCTTGTATACTTGATGTAGACAAAGTTCTGGTTAGCTTTTCAGTTATTATTATCAGACTACAAAATGATGCATTAGCAAAATGGGGGACTCCATTTCTGTGAGTATTTTCCCAATAATCAGGCTCAGTAACCCTGGCAATGACTGTACTCCACCGAGTAGAGTACTCTAGTCTAGATTTATTAGCTTTGTCCCACTTCTCCTCTGGAGCCACTCTGACATGAAGGAATCCAGTTCCAAAACTTTCAGCTGGAACGCCTTGCCTCAGCTCTCTTCAAAGTCTTCATCACAAAAACATCTGATATTGTTTTTCAATAAATATTGCCTCCTTTCTACCTGTCCAACCTCCATTTCTCTATTTTCCTAATTATTGTCAACATGAGGACATTATATAATCAGGTCCTACCACATGTTATAAAATACCACATTTGCTGTAAATATCCAAAAAACACAGGAAAAAATCTACAAAGGTTGGAATCATCTTAAAAAGCTTTAAGAAAATCATGAGTCTATCTACATTAGAGTCTGACACAGAGACAACTCTAAAGAACAACTAAACCATTAAAAATAGTCAGAAGAAAGGTGAATTGTTCTGCCAATTTAGAAACTAAAGTCTACCTACATTCGTATGAAGACTGAGGACTACAATTAAATGGTATATACACTATATAGTGAAGAATAAGCTGATTAATTCAAATTTACTTGAAATCCATGCAAAATCTGATGGATTAAGATGTATGCAAGATATAATAAGAAATTTTGTCAAAATGGTGAAAGAGGCCAGCTTAAAATATAGACATCTTAATTTCTCAAGGGTCAGATTTCTCATTTTTTCATATAGCAAATCAAATATTTATCATGCTTTTGAGATTCTCATATTATAGTACTCCCAAGTAAGTATACAGAATATATAGTGCTTTCAAACTTGGCCCTTGACAGTCCAAACAGATCTTTAAATTATTTTGCCTTTATTTTAATGGGAATTTTACTGCCAGCTTTATAGAATATTTGTCTTAAAAGCAACTTGAAGTTCTTGCTTTTGCTTGTTTTTAACATTTTTGTCAGTTTCTTGTGAGTTTACATACAGTAAAATTTAACAACTGCAGGCATAAAAGTTGATGATTTTAAACAAATGTATATAGTGGTGTAACTACCACCACAGTTATGATATGAAACATATCTATCATCTAAAAAACTTACCTCATTGTTCCTCTCAGTCAATCTTCTCTAGCCCACCAACCCTCTAGTAACTTCTAAATTACTTTCTATCATTATAGTTTTGCCTTTTCTGGAATTTTATATAAATGAAATCATATAATATGGGGTCTTTCATAATTGGATTCTTTTACCATGCATCATGATTTTGATATCCATGCTGTGGTGTAAATCATAATGTGGCTTATATTGCTCCCTTTATTGCCTGAAAATATGAAAAAAATAAGCCTACAGAAAAATGTAAAAACAGCATTCTTTCTGAAGACAGTAAGACTGGAAGTACACTGAGTTCAAAGAGTTAACTCAGAGTCCTACTTGCAACTCAATCTCTGCCAGAGAAATGAGCTCATTGTTATGGCAGGAAATAACCAGAAAATTAATTGGGCCTAAACAAATCCATCTTAACTTCAGTTACTCTTCTAGCATAGACATATTTGCTTTTGGCACTTGGCACTGGATTAATTTGAAGAAGTCTCTAGTGCTTCCAGTGTGTGTATGTTTTACTTCTAAATTAGCTAAACAGCATTTTAGGATATTCTTTCCTTGAACTGAATGAAAGTGCTCTTCCTGGGAATAATAACATAAACTCATTTACCTTTTTCACTGTTTATCCTTCTGTTGTTCATTAGCAGAAAAATCTGTGCTTACCTACACTGTATTTTTCCTTATAGTACAGCCTTTTTTGCTGCTGAGAGCTTAACCTGAAGTGAAGGTCTATGCCTGGACTTCATAGAGAATTAAATTGTTAGTCAAGCTGCACAAACATTAATAAAACAAAAACAAAACAAAAAGTTCTTACAATGAGGAAAAAGTTGACAAGACTTAAGTGTTTAGTTCCCTTTCAGTCTCCTTTCTTAAATTCAGACACCAAGGCTGCTTTATTTCAAACCTTGTTCATGTCGTAGAGCAGAAGGAGATGTAAATATGTCATTTTGTTTCATATTATTACAGCTATTATAAAATCCAATTCCTCCCATTTAAAAAAATAATGTGCTACTAAAAAGCCAATGGATACATTTTAAAACAGAATAATATATTCAAATATTCCAAAAGAAAGCAGGAAATAGGGAACAGAGAAAGAAAAAACAGAAGGACAAACACAAAACGTATAAGGAAATGGTAGACATAATTAGTATTAACAACTTTGGTGTAATTGTTATTTATAGAACTCTGTAACTATAGAATGAACATTTTTTTTCCCAAATACATGTAGAACATTTATTAAGAGAAACCATAGCTGGGACTGACCTTGAACAGGGTAAATTCTCTATCCAAAGCAAAATTACACTAGAAACCAAATATATATATCACTAAAGGTTACAAGCAGAAAGATAAAAATATAACAGAATTTATGTAACTAGATGAAACAATGTTTAGAGGAAATTTATAGCACTGAATGCCTATATTAGGAAAAAAAAAAGGTCCC
The DNA here is from genome assembly GCA_032199065.1 of Smutsia gigantea. NCBI lineage: Eukaryota > Metazoa > Chordata > Mammalia > Pholidota > Manidae > Smutsia > Smutsia gigantea. Next base: position 262,561 of record JAVSCE010011620.1, on the reverse strand, counting down.
AAGTTAATGATCCAAATTTCAACTTCAAAATTATAGAAAAAGAAATTATACACAAAATGAAGGAGAAGAAAGAATAAGAACATAAACCAATCAAATATAAAATACACAAATAATACTGAATGCTCATTCTTTGAAAAGATCAATGAAATTTCTAAAATCCAGGGACCAACAATGAAAAAGCATAGAGAACAAAATCACCGTAATCATAAGTGGGAAGGGATTATCATGCTCAATCTTGTAAGCATTGTAAATATAGTGAAAGAACAAAATGACAAAATTTATGCCAGCATAGCTGACAACCTAGATTAAATGGCAAAATTTCTTGAAAAATACAACTTACCAAAATTGACACAAGAGGAAACAAAATGTAAATTTATAAAAGGCATTGTACCTGTTACAAAACTTTCAACCAAGAAAATTCTGGACTGGATGATGTCATTCATAAATTGTATTAAGCATTCAAAAAAGAGGTAACACCAATTTTATTTGAACATTTTCAGAAAACATAGGAAGAAAGACCTTCCAAATTCATTTCATGAGGCCAACAAAGCCTGAGTACGCAAACCTGAGAATCACATTTTATATTAAAAAATATATAAAAAGCAATATCTCTCATTAAGATAAATGCTTAAAAATAGTAACAAATAGAACCTAACAACATTTAAGAAGGATGAACTACCATAATCAAGTAGTGTTTATCTTTGAAAGGCAAATTTGGTTTGATATTCAAAAAAATCAATGTAATTCACCATTTAACAGAATAAAGTAGAAGAAAAATATAATCATTTTAATATATGCCAAAACAAAGCAAAACAAACTGACACAAACTCAATAGTGTTAAAAACTCTCAGCAACTAATGACTAAAGTAGAACTTTCTCAATCTTATGATGGGCATTTACAAAAAACCTATAGCTTTAATCTTAACAATAAAATATTGAATATTTTCCTTGTAAGATACAGAACAAGGCAGAGAATCTCACTCTCACCAGTACTACTCAACATTACACCGAAAGTTGAGGTATTACAATAAGGTAAGAAAAACAAGTCATCCAGATTTGAAAGGAAGTAAAATTCACTTGGCAGATAGTATGATCATGACCATTTACATAGAAAATCCTTGTTAGAATTTATAAAACTACTTGAAGTAATAGACACATTTAGGAATATCATAAGATGCCATATTGTAATGCAAAATCAATTGTATTTTTATATAGTAGCCCATACAACTAGAAAATGAGGTTTAAAAAAAGTTCCAGTTAAAACAATGCCAAAACAACTCCTAAAATATTAAGAAATAAATTAACAAAGACTGCAAGATTTATTCACTGAAAACTATAGAATACTCCTGGGATAAACCATAGACCTACTTAATTAAAAATATATATTCATGGACTTAATATTAAGGTAACAGTTTTCCTTAAATTTATCTGTTGATTCAAGAAAATCCCAAGGAAAACCCCAGAGTTTTCTTTTTAAGACATTGGTAAGTAGTTATAAAATACACATGGAAACAAACACAAAAAGTCTAGATTAGAAAAGTCAATTAGAAAAGGAGAACAAAGTTCCTCAACTTCATTAAGCATAAAAGTACAAATTAAAACCATAATGAGATATCACTCATTACACACCCAAAGACAGATAATACCAAGGTGAGGATGTGGAGGAACTGGAACTTTCATATACTGCTGGTGGGAATATCAAATGATACAAGTATTTTAGAAAACAGCTTAGCATTAAATGTGCCTAAAGATTACGCATACACCTACCATACAAACCAGTCATTCCACTCCTAAGTATTTACTCAAGAGGAATGACAGTGTATGCTTACATAAAGACTTGTACATGATTGGTCATAATAACTTTATTCATAATAGACTCCAGATGGAAATGACCTAATGTCCATCAGTGGCTGAATGTGAACACTACTCAGCAATGAAAAAGAAAGGAAGTAAAAGTAGTAAGACACAAAAGAATACATAGTATATGATTCCATTTACATAAAATTCTAGAGAATTCATATGAATTTTTAGTGACAAATAGCAGATCAATGATTACCTAAGAAGGGGATAAAGCAGAAAGGGATGGCTACAAAGGGTCATGAGGAATCTTGTATGTATGATGGTTATGTATTCGGACCATGGGAGTGATTTCATGGATGCATATATCTATCAAAACTTATTTGATTATACAATTTAAATAAAGGAGTTTTTGTGTGGAAAACCTCAGTAAAATTGAATTTAAAGTAATAGGATGGCTGCTGAACACATACTAAAGCCTCCTTCATGGCTAAAAAAAAGCAATGTTCAAAAACAAGAAAGGGGAGTGTTTGTATATTAGAAATGGAGAAGTTGTAAGAACAAATAAAACTAGAAGATAAACAGATGGGAACCCATAATGATAATCAAGGGACAGGGACAATGTTTCAGAGCCAAAGGGAGCCTGTACTGAATGGACACCAACCATGTGACATGTTTAAAAAGAACTAAAGTGAGAATTTGCTAAGAAAAAAAGGGGTAGCCAGATTTTTAAGTCTTCTTGGGCTCAGAATTGAGTAATTTTCCCTAATATCCCTCTCGAAAGCATGTTACCCATTAATCTTTATTACCATCTACACAATGAGGATTCCCTTATTTACATATGTGTAAATTTTCATATGTATTTATATACTACATGTTTATGTATAAATAAATGCCTGTATTTATATCTGGCTTTCCCTCTGCTAGACATTCTGTCAACCTCTGAAGTACACTTGCATATCCTAGAGTTGTCTCAAACTTGACACGCTCAACACTGAGTCCTCCTACCATCAACTCCTTCCCTCATCATTCTTGCCTTTCCTGTGTTTGCGTGTCACCACCACTTACAAGTTTTTGAGCCTCAAATGTAGATATCCTCCTTGATTCCTCTCTTTATTTCACCACCACCACTACATTAATTCACTCATGAGTGATCTGAATCTATCTGCAAAATATGTCCAGTTTTCTCCACCTCCACTGCAGTGTCCTGGGCTTAGCCACCATCATCTCTTGCCTTGACTCTTATAACAGTCTACTTACTATTCTCCCAGTTTCATTCCTGCATCTCTTATCATTCTCAACACCGCAGCCAAAGAGATCCTTTTAAGAACATTAATCCAGTCTTCTTTTACCATTTTCAAATTTCTCACTTAGCGAACATTTCCTGTGAAAGTGTGATTCATTTCCAGTAGGAAGGTACTGACTAGTTCTTAGAAGACAAAATTATAAAAAGTGAATCCATTCAGTTGAATTCAAGATCTTGAAGCAATATTCTAAAATGACCTTTTTTATGTGTATGAATAGCAAGTTGGGGTCATGTGAGGTAACCAGTAGAATAATTTTTCTGCTGTCTCTTTTGGGATTTTGGACAGAATGGGGTGGTGGGGGTGGGTGTTGTATTACTACCATTGAAAGCAACTCAGAACTCTGAGACAATACATTTGAAAAGCTCGTTTTTTCCTTGGCAGCTCCCAAGTTAGAAAATGTGGGTGGCAATTGATTTCCCATTTTCACTTGGTGCCAAATTTTCTCAGTTTGATTTGATCAAAATAGCAGGTAACTTCAGTTAAGTGATAAGTTTAGGTGGGGAGGAAGAAGAAAAGAGAAGGGATAGGCTGTGTTTTTATTTTGCTGACAATGTCAATGTCAAAAATATTTGACTAAATATTTTAATTTTTGGTGTTCTTAGAATTAGTGGTAGTTCTGTTAGATTCACTTACACCTCTGGGACCTTGTTAAAAGCTGTTTACTCTGACTTACTTCTTTATAGCATAAGTTCAGGGATGATAGGTCAATATGTCATAGAACAGAAGACATTTTGGTCAAATCGTTGACTTTCTTGTGACATTGAGAAAAGTGCCATGTAGGGACAGTTCATTTTCTTAGAGATTGTATTATAGGAGATAGAATTTTTTTTTTTTAAGCTATGGTGTAATATATGATAAAGGAGCCATGGACATACAATGGGGAAATGACAGCCTCTTCAACAGCTGGTGTTGGCAAAACTGGACAGATACATGCAAGAGAATGAAACTGGATTATTGTCTAACCCCATACACAAAAGTAAACTCGAAATGGATCAAGTACCTGAATGTAAGTCATGAAACCATAAAACTCTTAGAAGACAACATAGGCAAAAATCTCCTGAATATAAGCATGAGCAACTTCTTCCTGAACGCATCTCCTAGAGCAAGGGAAACAAAAGCAAAATAAACTCATGGGACTACATCAAACTAAAAAGTTTCTGTACAGCAAAGGACACCATCAACAGAACAAAAAGGCATCCTGTACTATGGGAGAATAAATTTGTAAAAGACATATCCGACAAGGGGTTAACATCCAAAATATATAAAGAACTTACACGCCTCAACACCCAAAAAACAAATAACCCGATTAAAAAATGGGCAGAGGATATGAAGAGACAGTTCTCCAAAGAAGAAATTCAGATGGCCAACAGACACATGAAAAGATGCTCCACATCACTAATCATCAGAGAAATGCAAATTAAAACCACAATGAGATATCACCTCATACCAGTAAGGATGGCCACCATCCAAAAGACTAAGAACAACAAATGCTGGCAAGGATGCGGAGAAAGGGGAACCCTCCTACACTGCTGGTGGGAATGTAAGCTAGTTCAACCATTGTGGACAGCAATATAGAGGTTCCTCAAAAAACTAAAAATACAAATACCATTTGACCCGGGAATCCCACTTCTTGGAATTTACCCAAAGAATGCAACTTCTCAGATTCAAAAAGACATATGCACCACTATGTTTATTGCAGCACTTTTTACAATAGCCAAGATATGGAAGCAACCTAAGTGTCCATCAGTAGATGAATGGATAAAGAAGAGGTGGCACATATACACAATGGAATACTATTCAGCCATAAGAAAGAAACAAATCCTACCATTTGCAACATCATGGATGGAGCTAGAGGGTATTATGCTCAGTGAAATAAGCCAAGCAGAGAAAGACAAGTGCCAAATGATTTCCCTCATTTGTGGAGTATAACAATGAAGCAAAACTGAAGGAACAAAATAATAGCAGACTCAGAGACTACAAGAAGGAACTAGTGGTTACCAAAGGGGAGGGGTATGGGAGTGTGGTTGGGGAGGGTGAAAGAAGGGGATTGTGGGGTATTATGTTTAGTACACATGGTGTGGGGAATCACGGGGAAAACAGTGTAGCACAGAGAAGGCAAACAGTGATTCTGTGTCATCTTACTACACTGATGGACAGTGACTGAATTGGGGTATGAGTGGGGACTTGATAATATGGGTAAATGTAGTAACCACATTGTTTTTTCATGTGAAACCTTCATAAGAGTGTATATCAAAAATACTTTAATTTGAAAAAAGCTATGGTGAATTGATTGCATTTATGGCCCCAATTTTTTCACTCCTTCTTGTAACCTTGCCCATTGGCAATGCCCTCCAATTTATGACTCATGCAACTTGTTTTGACTAATGGGACAGTAGAAACTGTGACACAAAGAGAAATTTGATAAACATGGCCTTGCTTCTCTTGAACCCTGCCACCATTATGCATGCCCAGACTAGCCTCCTGGAGATCAAGAGACCTTGTGGGGGAGATTCCTAGAGCCTTAGCCAATGATTAGCTAGCCTCCAGCCTAACCCGAAGTAGATAGCTGACTGTAAACCCGTAAATTACTTAGATTGGCAGATTGCAGAGCTGATCCCACCCCAAACTGCTGATCTGTAGAACTGTGCATGATGATAAATAAATGGTTCAGGTCCTAACTTTGGGGTGGTTTGTTATATAGAAAAACGAGATATTACACTAAGGTAAAGATAACATCCTTTCTAAGAAGAACAAAAGAAACGAAGATCCATAGAATATTTTAGGTACTATTGTAAACCATCAGATTCATAGCGATCCTGTAAATTGGAAACCAGATTTGTCTTCAGGAGCTTTTTAAATGCTAGGGTCTCATTGTACACTCTTCTGCAGGAGACCTCACTAAGTACCTCTTTATTGAGTGTGTCTGGTGAGAAGAAGCTGGGATAGCTTAGCTTCAAGGCTGTTTTTATTAATGTGCTTTGTCCTTCTGAAGTTTAGTGAAAGGCTACTTACCATGAGGTTCTTTCCATTGTGGTCTAATTCTTCTGTGGCATCTTTTCCATATCTGTATCAGAAAGACTCCCTAGTAGACCTCACTACAGATTAAAGAGATGGCCTCTATTGAGAAGAAATGTTGAATTACAGCTTATAATTTGTTGCAATATTTACCAAGGACCTTCACATTTTTTTTTTAATTCAAGAAGCTACACGGGAGGTTAGGGAGATAACAGGAGAACAAAAAGAAAAGTTCATTGACTCTTGAAATTGCAAGAACCTTGAAGTATGCCTCCTAGCAACACAGCAGAGCAAGGGCTTCTGGGATAACACAGTAGCTGGCAGACCACCCTGGTACTCAATAAAAGGAATCCCACAAAGGGAAATAATATTCCTGAGGAACCATGTTAGGTGAACCACATGTAGTTATTTTGTTCTTTGGTGGAATAAAATACAATAAAAATCTTTAAAAGAGGTTTAAAATTCATCTAATGGAGTCACACCCAAGAGTGCTGTTATATATATATGATACTGTACATAGACCTTTTTACACAGTGAACACAAGGTAATCCAGAAGTGACAGCTTTTCTCCATTAACCCAGAAACACAGAGCCTAGGATAAGAACAAAATAGGAGAAGACCCTGTGGCGGTATCTGCTGTTCAAACACAGGACCAGACGTCTGTGGGCTCAGGAGCCTTTTCATCCACGTCTGCATACCTTGACTGGATAGAAGTAAAATATGTTAGGAAACCATTAATTATTTAATCAGGCAACAGTCTGGTTGGTGAATAACATGATACAGGAACTAGTACGACCATCTTATAGTCAATCTTTCTACAGAAGGATTCACATACAAACATTTATGTTCAAAAGCTTCAGTTTCAGAAGGGAAAAGATGGCAGTGTGAGAAGCGAGGCAAAAACCTCCTCTGAAAACCACATATAACATGAAAATTCAGCAAATACAACTAAGCCTGAAAGAGCAACCAGAAAGAATATTGCAATAGATGGCTTACATCTGGGAAAAAGAGGGTCTCATGAAAAAGAGTAAAGTAGCAAAGCCGTGATCGAGTGGGACCAAAGCCCACCCCCCACCCCAGCTCACTGGAGGAAGGAAGAGAAACAGAGTGGGGAGGGAGGAGAAGCCCAGGATTGCTAAATACCCAGCCCTGGAGATCAACTCCAGGAGCATGAACCCACATTACATGGTGCTATACAGATCGGTAGGGTTGGAAAGCAAAGACCGGTTGGAATACTTGGAGAGAACTTGTGGAGAACAGGTACCTACAACTGGCTGCTCTGGGACAAAAGAAAGGTGGGCACTTTGAAAGACTTCCCAACAGCAAGAGGTCTGCAAAAGGGGCAAGGATTACACAGAGCTTGCTGCTCAGGAGAAAAGACAAGTGGACAAAATTGGCCTGGCACACTCAACCCAGCAGGTTGGGAACTTTCGGGAGCTTCAGATGCTCCATTCCCCTGGCTGACAACTTAGCTCCAAGGCAACCCACCGTGATACACAGCCTGCCACTCCTTCCTCCAAGCACTGGATCACAAGCCTGCTTCCCACACCATAGTACCAGGCCAGCCAGAGGGCAGCCCTGCCTACAGCAGCTACAGGGGTGTAATACAGAGGCTGCCCCTGTGCACTTGGCCCACCGATCCTGGCAGTGGAGGCAGGCACTACATCCAGGAAGCAGGAAAGCAGGAAAGCTCTTTCCTACTGGCAATATAGTACTGGATGTCCTAGCCACAGCAATCAGACAACACAAAGATATAAAAGGCATTTAGATTGGAAAGGACGAAGTTAAACTGTTGCTGTTTGCAGATCACATGATACTGTACATAAAAAACCCTAAAGAATCCACTCCAAACCTACTAGAACTAATACCTGAATTCAGCAAAGTTGTAGGATACAAAATTACTACACAAAAATCGGTTGCATTCCTATATACTAATGATGAACTAGCAGAAAGAGAAATCAGGAAAACAATTCCATTCACAATTCCATCAAAAAGAATAAATTACCTAGGAATAAACCTAACCAAGGAAGTGAAAGACCTATACCCTGAACACTACAAGACACTCATGAAAGAAATTAAGACACCAATAAATGGAAATACATCCCATGCTAATGGATAGGAAAAATTAATATTGTCAAAATGGCTATCCTGCCTAAAGCAGTCTACAGATTCAATGCAATCCCTATCAAAATACCAATGGCATTCTTCAATGAACTAGAACAAATAGTTCTAAAATTCATATGGAACCACAAAAGACCCTGAATAGACAAAGCAATCCTAAGAAGGAAGAATAAAGCTTGGGGGATTAAACTCCCCAACTTCAAGCTCTACTACAAAGCCACAGTAATCAAAACAATTTGGTACTGGCACAAGAACAGACCCATAGATCAATGGAACAGAATAGAGAACCCATATATAAACCCACATTAATATATGGCCAATTAATATATGATAAAGGAGCCACAGATATACAATGGGGAAATGACAGCCTCTTCAACAGCTGGTGTTGGCAAAACTGGACAGCTACATGTAAGAGAATGAAACTGGAATATTGTCTAACTCCATACACAAAAATAACCTTGAAATGGATCAAAGGCCTGAATGTAAGTCATGAAACCATAAAACTCTTAGAAGACAACATAGGCGAAAATCTCTTGAATATAAACCTGAACAACATTTTCCTGAACACATCTCCTTGGGCAAGGGAAACAAAAGCAAAAATGAACAAATGGGACTACATCAAACCAAAATGCTTTTGTACAGCAAAGGACAACATCAGTAGAACAAAAAGGCATCCTACAGTATGGGAGAATATATTTGTGAATGACATATCCAATAAGGGCTTAACATCCAAAATATATAAAGGACTAACATACCTCAACACCCAAAAAGCAAATAACCTAATTAAAAAATGGGCAGAGGATCTGAACAGACACTTCTCCAAAGAAGAAATTCAGATGGCCAACAGGCAATGAAAAGATGCTTCACATCACTAATCATCAGAGAAATGCAAATTAAAACCACAATGAGATATCACGTCACACCAGTAAGGATGGCCACCATCCACAAGACAAACAACAACAAATGTTGGTGAGGTTGTGGAGAAAGGGGAACCCTCCTTCACTGCTGGTGGGAATGTAAGCTAGTTCACCCATTGTGGAAAGCAGTATGGAGGTTCCTCAAAAAACTCAAAATAGAAATACCATTTGACCCACAAATTGCACTCCTAGGAATTTACCCTAAGAGAACAAGATCCCATATTCAAAAAAACATAGTCGCCCCTGTGTTTATCACAGCCCTATTTACAATAGCCAAGATATGGAAGCAACCTAAGTGTCCATCAGTAGGTGAATGGATAAAGAAAAGGTGGTACATATACACAGTGGAATTACACAGCCATAAGAAGAAAACAAATCCTACCATTTGTAACACATGGATAGAGCTAGAGGGTATTATGATCAGTGCAATAAGCCTGGCAGAGAAAGACAAGTACCAAATGATTTCACTCATTTGTGGAGTATAGCAACAAAGCAAAACTGAAGGAACAAAAACACAGCAGACTCACAGACTCCAAGAAGGGACTAGCGGTTGCCAAAGGAAAAGGGTGTGGGGACGGTGGGTGGGAAGGGAGAAAGAAGGGGATTAAGAGGCATTATAATTAGTACACATGATGTGGTGGGTCACAGGGAAGGCAGTATAGCACAGAGAAGACAGGTAATGACTCTGTGGCATCTTACTATACTGATGGACAATGACTGCAATGGGTGTGTGGGGGGGGACTTGATAATATGGGTGAATGTTTTAAACACAATTGTGCTCATCTGAAACCTTAAGATTTTATATCAATGATACCCTTAATAAAAAAAAAGCTTTAGTTTCAGAGACACCAAAATGAATCAAATCACTCTGTCCTTCTCAAAGGGCATAAAGTATCTCGAGGATTATTGGGTTCCCACTATTTGGTGAGGCACTGTTCTAAGCCTCATGCATGAAAGGAACAACATACTTTAGAAAGTGATGCCTCCCATGCTGTCCTTTAACCACTGAGTGTTTCATTTTATAGTGTCCCTTATTCTTTAGGTGGGTTGTTTCTTCTTTTTTTTGTCGAACATTTCTTCAGATTTTTTGTTTTGTTTTGCTTTTTGCTTTTGTTTTGTTATAATAATATAGAATAGAGAGACTGGACAAAAGAGGATGGAATACAACACCACAGTGTTTATCCTTGTTTCCTTGCTGGATCAGATCTAAAGCTCTCTCTGTTTTTCCCTTTTGCAGAGAAAGTGAGAAATTGAGGAAGCAGAGAAAATAAAACCTGAAAAATCCAGAAACAATTTATATGTATGTACTGGACACCTGGGAAGAAGTACAAAATGCAGGAAAGTTATGAGTAGTTAAAAGAGTTGGAGAGAATTTGGGGGAATTCCGCCATGTTTAAAGGATGGAGAGCAGCTGTGAATATGAGACACTTGCTGAATAGAGGACTCAGGAATTGTTGTGGGAGCAAAAAAAGTTTTGAAAAGTGTCACTGTGTTTTGTAAGCTGGATATTTTTCTTTGATGGATGGCAGGACATTTGGAATTCCTTTTTACTTATGTGAAGTTGTACCTCTTTGAAAATACTTTACACAGTTCCTGAGATACTCAGTGTTATCAGGGTAGTTGTTAAGAGGCAACAAATAGGGAGTGGTTTGAATGATGTTTCCACAAAAACTATTTTTAACCTATTTCTGCTCTCATTTTACCATGTTAATTACCCCTTAGTTTGATTCCATAGATTTCCACTCACTTTAGTTATGAAAAACTCTAGACCAATCGTAATCATGCTTTACATTTCAATTGTAAAGCTGAAATAGGGCTCATTTCTGCCTTTCCTTCTGGCATTTTGCTCCACAAAAAAAGGAGGATTAATTAAGAGGTAAAAAGTTGGGTCAGTCATATTCCATCAGGAAGCAGATGACATACTCAAATTAGAATAATTAAAGTTTATTCAGAAAAGATATTTACAAAGGTGGGTTTAGGGGAAACTAAAAACGATAATTCAGAAGTGTAGGGCTTAGTGGAAGCTAACCCCTTACCATTCCTGCAGGGACAAGGGTCATATGTAGGTACTGTGGCCTAGAAGGAGTCATGTGAAATCAGCCAATTTAAGACTAAAGACCGTGTAGTAATGATCTGTGTCAAACACACAACTAGCTTGTCAAGTCTTACAGAAAGAGAGCTCTAACTTTATTCTTCTATCTCCCTCCAAATTCTTGCCAGATTGCCCAGTTGGTCAAACCCAACTGGGAGTCAGGTGTTACAAAATCTATTGATATAATTCATGCAGTTGAGTCTGCTGGGTCAGAAACAGTGAAACGGGTGAAGAGTGGATTTTGAAAGGTTACATATGTATATATTTATATATATAAAGATATGTCTATATATCTGTCTGTCTCCATCAACATCTGCACTTGTTCTTCATCTAAGTGAAAAATTTGTCTGTAGCACAGAAAAAGCAAAAAAGTTTCCACCAACTACCAAAACAATGAGGGGTTGATCAGCTAAGTCCTAATCCCAGCTGAAACCTAAATGTTAATTGCTGCTACCATTCTTCACGTAGGAAGCATGGAAAAAAAGAGAAAGGAAACAAGCAGAAACATGGAAGATATAAAATGATTCAAACAGAACTTCTAAGAATAAAAAAAAAAGTCTGAGACAAAAAGTACATCAAATGGGATTAACTGCAGATTAAGCCTTACAGGGAAAAAAAAGTGATGAATTTACAGATATAATAATAGAAACTATCCAAAGTTAAAAGACAAAAATAACACTAAAAAAATTTAACAGTATCAAAGAACTATATCACAACTTCAAGCAGCCAAATACATCTGGTTTTGGAGTGCTCAAAGGAGGCAGTGGAAAGAAAAAATACTTGCAGAAATAATGGATAAAAAATGTCGACTTGATGCAAACAATAAATCCACCAAGACAGAGGAACAACAAGGATGACAGCAGATTCTTCATTGGAAACAATGCAAACTAGAAAATGACACAAAAAGAAAAAAACTGTCAAACTGGAATTCCTTACCCAGCAAAAATATCTTTCAAAAAGCAAAGGTGACAAAAAGACTGTTAAAGACACAAAAAGGTGTAAGAATTTATTTTCAGCAAGTCTTCCTTAGCCTTGGGTAATTTTCTTACCTGCCTAAGTCAATCACTATTAAACTGATTTTAGTCTAATTCAGTGAGGTCTCTGCAGATTTCCAGAGTTTTTTATGTAGCATTTTCATTCTAGTGCTCTGCTCTGTGTATTCTAGCTGACTTCTCCTATGATCCTAGCTCCTTCTTCTCATCTCTGGGAGGCTAGTAGGCTCTTCCTGAGATCTTTCTCCATATACTGTGGCCTGAAAAAGTTCTCAAGGCAATAGAGCAGTCATAGGACTCACTTTATTTGTTTCTCTTCTCAGACAACTAAAGTATATACTGAGTACAAAATGAGTCAATTTATATAAAAGTTTAGAAAATGAAAACTGATCTAAATAGTAACAAAAAATAGTGGTTTACATGGGGATGGGGTAGAGAAGAAAGTTGCAAATGGGGATGATTACAAGCTTATGCAGATTGTGACTAAGTTAATTATCTTCATTCTTCATTGTGATGATAATTTCATGAGTGTGTATGTGTATGTATGTCAAATTTATCAAATTGTATAATTTAAATAAATGGAGTTTATTGTATTGAATCATCTCAAGTACCTTAAAAAATTTTTTAAGTAATAAAAAACAAATAAAAGCAAATTTCTCTGCCTCATTCATATCTGCCCAAATGTCTTTATCCAATGATGGTGATTCTCAGTCCTTCCTCACCAATGCTCTCTAAATGGTATGAGAGACTCAGCAAGGTTGAGCATTAATTGATGCTATAACTCTATACTTGTTACAATAAGTCCTCAGCCATATCTGCCCTGTAACTGTCAGAGATGATGAATTCTCTTTCAAAGCCACCATGGAGGTCTTCTGGTTCTCCTAACATGTTCTTAATTACATGTTCGTACTTTTTAATTTCTCATTTTCTTCCCTATACACACTTACTAGGGCCTCAAATGGAAGATAGATTACTCCAAAAATCTACTGCCATAGAAGGTGCATGCCACATCCATTAGTTCTTCTTATACTCTTCCCTATATTTGTACTTTAGCTCATGTTACATTGGTAATAATTTGAGCAATTTGGAAGTTGATCTGGCAATCAAGACTCTTTGGTAAATTACTGCAATTAATTTTTTAATCCAGCTGCCTTCTGAGGTATCCATATGATCAGGATCATATTGCTAAGATCAGAGTTCTGTTCTTAAGAAATTTAATTAAAAATAAAAAGTGAAAAGTTGACCTAATTACAAGATCTTTTTACTTATTTATCCTGACTTTGTTGATAGCCACAATGGGATCAAATAATTTTTAAATTAACTTTTATAAATTATCTAGAAATTTTGAAGAACTTAGTATTATGACAAATAAGTTTAATGTCAGCACAGAAGGTAAGTGAAACAAAACATTTAAGTAAAATGTAATTACATATTAACAGTCATTCTCATCTCACTTCTATGGCATAAGGATTCTGGACAATATGGATCATATTCTGGACAATATGGATTCAGGCAATGTCTTAGATGTTACTTCTGCATAAAAATCTGGGGTTCCTTTTAAGCATTGTTACAATAAGGTCAACTAGAGGTGAATGTCAGGGGGAAGCTTATTGCTTTCCAGAGTAATGAAAACAGAAACGCAAATTCCAGATGTTTTTGGAAAGCTAGATAATGATCACAGATTTTGTGCTTCCAAAAGTGTTGTTCAGCCTCTGGTTTTATGCTTTGTTTGTAAAGAAGACATCCATGTGTTCCAACATACAACTTTAGCAACTGGCACCAAATCAAAAAGAAATGTTTTCATTAGCATGTGTTCTCACTGAAGGCAAAGATTAGGCCATCTTCTTCATGCTATGGAAAGTCTCAAGGTGCTTAGAATTTCACCAGGAGTATAATGAGTTTTCAATAAATAATGACACTTGATAAGGATGTAGGGTGGATCTAGAGGTAGTTCTTGGGTTTGCAGTTGAGGACTCTTGTCTCATGTATTGTCTACATGGCTGTACTGACTCCTCATGTCTTCTATTATGTGCTCTCCCCTCGTGATGCTCAGGTTGGTGTGAGGATCATTTATCTCCATCTTGCAAAGGAACTTCAAGTCCTTAGCACCAGTTCAGTTCATAATTATGTTTGTAATCCATAGAAAGCCTACCAATGTGCACTCAACCCACTTTAGCAATGTGTTCATTGATTTTCCTGATCATTCCTTGAATTCTCTTAGGCATGGATCTATGACCCTTCACTACCCCTCCATTTCCTTTCTTTATTGACACTTTTCAGATGACCATTTACTAGCTGTGTGTCTTGGGAAAGCCACTGCAATTGCTATAGGTTCGTCAGGAAAATAGGGACAATAATACCATCAATTTAACAGAATTTTTTTTGAGGATTAAATGTCAATATATGTAAAATTCTTAGAAAGTGGTTTGCCATGAATTGCTATATAAATATTAACTATATGTAAAAATTATAAAAACTATAAAATTATAATAGTCATGTATGGTATATGTGTATGAGCTTCTATCTCTTAATGTCCTCTCTTTTAATATTCTATTGTTTTTCATTCTTGTTTCTCTTTGCATTTCAATTTGGAAAGTAACATACCTTCAAGTTCACTGATTCTTTCCTTGGCTGTATCTAGTCTACACATCAGCACATTCATTTCAGTTACAGTGTTTTACATTTCCAGCATATCCTTTTGATTCATTCTTAGGGTTTCTATCTCTCTGCTTACATTACCCATCTGACCTTGCATGTTATCTACTTTTTCCATGAGAGCCCTTGACATATTAATTAAAGTCATCTTAAATTCCCTGTTTGGTAATTCCAAAAATTTTGTCCTGCATCTGATGCTTCCTTTTTCTCTTCAAACCGTGGTTTTACTTGCCTTTTAGCTTCTTTGATATTTTTTAATGAAAGCCGGATGTGATGTATCACATAACAACTGAGGTAAACAATCCTTTAATGGGAGGTTTTATATTAACCTGGCTGGGATTTGGGCTGTTTAATTTTTGTTGTAGCTACAGGTGTCTGAGACCTCACATTGCTCTGGTGTCCTTGTTTTTTATTTCTTCTGTTGTCTTTGGGCTCCTCTAAGAACTCCTCCTTAAATGGAGGTGATGTCTTGCTGCTCTTTTAGCTGTAATCCACTGTTATTATACCAGAGCCCAACTGGTGTGGTGTAAGGTATGGAGAAGGGGAAGTGCGCTTGTATATAATCTTGTGATTCAGTCTTTCAGTAGGCCTGTGTCCCTAGGCTGTGACCTTCAGAAGCTTTTCTTATCTCCCCCTATACCTGGAAGACATAAGAAGACTACAGAGGTCCGGAGTTGGAGAATTTCCCTTCCCCCAGGTGGGAAAAGTCTCTGGTAAAGTCTTTTCCCCTGCATTGTATGTCTTGGTTATGGAGAATGCTGTGGGTGTATTTCAAATAATGGGTTTACTTTCCTCCTCCCCCTTCCAGAAACACATGGAGATTTTTCTTGGCTCTTCACCATGAGAACCTGGTGGGATTTCTGAATGTAAAGCCCATGAAAATGTGGGGGCCATTCTAAGACTGTGCCCCACCAGGACTTTCTCATTCTCACACTACCTTCTCATTCTTAGCTTCTAATAATTCAGCAAAATTATCATTAAGATGCATCTACCAGTTTATGACTTTTGCAGCTTTTGCTCCAGCTAAGCAGATCTCAGCCATGATTTTCTGTGTTCTCCTCTTTCCAGATTTCAGGATGCCAGCTTCCTGTGTGTCCTCAATTCTCTGATGGATCCAAGAAAAGACAATGACTTTCAGTTTGTTAATGTTTTTCTTTTTGTAAAAATAGGAGTGACAACTTCCAAGCTATTGCTATTTATGTGTCAAAGCTTGGTAAATGAGAATACCATGTCAAAGATCTTTGAAAGCTAACTCCCTTCCCTTGATCTCAGTTTAGTGTTTTGGTACTTTTAGACCTCTCTTCAGTGGTAGTATCATAGTCAGTCAAATCCCAGTTTCATTGCATTTTCTTCCCAGTAAATATGTGCTCAATGTTTGCTGAATTCCAGGCACTGTTCTAGGTTACAGAGACATAGTGTGAACAAACAGGTGAAATCATCTGTTTTTCCTTTTGGTGAGAATTCCTACAGTCCCACTACTACCAGCAATTTCAGGTTAAGACCTTGCCACACTGTCTTAAAATATATCACTTGAAATGTTAATTAGGAATCAATATTATATTTTCATTTAAGACCCCCCCCAATCTCTTCTAGCTATTATGCTAGCAAGCAAATGGCCTCTGCTCACCTCTTTGAGTTTCCAAGTGCACTTCAACTTCACTATGAAGATAATCTATTCATGCCTCTAGTGCTTTTTTTTCATTTTTTAATTGTTTTTATTTTGGTATCATTAATGTACAATCACTTGAACAGCATTATGGTTACTAGACCCCCTATTATCAAGTCCCACCCACATACCCTATTACAGTCACTGTCCGTCAGCATAGTAAGATGCTATAGAATCATTACTTGTCTTCTCTATAAATACTCCCTTCCCCGTATCCCCCCCCGCTACATTATGTGTGCTAATCGTAATGCCCCCTTTCCCCCCTTATCCCTCCCTTTCCACCCACATCTTACCCAATTCACCTTTTGCATAAACCCCTGGACAGAAGCATTCTTATTAGCAGATAAGGAAAGTAAGGTTCAGAGGCATTAAGAACTTGCCAAAAATCACACAGCTAGTGAAAGTGAAAGGCATAGTCAAATTCATGTATCTTTTCACACCTCCAAGATTGTCACCTTACTATTGTGCTTGCTGTCAATAAAGCAATATATATGTAAGAGAAGTACATATTGTTCAAATATTTTTATCTAATAATAAACTCTGTAGAACAAGAAAAAAAAGTATCACTCATCCCTACCTCTCCCTCTACCATCAAATTTTCCTTTCTTATATTCTTCACATCCTACTCAGCCTTTGGGGCCCAATTCAAACACTACACTCCCCAAGAAGACAGAACTTTTTATTTATTGTGACCCTTTCTTCCACTGAATTCTTAACCCACTTTGTGTTTTTTTATATGCATTAATGGGGGTAAGGTGGAGGGATGTCTGTTGAGGGCTTAATAATATAGTACCTTGAATTGGGATTGCCTTTAAAAAAATATCTATATTTAAGCCATCACATAATTTGTAAGCAATTAGGATGTAAGAACCTTGTTGTCTTGCTCTTTGTTCATTTCTCATTTGAGAAGTTTCATTAGTACAGGGGACACCATGGGGTACCACTGAAAAATTCAGTCACATCTATCATTATAATGCTTAAAGACCAAAGAGAAGGGCAAAGTCTTGATCAAGTAGTTTTGTGCTGTGCTGTGTGTGTGCTAGTGGCCATAAAAACAGATGTGGCCAATTTTTCAAGCACATTTGATTTCTCCAAAAGCATGAGCCTCTCATTTTTCTTTGAGAACATGTACTTTTTTCAGAGATTGAGGTCTACACCTACTAGATCTTTTTGTACAATTCCCAGTCCTTGGTCATATACAATAAGCACTTATGGTGAAGCTATCAGATGATATTTGAAAGTGTGGATTGTGTTACAATCAGTCACTTCATGCATAAGAAAATTCATGCATCTGCAGTAAACAAGTTCAACTCTTTCTTGTTAAAAATAACTGCATGTTTCCTAGGCATTTCTATAAATACGTCCAATTTTAAAATGCTTCCTGTAAATAACCAATGTGGTTTCTGCACTATCAACCATGGAGACACATATGTGTCCTGTACTATTGGCTTGGATTTGCCAAGAAGTGTTTTGATGAATGTGTGGAATGCCCTTTTTCCAGAGTCAAACATCTGGTTTTGGCACTAATTTTCAAGCCAGCCCTATGCTCAGCACAAAAATGGAATGTACTGGATTTGCTTGGGTAGAAGCTGCTCACGCAACACACATTTCCAAAGTCCATGGCTATTGCAAAATTAACTGAAGTTGACTTTAGGTGTGACATCAAATCAGGAACAATACTCTTTGCTTGCTGTACAGTTTTGCTAGTGCTACCATCCCATATTAATTATTGTGTTACAAGTTTCTGGGTACAAAGGAAGACCTAATTTACCAGCAGTATCAAATAAGGGGTAACCAGCAAGTTCCACATCAATAATCTAGAGAACACTTTCAGATTTAAAGCAACTGCAGCAGCAATAAATCTTTTATTATTCACTTGTGTTTCGATGTAAAAATTGAAGTTTTTATTTAAATCATGCAATGATGTAGGTGGAGAAAGGGAGAGAATGCAGAGCAAATGCTCTGAAGCAGAAGTTTGTCCAACCTTTTCCACCAGAGGCCAGGAGAGCAGTTTGACTGCAGCAGGGGCAAAAGTGGCTGTGAGTGAGAGAGCGGTGGCGAGACCCTTGCAGATCAAAATAAGCACTTGGACTATTCCTAAGTGTTATGGGAAGATAATAGGGGCTATATTGCGAAAGCCTAGTAGAGTCAGGGTCATGGTAAATGTTGAATGAAAAACAAGATTAAATTCAATTGCATGTTGTATTGAATTCAGTAATCAATAAGGACTTTAGCAGGGCAAAGTGAATAAGATTATAATATCTCAGTTTTTTGCCCTATATCTTCTGTATCTATTTTTGAATACGTTCTTGATCCTTCCATATTTCTAGGATTTTTCATGGTCTGTATAATTACATTAAATTTTTCTATCTAGAGGGACAAGTTTTCCTCTACATCATTCTGGTTGACTTGCTGTGGAAGGACTTGGACTCTGTTTCCATGTGTACCTTGACACCGGCTTGTTGTCTAAGCCCATTATTCCTTGGCATTTCCTAGGACACAGCATAAGCTCTCTGGACTCAAACAGGGAGCAAGCTGTATGATTTCCCTCTTGCCCACACTAGAATGTTTGCCTGCTTCATTCATGTAATCAAAGTTGTTTTTGAGTTTTAATGTCATCCTGGGTCTCTAAAACATAGCCGGAAGCCAAGATATATTTTAACATCCCTATCAAATCTAAGGAGGAAAACATAGGCTTAGAATTTAGACAGACAGAGTCTGTCATTCTAATCATGGCTCACAGGGAAGCAGTAAGCGTGCAGGCTCACTGTCATAAACTGCCACAGACTACTCATGTGACTTGGAAAAATTGGCTTAAATGTAAATGCTCTGTGCTTCAGCTTCCCCATTGGCCAAAAATGGAAAATAGAAGTATTTTCTTTACTGAGTTGATGTAGTGACTAATAAGTTAATGCTATACATATAAAGTGCTTAGGAAGTACCTAAAATATAATAAGCAGAAAAGAAATATTAATTATTACTGTTATTACATTCATTGTGTCTACAGAAATTGCTTAGTGTCTGTGACCCTCCATTGAAAATTAGAGATTATTGATACATATCTTACAATAGTAAGGGAAACAAATGAGATAAGATATGTAAAATACCTAGTGTAGTACCTAACACATAATAATAATGATCATATTGAAATCGTTATTGTTTGAGCTGATTTTTAAGAGACTGATATTCAGGACATGGCTCCTGCTCCTTCATAGTCAACAGTAAAGCTCTTCTGATTTATGATTTCCATTTCTGAATATGATTAAATACTAGATTCTGTGATTCATACCATGGTCAGTTATCCCTCTTCAATAATATATGTTGAAATGGTGGCCCTGAAATAGTTAAAATACATATGTTTACAATTTTTAAATATCAGATTCAATAGATAATAACTAAAGGCATTACCTCTCTGAGTTGGCCATCCACAGGAAGGTAGGGTTCAGCATTACTGGATTCTCCAGCTGAAGGAGACTGTCAAAGATGCAGGAGCCTTTTACCCTCCACTTGGGTATTTTCCAGATTTGTCCTGTGATCAGCTATTCCCAGGGTTGAAAGAAGTGTCACATTTAGGCCCTGCAATGTCCAGAGGCAAAAGAGGGAGCTGGAAATATATCTCAGAAGTCCCTAACAGAACTCACATTAGATCTCATCGGCTAGAACTGGGTCATATGCCCTCCTGTAAAATCACTAACAGTAAGAAAGGGCCCACCTTGTCTGGTTTAAACCATCCAAGATTTACATCCAGACTCAAGGTTATATGATTCTCTACTGAATCTTACTTGGATGTGGTAGACCCGAGAGCAAAACCAGGGTTCTGCCCTCAAGGAATAAAATAGAATAAGATGCAGGATTGACAACAATAGTGTCTGCTATAAATGACCAACATACCTTGCAAAACTACTTGCACTATATTTTTAGATGACATGATACTATATAGAGAAAACTCTAAAGGCTCCACATAAAAACTATTAGAATTAATAAATGAATACAGTAAAGATGTAGGATGCAAATCAATATACAGAAATCTATTGCATTTCTATATAATAACAACAAACTAGCAGAAAGAGAAATGGATAAAGCAATCCCATTTACAATTACATCAAAAAGAACAAAATACTTAGGAATAAATCTAACCAAGGAGTTAAAAGACCTCCTAAAACTGTAAGACACTAATGAAAGAAACTGAAGAAAACATCAGTAAATGGAAGCTATTCCATGCTCATGGGTAGGAAAAATTAACATTTTCCAGATGGCTATATTGCCCAAAGCAATTTACAGATTTAATGCAATCCCTATCAGAATAACAATTTCATTTTTCACAGAACTAGAACAAATAATACTAAAATTTGTATAGAACCCTAATAGACCCTGAATAGGAAAAAACAAAGTTGGAGATTTCACACTTTCATTTAAAGCTATACTACAAAGCTACAGTGATTAAAACAGTATAGTACTGTCAAAAGGATATATGGATCAATGAAACATAATAGAAGGCCCAGAAACAAACCCATACTTATATGGTCAATTAACATATAAAAAAGGAGGCAAGAATATAAAATAGTGGAAAGACAATTTCTTCAATAAATGGTATTTAAAAAATTAAGCACCTACATGCAAAAAAATGAAACTGTATCACTGTCTTATATCATACACAAAAATAAAACTCAAATGGATTAAATATGTAAATATAAGATCTGAACCATAAACTCCTAGAAGAAAACATAAGAAGTAAGCTTTTGAAAATCAACGTTAGTAGTGTTTTTCTGGATATGTCTCCCAAGGCAAGGAAAACTAGAGCAAAATAAACTAGTGGGATTACATCAAACTAAAAAGCTTCTGCACAGAAAAGGAAATCATCAACAAAATGAAAAGGCAACCTACTGAATGGGAGAAGATATTTTCAAGTGAATATCTTAATATTCAAAACATATAAACAATGAATACAACTCAAAAACAAAAAAAAAACCAAAGAAAAATTGGGTAGAGGACCTAAATAGACAGTTTTCCAAAGAAGACACACAGATGGCCAACAGGCAAATGAAAAGATGCTCCACATTAGTAATCATCAGGAAGATGCAAATCAAAACCACAATGAGATATTACCTCACACCAACCAGAATAGCTACTATCCAAAAGACAAGAAATAAGTGTTGGCAAGGATGTGGCAAAAAGGGAATCCTTTGGTGGGAACACTGTTGGTGGGAAATGTAAATTGATCCAGCCACTGTAGAAACCAGTATGGAGGTTCCTCAAAAAACTTAAAGTAGAAGTACCATATGACCCAATAATTCCACTTCTTGGAATTTATCCAAAGAAAACAAAATCACTAATTCAAAAAGATATATGTTTATTGCCACATTATTTACAATAGCCAAAGATATGGAAGCAACCTAAGTGTCTATCAATAGATGAATGGATAAAGAAGATGTGGTACATATATACAATAAAATATTATTCTGTCATAAAGAATGAAATATTTCCATCTGCAACTACATGGATGGACCTAGAGGGTACTATGCTCAGTGAACTGTCAAGTGGAGAAAGACAAATACCATATGATTTCACTTATCTGTGGAATCTAAAAAACCAAACAAATGAACAAAACAGAAATAGACGCATAGACACAGAGAAAAAAAACTAGTGGCTGCCATGGGGGAATATGGTAGAGAGTGGGTGAAATAGCTGACAGGGATAAGGAGGCAGAAAATTCCAATTATAAATCAGTCACAGGGATGGAAGTACAGCATAGAGAATATAGTCAGTAATATTGCAATATCTTTTGTGTTGACAGTAACTACATTTATTGGGGTAAGCATTTAATAATGTAGATAACTGTTGAATCACTATGTTGTGCACTTGAAACCAATATAATATTGTATACCAGCTATACTAACAATTAAAAAAAACCTACTTGTGATAAAATGCACTCATGCTCAAATCCAGTTTTTATGAGTTCTAAGCACTGACTGACTGCTTGAACAGTAGCTATACTCATGTTTCTCACCCCAGACTATTACATGAGAGATAGTTTCCAAGCTTTGGGTATTTTCAAAGCAATCTTGTCTTTTTACATACAAAAAGACAACCAGAAGTTGCAAAGAATCTCCCATGAACATTTCAAGAGTTCTGGGTCAGAGATTTTCTTGTTGCCAGTTGAGGTGAATTTTGCTCTCAAACCAACTTTCCACATTTCAGGATGCCAGTGGAATGATGGATGGCCAATGTAGAAAGGAGAATTTGTTCTAAAGCTTGTCTTTTTTGAGTTTGTAGTAATAACATTAGTACTTTAAGAGGTCAGGAAAATGCTAGCTTTGCTCCTTGTTTATTGAATACAGCCTGCCGTAAACTCATTTTATTTTCCTCATAGCTGTATTTGATTTTCATCTGTGTTGGTTGGTGCCTCAAATAAATGTCTGGCAGAACCAGCTGGGGAGGATTTGATACCAACAGGAATCACTTTATTAAAAAGTAGTTGAATGTGAAGAGCAATGAAAAACTAAAAACTAAACAGCAGGGAATTCGTCTTGCTGAGAGGACAAATTGTACCATCAGCACTGACCATACTCTGGTTACAAGAACACATTTAACGAGAAAGAGAAAACAAGAGAATGAGAGCGTGAGAGCAGGAGTGAGAGAGAGAACACCTCCAGTTGAAATTTCCGTTACAGAAACTTTTATAAAAAGTGTTAAGACACTGAAGAAAACCCACCTAAGTAGGTGCATTTTAATATTTAATACTTAAATAGTAAGTTGTAGGAATTAACATTTAATACTTGCATACATGGGCTGAATTTCTGTAAATGGAGAAACTTGTTTTTTCTCATCTACACTAGTCTTCTGTATCAACACTCTAGTTTCTTTAAATATCCATTATGCATTACCAAATGCAGTAATCCTTTTTCTGTTATTCTCAGCCTCTCTGCAATATTTGATTTATTCATTCCCTTCTTGAACTTTTCCCCTGCCTTGGGATCTCACCTAAATACATTCAAGCTGAAAATGTCAATGCTGCCTTCTAAATGGTGTGACGGAGCCAGTGGCCACTGGAAGCCAGTAGAGGATCAGAAATAAGGGCTAATTTCTGATTTACATACGGACATAAGCAATGTGAATCTACCATTATGTCTATGGTTCTAAGAGACTGACTCTTTTAGCTCAGAGATCTAGGCAGCTAGACTGGAGTTCTGTTGGGCTCGATCCAGAGACAAACAACTGGATAAGTGTGTGGATCGATCACCAGTGTGAAGACAAAAGAAAGATGAATAAAGTAGATGAACCGAAGAAACCAAAAGTTAATCATTCAAGCAAAGAACTCTCCCTACATAACACAATAGAAAGACATGGGCAACTGTGGTCATGGTCCAGTTAATTGTCAAAATACTATTTTTCAAGATCCAGAGGCAATCTGGTGTTTGAAAGAAGAAAATTCTTTCACCACAGTACAAGAGTATCCTTTCTCTTTACAAAAGCGGCAGCTCAGATGAGTAAGAAATTCTGAGGAGCCCTATGTCTGGGAAACGTAAGTGGTGGAGGGAAACAGAGGTGGTACCACATGGCTCAGGTAATACTGACTTCTATTTTGCAATTCCTATCTTTTTTGAGGATTATTCCTTTTATATCCCCTGATTTGTCTCAAAGTCTCTCTTCTATGATAAAACAGTAGGTCTTCCACCCTGTTCTCCTGTTGACAATTTCATTCACTTTTCTGATTTAAAATTTACATATCTTGTCCCACACTCATACCTGAGCTCCAGTTCTGTATATTCTAAAACCATTTGTCAAATATCTCCAGTGAGCTATATCTAGGTATTGCCAACATTGCAAGGTGAACTCTCCTTCATTAAAGTCAAAATTTCCTGATCTCCCCATTTCTTTGGTTGATAATGTCTTCTCACTCACCATGCCTTAAAACCTCACTAGTCTTGGAATATGCCTTTATCCTTACTTCTTATCCTGCTGAAACCTAGACATTCTAACTTCTCCACCTCTCATATCCATTTCTCCTCCATTCCCAAAGCTGTTACCCTTGTTCAGGTCCTTAACATCTCATGTTGCCAATTTTTCCAGCTTCCAATTGCTTTCCTTCCCACTCTGTCCTATATAGCACAGTTTCTGATCATTCCTACTGCTATTCAGACGCGATCACTGTTTCTCCATCTCTATGGCCAATATTGCAGTCCAAACCATCATCGGTTTCTCACCTGGATTACTGCAATAGATTATTTTTATAGACTATTTACTAAGTTGGTAACCTGTACCAGACTCATTGTTTCTAAAATCAAATGTGAACTCATTAGTTCCCAGCTTACAGCATTTAAACAGTTCTCTATTCCCTTAATGTAGTTTTGAAGGCTTTTCAAGATCTAGACCTCTTTTTTAAATCTCTCTGCTTACCTCTTGCTACCAGCTTCCAACCCCTCCACCCCTCCAACCATTTTATGATACAGAAAAAAAGAAATAACTAATAGCAGATGTTTCCTCTTATCAGACAGGGCAACTCATGTGGGTAGGCACCAGTTTACTCTTTAGCAGTTGGCTTGAGGCCACTGTGTAAACAAAGCCTGACACTTTGTTTCCATGATGCGAGAAATCATGTTGGTTGAAAATGAAAAAATCTGTCAATCATCTGGAGGCATCCCAAATATCCAGATGTTTGGCGTCATGTAGACAAAATTGTCAGATGATCTGAAAAGAAATTTTCACTTTTCCAGTTAGAATATGTTTTGGTCTCCAGTAGTTATCAAAGGGGCAAACATGCCCCAGTGACTTTCTTGAGAAAATGAGTTCCAGGTGGAATTAAAATCACTAAAAAGCTAAGGAGGAGTGAAGACTGTGGTTATTGCACTCATAAGAACCTATAAGGACAATAAAATACAGATATTTGTTAGTGATTTTATATTATCTAGGCAAATATACACTGTTAAAGGTATTTGTGAATTAGCGACCCCTTGGTGAAAAAAATGGCTGCTCTCTCAGATGGATGCTCTCCAGGAATGGGTGTGCAAATCACTCAATGTTTAAATATGAAACAGTTTCTACTGCAAAATTTAAGATTAAAATTAAATTTATCACCTGTTGGTTGAATTTCATGGAGAGAATGTTTTCAATGAGCAGTAAATTGATAGGGCAATTTTTGAGGTATGAGATTGGTGGTACACGTAATATGGGAGATCAGAAAACACAGAGGAGCCTATATTATGGTTGAGCAGCAACGATTACAGGAACAAAAACCTCATCTCACAGTAGAATCGAAGCATAAACGTGACAACTGGTTACATTTTTTCCACTATATACGTGCTTTATCCTGTTAGGTTGTATAGGAAGTCACCTCATTGTGTTGCCTAAATGAAGGTAATGATTATTTCCCTCATAGGAAAACTGGTTGAGCAAAAATGTCCTCCTGTGTGTTGATTGCACCAATTGCATCAGTCATAAATCTTTTAGCTTCCACCTGGCTAGTAATGAGGGGACTAAATCAAAGGACCTTCAACTACTCTTTCAGCTCTAGAATTTCCTGATTATGGTGGAGAATTGGCAGTTCTATCTGGTCTATAGGAAGGAACTAGATTTCATGGGAACTGAACCCTTGTTTTTAAAATCATTACAGCCTTAGATCTTGAAGAATTTTTTAAATTCTGAGAAACAACATGTGGCTCTACTTCTATAAGGCAGATAATGGTATTTTATTATTTTAGAGGGAAGACAAAAGTTGATGGCTTCCTGTGGGTATAAGTTATTCCTTGGGAATTAGGATGTGACTCAGAGCCCCAATAATTTCCATAGATATATACATCCTGTCCACTCACACACATGCATAGGAGTAATTAAGGTTTGAATGGAAAACTCTTTACCACATGGGATGCAAATATGATTTTGAAACCAAGTATATGGAATACACACTCCAACATTTGGTTGTGATTAGCCCCAACTGGTATACAATAAAAATACATTCAAAGAACTAGGGTGCGTGCTGAACAGAAAGTTGATAGTTCTTTAAAGTTCTGTTCTATTATTAAATTCCTTCTGCCTTCATACTAAACTTCAATTAAATAGCCTCATTGGTTCATTGGAGTAGGTTTCCATTCAAAATGAACATTTGTCAACAGATGCATTTATAAACAGCTGTGGTTTTCTTTGGGCATATACAGTGTCATTATCCAGACCATCTGGCCATTCTACTGATGATGTTTCTTATTTGAGCTCTCTCTCGGACATAATAATTTATTATCTTGAAACTGCTTGAGTACTTTGGAGAGAACATTTCCTCCTCTCACACCTCATGGAACCAAAAAAAAAGGAAAAGGAAAGGTAAATCAACAAATTAAAGAGGTTACAGAAGGTGAATAGAACTTTCTAAAGGTCAGTGCATGGCCTGGTTCTCCTTTATTTTCTCTTCTTACTAAAAAACAGCCTAACTAGAGGGAAGTCAATTTAAAGACAGAGCAAGGCTACATTAATATTTTTTTAGGAAATCATTTCCAAATAGAAATAGTTTGAGGGATTTATTTGTTTGATTTATTTTTTCCTTCATTTTAGAAACCTTAGCCACTTCTCAAATGATTAAGAATCAACAGTTTTATTTTTCCAGGATTTATCATGCTAGCCCATGCTTTTCTTACCAGCACTTTCAGTCAGAATGATAAAATTATGGACAAAAAGAGAGAAAGATGAATGTTTGCTTAAAAGATCCATCCATGGGCAGCATAGAAACCTAAAAGTGTGCACCCCTTTTTTATTCAGATATAAGAAGTACATTTTTAAAATGCAGGAAGGCATAAGGAAGTGACATTTTATACTGCTGTGAGCCAAATATATAACAAGTGTATTGGTAGTCAAAGAAAAATGAGGAAAAAACTTACATCATTATAGTTCTCCTATTATGAAGACATGAATTCTTAAATTTTGATATTTAAGTCATATATAAGTTTTAAGCAAAGTTATATTGGAAAACAAAATGTTGAATATAAAATAAGAACTTGTTATTTCCAAAGTGAGGAGTCAATCAGTGACCTAGAAAACCCAGCAGTATACCTGGATCTTTATGTAAAAAAAATTAATGCAAATAAAAAAGAACATTCATCTTCTGTAATGTCAATAAAAAAGATAGGTTTCAAGTCAGGAAAAAAATGTCTAAGATTTACTTAAAAGGATAAATTATTTTAAAAACTGATGATAAGGGTTCTGGGAAGATCGCGGCATGAGCAGGGCGGCAGAAATCTCCTCCAAAAACCATATATATCTATGAAAATACAGCAAATACAACTATTCGTAAAAGAGAGACCAGAATACACAGGACAGCGCACAGCCTGCATCTGCACCTGAGATGACTTGGCATGCCGCAGGCAGGTAAGTTATGCAGCCGTGTCCCGGTGGGACCCGAGCACTCCCCCACCCCAGTGCACCAGCATGAGGAGAGGATTCAGAGCTGGGAGGGAGTGGAAATACAGGCCTGCAAAATAACCAGCCCTGGTGATCTGCGCCAGGAGCGCTGACACACATTGCACGGTGTAGCGGAGATTGGAGAGGCAGAAGGTGAGGTTTGGAGCTGGGAACGTGCCCGGGTCCTTGCAGCCGGCTCCCTGGACAAAAGAAAAGCACGCCTTTTTTCAGCGGTCTTACGATCGTGCCAGCACTCTCAGCCCAGCAGGCTGGGAGTCCTGAGGAATTTCGGACCCCTTGGTTGGTGACTGGGAAAAAGTAGCCGTACTGAAACTTCACATAGAGAACAATAGCCTCCCATTCGTTCCCGCCCTGGCCAGAGCTACAAAAGGCCCAGCGGAGCGGCGCCACTGCGGCTGTGGAATAGTGGAGAAACAGCACCACCTACAGCATCCTTACATAATCTACACCCGGTGGGCTTTTTTTTTTCCCTTTTCTTTTCTTTCTTTTTTTCTCTTTTCTTTCCTTCCTTCTTTTTTTCTCTTTTCCTTCTCTTCCTTCTTTTTTTTTAAGTCTTAAAGAGCCTAGCTGACATACTTGGCAACTGCCAGCGACTACTTCTATCACCATGCAAAGACAGAGGAATATGGTCCAGACTAAAATCAACCAGACAACCCCAGAGAGGGAGCCCGAAAGGATGGAAATGCACAGTCTTCCTGAAAAAGGATTCAGAATAAAACTCATAACCATGCTGATGGATCTACAGAGAAATATGCAAGAGCTGAGGGAGGAAGTGAGGGAAGTCAGGAAAGACAATGCAGAAATGAGACAAGCCATCAATGGGCTTAGCAGCAGACTGGATGAGATGCAAGAGACTGTTAATGGAATAGAAATCAGAGAACAGGAATACAGAGCAGCTGAGGCAGAGGATCTCTAGGAATGAAAGAATATTAAGAGAACTGTGTGACCAATCCAAACAGAATAATATTCGCATTATAGGAGTACCAGAGGAAGAAGAGAGAGAAAAACGGATAGAAAGTGTCTTTGAAGAAATAATTGCTGAAAACGTCCCCATGCTGGGGAAAGAAATAGTCTCGCAGTCCATGGAAGCCCACAGATCTCCCAACACAAGGGCCCCAAGGAAGACAACACCAAGACACATAATAATTAAAATGGCAAAGATCAAAGATAAAGACAGAGTATTAAAGGCAGTTAGAGAGAGAAAAAAGATCACCTACAAAGGAAAACCCATCAGACTATCATCAGACTTCTCAACAGAAACCCAACAGGCCAGAAGAGAATGGCATGATATATTTAATGTAATGAAACAGAAGGGCCTTGAACCAAGAATATTGTATCCAGCACGATTATCATTTAAATATGACAGAGGGATTAAACAATTTCCAGACAAGTGAAAGCTGAGAAAATTTGCCTCTCATAAACCACCTCTACAGGAAATCTTAAAGGAACTGCTCTAGAGGGAAGCACTCCTAAGGATAACAAGATGTCACCAGAAAAATAAAATCATAGCAAAGAAAGCAGACCATCCAAATACTAACTAAAGGCAAAGAATAAAACACCTAGTATATAAAGAATGGAGGAGGAAGAATAAGAAGAGAGAGAAATAAACATCAGACTGTGTTTACAATAAATTAACAAGAGAGTTGTTAGATTGTTACATAGTAAAGAAGAACCCCTTGAACGTTGGTAACCACCAATCTAAAGCCAGCAATGGCAATAAGTACATATCTATCGATAATCACCTTAACGTAAATGGACTGAATGCACCAATCAAAAGACACAGAGTAACAGAATGGATAAAAAAGTAAGACACATCTATATGCTGCCTACAAGAAACTCACAGCAAACCCAAAGACATAAACAGACTAAAAGTGAAGGAATGGAAAAAGATATTTCATGCAAACAACAAGGAGAAAAACGCAGGTGTTGCAGTACTTGTATCAGACAAAATAGACTTCAAAACGAAGAAAGTAGCAAGAGATAAAGAAGGACATTACATAATGATAAAGGGGTCAATCCAACAAGAGGATACAACCATTATAAATATAGATGCACCCAACACGGGCACGCCGGCATATGTGAAACAAATACTAACAGAATTAGAGGAGGAAATAGACAGCAATGCATTCATTTTAGGAGACGTCAACACACCACTCACTGCAAATGACAGATCAACCAGACAGAAAATAAGTAAAGACACAGAGGCACTGAACAACACACTAGAACAGATGGACCTAACAGACATCTACAGAACTCTGTACTCAAAAGCAACAGTATACACATTCTTCTCAAGTGCACATGGAACATTTTCCAGAACAGACCAAATACTAGGCCTCAAAAAGAACCATAGTAAATTCAAAAATATTGAAACTCTACCAACCACCTTCCCATATCACAAAGATATAAAACTAGAATAAATTTTAGAAAGATCAAAAAAGGCTCATAAATACTTGGACACTTAACAACATTCTCCTAATTAATCAATGGGTTAATGACCAAATCAAAGAATATATGGAGACTAATAACAACAACACAAAGCCACAACTTCTGTGGGACACAGCAAAGGCAGTTCTAAGAGGAAAGTATATTGCAATCCAGGCCTATTTAAAGAAGGAAGAACATTCCTAAATGAATAGTCTAAAGACACAATTACTGAAATTCGAAAAAGGGAACAAATGAGACCCAGAGTCACCAGAAGGAGGGACATAATAAAGATCAGAGAAGAAATAAATAAAATTGAGAAGAATAAAACAATAGAAAAAAATCAATGAAACCCAGAGCTGGTTCTTTGAGAAAATAAACAATATAGATAAACCCCTAGATAGACTTATTAAGAGAAAAAGAGAATCTACACACATAAACAGAATCAGAAATGAGAAAGGAAAAATCACGACGGATCCCACAGAAATACAAAGAATTATAAGAGAATACTATGAGAATCTATATGCTAGCAAGCTGGAAAACCTAGAAGAAATGGACAGCTTCTTTTAAAAATACAACCTTCCAAAACTGACCAAACAAGAAACAGGAAAACTAAACAGACCAATCACCAGCAATGAAATTGAAGTGGTAATCAAAAAACTACACAAGAACAAAACCCCCGGACCAGATGGATTCACCTCTGAATTCTCCCAGACATATAGAGAAGAAATAACACCCATTCTCTTTAAAGTTTTCCAAAAAATAGAAGAGGAGGGAATACTTCCAAACTCATTCTATGATGCCAGCATCACTCTAATATCAAAACCGGGCAAAGACCTCACCAAAAAAGAAAATTACAGACCAATATCCCTGATGAACGTAGATGCAAAAATACTCAACAAAATATTAGCAAACCAAATTCAAAAATACATCAAGAGGATCATACACCATGATCAAGTGGGATTCATGCCAGGGATGCAAGGATGGTACAACATTTGAAAATCCATCAACATCATCCACCACATCAACAAAAAGAAGAACAAAAACCACATGATCATCTCCATAGATGCTGAAAAAGCATTTGACAAAATTCAGCATCTATTCATGATTAAAACTCTCAACAAAATGGGTATAGACGGCAAGTACCTCAACATCATAAAGGCTATATATGACAAACCCACAGCTAACATCATACTTAACGGCGAGACGCTGAAAGCTTTTCATCTAAGATCGGGAACAAGACAGGGATGCCCACTCTCTCCACTGTTATTCAACATAGTACTGGAGGTCCTAGCCACAGCAATCAGACAAAACAAAGACATACAAGGCATCCAGATTGGTAAAGAAGAAGTCGAATTGTCACTATTTGCAGATGACATGATATTGTACATAAAAAACCCTAAGGAATCCACTCCAAAACTACTAGAACTAACATCTGAATTCAGAAAAGTTGCAGGATACAAAATTAACACACAGAAATCTGTTGCTTTCCTATACACTAATGATGAACTAACAGAAAGAGAAATCAGAAAAACAATTCCATTCACAATTGCATCAAAAAGAATAAAATACCTAGGAATAAACCTAACGAAGGAAGTGAAAGACCTGTACTCTGAAAACTACAAGACACTCCTAAGAGAATTTAAAGAGGACACTAACAAATGGAAATCCATCCCATGCTCTTGGCTAGGTAGAATAAATATTGTCAAAATGGCTATACTACCTAAAGCAATCTATAGATTCAATACAATCCCTATCAAAATACCAACAGCTTTCTTCAATGAACTGGAACAAATAATTCTAAAATTCATATGGAACCACAAAAGACCCCGAATAGCCAAAGCAATCCTGAGAAGGAGGAATAAAACAGGGGGAATTACGCTCCCTGACTTCAAGCTCTACTACAAAGCCACAGTAATCAAGACTATATGATATTGGTAGAAAAACAGACCCACAGACCAGTGGAACAGAATAGAAAATCCAAACATTAACCCAAACTTATACAGTCAATTAATATTTGCTAAAGGAGCCTTGGATATAGAATGCGGAGATGACAGCCTCTTCAGCAGCTGGTGTTGCCAAAACTGGACAGCTACATGTAAGAGAATGAAACTGGACTACTGTCTAACCCCATACACAAAAGTAAACTCAAAATGGATCAAAGACCTGAATGTAAGTCTCGAAACCATTAAACTCTTAGAAAAAAACATAGGCAAAAATCTCTTGGACATAAACATGAGCAACTTCATGAACATATCTCCCCGGGCAAGGGAAACAAAAGCAAAAATGAACAAATGGGACTATATCAAGATGAAAAGCTTCTGTACAGCAAAGGACACCATCATTAGAACAAAAAGACATCCTACAGTATGGGAGAATATATTCATAAATGACGTATCCGATAAGGGGTTGACATCCAAAATATATAAAGAACTTACTCATCTCAACAAACATAAAGTAAATAATCCAATTAATAAATGGGCAGAGGACATGAATAGACACTTCTCCAAAGAAGAAACTCAAATGGCCAACAGGCACATGAAAAGATGCTCCACATCACTAATCATCAGAGAAATGCAGATTAAAACCACAATTAGATATCACCTCACACCAGTGAGGATGGCTAACATTCAAAACACAAACAAAAACAAATGTTGGCGAGGATGTGGAGAAAAGGGAACCCTCCTACACTGCTGGTAGGAATGCAAATTAGTTCAACCATTGTGGAAAGCAATATGGAGGTTCCTCAAAAATTCAAAATAGAAATAGCATTTGACCCAGGAATCCCACTCCCAGGAATTTACCCTAAGAATGCAGCAGCACAGTTTGAAAAAGACAGATGCACCTCTATGTTTATCATAGCACTATTTACAATAGCCAAGAAATGGAAGCAACTCAAGTGTCCATCAGTAGATGAATGGATAAAGAAGATGTGGTACATATACACAATGGAATATTTTACAGCCATAAGAAGAAAACAAATCCTACCATTTGCAACAACATAGGTGGAGCTAGAGAGTATTATGCTCAGTGAAATAAGCCAAGCCGAAAAAGACAAGTATCAAATGATTTCACTCATATGTGAAGTATAAGAACAAAGAAAAAAACTGAAGGAACAAAACAGCAGCAGACTCACAGAACTGAAGAACAGACTAATAGTTACCAAAGAGAAAGGGACTGGGGAGGATGGGTGGGAAGGGAGGGACAAGGGGGAAAAAGGGGCATTATGATTAGCAGATGTAATGTTGGGGGGACACAGGGAAGGCTGTACAACTCAGAGAAGACAAGTAGTGACTCTATAGCATCTCACTACGCTGATGGACAGTGACTGTAATGGGGTTGGTGGGGGGGACCGGCTGAAGGGGGTAGTTTAATCACCATAATATTGCACATGTAATTGTAGATTAATGATACCAAAATAAATTATTTTTAAAAAACTGATGATAAGGAAGAGATAAACAGAACATATTTAAAGATAAATAGGCTTTAATTCATTCAAATAACCAAATGCTTTCATTGTTTCCCCTAGATTATTAAAATATATGTATTTTTAATTGTCAGGTAAGTATTTTAGGTGACAAATATATGCATAGGAATAAATAGGGAAGTGTTCAACTCCTTGGTAGGTGTTTCAAAGTTCCCTGAGGGTAGGTTAAGTACTGAAAAATTTGAGCACTTTCTTGTGGCTAATATATTCTATAAGAATAATATCTTTTTTTTTTCCATTTCATGTGCAGTGATAACTTTTTTCTTTGGTATCGCTAATGTACAATCACTTAACAACATTATGGTTACTAGACCCCCTATTATCAAGTCCCCCCCACATACCTCATTACAGTCACTGTCCATCAGCGTAGTAAGATGCTATAGAATCATTACTTGTCTTTTCTGTGTTATACAGCCTTTCTCGTGCCCCCCCACTACATTATGTGTAGTAATCCTAATGCCCCCTTTCCCCACTTATCCTTCCCTTCCCACCCATCCTAACCAGTCCCTTTCCCTTTGGTAACTGTTAGTCCATTCTTGGGTTCTGTGAGTCTGCTGCTGTTTTGTTCCTTCAGTTATTTCTTTGTTCTTAAACTCGACAGATGAGTGAAGTCATTTGATACTTGTCTTTCTCCGCCGGGCTTATTTCACTGAGCATAATACCCTCTAGCTCTACCCATGTTGTTGCAAATGGTAGGATTAGTTTTCTTCTTATCACTGAATAATATTCTATGTGTATATGTACTGTATCTTCTTTATCCATTCATCTACTGATAGACACTTGGGTTGCTTCCATTTCTTGGCTATTGTAAATAATGCTGCAATAAACATAGGGGTGCATCTGTCTTTTTCAAACTGGGCTCCTGCATTCTTAGGGTAAATTCCTAGGAGTGGAATTCCTGGGTCAAATGTTATTTCTATTTTGAGTTTTTTTGAGGAACCTCCATACTGCTTTCCACAATGGTTGAACTAATTTGCCTTCCCACCAGCTGTGTAAGACGGTTCCCCTTTCTCCACATCCTCGCCTGTTTGTGTTTTGGATGTTGGCCATCCTTACTAGTGTGAGATGATATCTCATTGTGGTTTTAATTTGTATTTCTCTGATGATTAGCGATGTAGAGCATCTTTTCATGTGTGTGTTGGCCATATGAATTTCTTCTTTGGAGAAGTGTCTATTCATATCCTCTGTCCATTTCTTAACTGGATTATTTGCTTTCTGTTTCTTGAGGTGCGTGAGCTCTTTATATATTTTGGATGTTAACCCCGTATCACATATGTGATTTATGAATATATTCTCCCATACTGTAGGATGTCTTTTTGTTCTACTGATGGTGTCCTTTGCTGTACAGAAGCTTTTTAGTTTGATATAGTCCCACTTGTTCCTTTTTGTTTTTGTTTCCTTGCCTGAGGAACATGATCATGAAGAAATTGTTCATGTTTATGTCCAAGAGACTTTTGCCTATGTTTTTTTCTAAGAATTTTATGGTTTCATGACTTACATTCAGGTCTTTGATCCATTTTGAGTTTACTTTTGTGTATGGGGTTAGACAATAATCCAGTTTCATTCTCTTACATGTAACTGTCCAGTTTTGCCAACACCAGCTGTTGAAGAGGCTGTCATTTCCCCATTGTATATCTATGGTTCCTTTATCACATATAAATTGACCACATATGCTTCGGTTTATACCTGGGCTCTCTATTCTGTTCCACTGGTGTGTCGGTAGTTCTTGTGCCAGTACCAATCTGTCTTGATTATTGTGGCTTTGTAGTAGAGCTTGAAGTCAGGAAGCATAATTCCCCCGGCTTTATTCTTCCTTCTCAGGATAGCTTTGGCTATTCCGGGTCTTTTGTTGTCCATATTAATTTTAGAACCATTTTCTCTAGTTCGTTGAAGAATGCTGTAGGTATTTTGATAAGGATTGCATTGAATCTGTAGATTACTTTAGGCAGGATGCCATTTTGGCAATATTAATTCTTCCTAGCCAAGAGCATGGGATGAATTTCCATTTATTAGTGTCCTCTTTAATTTCTCTTAAGTGTGTCTTGTAGTTTTCAGGATAAAAATCTATCATCTCCTTGGTTAGGTTTACTCCTAGGTATTTTATTCTTTTTGATGCTATTGTGAATGGAATTGATTTCCTGATTTCTCTTTCTGCTAGTTCATCATTAGTGTATAGGAATTCTACAGATTTCTGTGTATTAATTTGTATCCTGCAACTTTGCTGAATTTAGATATTAGATCTAGTTGTTTTGTAGTGGATTCTTTAGGGTTTTTTATGTACAATATCATGTCATCTGCAGACAGGGAAAGTTTGACTTCTTCCTTGCCAATCTGGATGCCTTTTATTTCTTTGTGTTGTCTGATTGCATTGGCTAGGACCACAGAACAATGTTGAATAAAAGAGGAGAGAGTGGCCATCCTTGTCTTGTTCCCATCTTAAAGGGAAAGCTTTCAGCTTCTCGCTGTTAAGTATAATGTTGGCTGTGGGTTTTTCATATATGGTCTTTATCATGTTGAGGTCCTTGCTCTCTATACCCATTTTGTTGAGAGTTTTTATCATGAATGGATATTGAATTTTGTCAAATGCTTTTTCAGCATCTATGGAGATGATCATGTGGTTTTTGTCCTTTTTGTTGATGTGGTAGATGATGGTGATGGATTTTCGAATGTTGTACCATCCTTGCATCCCTGGGATGAATCCCACTTGATCATGATGGATGATGGTTTTGAGGTATTTTTGAATTCGGTTTGCTAATATTTTGTTGAGTATTTTTGCATCTATGTTCATCAGGGATATTGGTCTGTAATTTTCTTTTTTTGTAGCATCTTTGCCTGGTTTTGGTATTAGAGTGATGTTGGTCTCATAGAAGGAGTTTGGCAGTATTCCCTCCTCTTCTATTTTTTGGAAAACTTTAAGGAGACTGGGTATTAGGTCTTCACTAAATGTTTGATAAAATTCAACAGTGAAACCATTTGGTCCAGGAGTTTTGTTCTTAGGTCGTTTTTTGATTACCAATTCAATTTCTTTGCTGGTAATTGGTCTATTCCGATTTTCTGTTTCTTCCTGGGTCAGCCTTGGAAGGTTGTACTTTTCTAGAAAATTGTCCATTTCTTCTAGGTTATCCAGTTTGTTACCATATAATTTTTCATAGTATTCTCTCATAATTCTTTGTATTTCTGTGATGTCCATAGCGATTTTTCTTTTCTCATTTCTGATTCTGGTTATGTGTTTAGACTCTCTTTTTTTCTTGGTAAGTCTGGCTAAGGATTTATCTATTTTGTTTATTTTCTTGAAGAACCAGCTCTGGCTTTCATTGATTCTTTTTATTGGTTTTTCTTCTCAATTTTATTTATTTCTACTTTAATCTTTATTATGTCCCTCCTTCTACTGACTTTGGGCCTCATTTGTTCTTCCTTTTCTAGTTTCATTCATTGTGAGTTTAGACTGTTCATTTGGGATTGTTCTTTCCTGAGGTAGGCCTGTATTGCAATATATTTCCCTCTTAGCATGGCCTTCGCTGCGTCCCACAGATTTTATGGTGTTGAATTATTGTTGTCATTTGTCTCCATGTATTGCTTGATCTCTGTTTTTATTTGACCATTGGTCCATTGATTATTTAGGAGCATGTTTTTAGGCCTCCATGTGTTTATGGGCTTTTTTGTTTTCTTTGTGTAATTTATTTCTAGTTTCATACCTTTGTGATCTGAGAAGTTGGTTGGTACAATTTCAGTCTTTTTGAATATACTGGGGTCCTTTTTGTGACCTAGTATATGATCTTTTCTTTAAAATGTTGCACGTGCACTTGAGAAGAATGTGTATCCTGTTGCTTTTGGATGGAGTGTTCCGTGGTAGTCCGTTAGGTCCTTCTATTCTAATGTGTTGTTCAGTGCATCTGTCTCTTTATTTATTTTCTGTCTGGTTGATCTCTCCTTTGAAGTGAGTGGTGTGTTGAAGTGTCCTAAAATGTATGCATTGCATTCTATTTCCCCCTTTAATTCTATTAGTATTTGTTTCATATATGTAGGTGATCCTGTGTTAGGTGCATAGATATTTATAATAGTTATATCCTCTTGTTGGACTGACCCTTTTATCATTATGTATTGTCTTCTTTGTCTCTTGTGACTTTCTTTGTTTTGAAGTCTATTTTTTTTGATACAAGTACTGCAATTCCTGCTTTTTTCTCACTATTAGTTGCATGAAATATCTTTTTCCATCCCTTTACTTTCAGTCTTTGGGTTTGAAGTGAATCTCTTGTAGGCAGCATATAGATGGGTCTTGTTTTTTTATCCATTCAGTAGCTCTATGTATTTTGATTACTGCATTCAGACCATTTACATTTAGGGTAATTATTGATTGCTATGTACTTATTGCCATTGCTGGCTTTAGATTTGTGGTTACCAAAGGTTCAAGGGTAATTCCCTTACTATCTAACAGTCTAATTTAACTCACTTCATATGCTTTTACAAACACAACCAAAAGCTTCCTTTTTCTTTTCTCCTTTTTCTTCCTCCTCCTTTCTTTGCATGTTATGAATCATATTCTGTACTCTTTGTCTATCCCTTGGGTGACATCTATTTAGCCTTAGGAATACTTCCATCTATAGGAGTCCCTCCAAAATGCACTGTTGAGGTGGTTTCTGGGAGGTAAATTCTCTCAGCTTTTGTTTATCTGAAAATTGTTAATCCCTTCTTCAAATTTAAATGATAACCTTGCCAGGCAGAGTATTCTTGTTTCAAGGCCCTTCTGCTTCATTGCATTAAATATATCATGCCACTCCCTTCTGGCCTGTAAGGTTTCCATTGAGAAGTCTGATGATAGCCTGATGGGTTTTCCTTTGTATGTTATCTTTTTTCTCTCTCTAGCTGCATTTAAAAGTCTGTCTTTATCCTTGATCTTTGCCATTTTAATTATTATATATCCTGATGTTGTCTTCCTTGGGTCTCTTGTGTTGGGAAATCTGTGCACCTCCATGGCTTGAGAGACTATCTCCTTCCCCAGACTGGGGAATTTTTCAGCAATTACCTCCTCAATGACACTTTCCATCCCTTTTTCTCTCTCTTCTTCTGGTACCCCTATAATGAGAATATTGTTCCATTTGGATTGGTCACACTGTTCTCTCAATAGTCTTTCATTCTTAGAGATTCTTTTTTCTCTCTGTGCCTCAGCTTCTTGTATTCGTCTTCTCTAATTTCTATTCCATTTACCGAAGTAGTCTCTTCTACTACATCTAATCTGCTTTTAAATCCCACCATTGTATGTTTAATTTCAGATATGGAGTTTCTTAATTATTGAATCTCCAACTTAAATTTGCTCCTGAGTCCTTGAATATTTTTCTGTACCTCCATATGCATGTTTATAATTTTTATTTTCTACTCTCTTTCAGGAAGATTGATGAGTTCAGTTTCATTTGGCCCTTTTTCTGGGGTTTGTGAGATTTTGGTCTGAACCATGTTCTTTTGACGTTTCATATTTCTGTGTCGTACCCACTAGTGTCCAGAAACTCCAGTCTCTGCATCTGTTTAGTCCCTAGAGTGAGGTTAGGGGTCATAGGGGAGTGGAGCTGGTGGCTGGGGGGACGAAAGATCTGTTTTCTGATTCCCGTCTGCCGTACCTGTCTCCAGTGTCAGAGCCAGTGGGCCAAGCACACACATGTAAGCCTCTGTGCTTTGCATCTCTAGCTGTTGTAGGTGGGGCCTCTCTCTTGTTGGCCTGATGCCAGCACAGTGACTGCCAGTTTACCAACTGGTGCCAGCAGGCTAGGAGGAAGGTGCAACAGGCTGCGTGTCAGAGTGTTAGGCCTTGGAGCTGAATAAGCAGCCAGGGGGATGGAGTATCTGAAGCTACTCAAAGTTCCTAATCAGCTGCACAGAGCACGCCCAGACAACCTTGTCCAGCTCTACCTTCTCTGGTGCAGCAAGCTCTGTGAAAACCCTGCCCCTTCAGCACCCCTCTCAGACCGCATGCCCTCCTCTTACACAGAGTGGCCAGGTGTGGATCCCCTCCTCCACAAATGGCCAGAATGTAAGTCTCCCAAACACTCCACCTGCCCGAGCTCCCCAACGTCCAGAGCATCACACAGTATAGGCTTCCACTCACAAAGCAGATCTCCAGGGCTAGGCGCTCAGCAGTCCTAAGCTTCCACCCCCTCTCTGCTCCATTTCTCTTCCTTCCACCAGTGAGCTGGGGTGGGGGAAGGGCCTGGGTCCCACCAGATTAAGGCTTTTGTATGTTACCCTGTTTCGTGAGTTCTGCTCTCTTTGTGAGGTCTGTATGCAGTCTGGTTCAGCTTTCTTTATTGTTGCTGCTTTAGGGTTAGTTGTATTGATTAACTATATTTTTGTACTATTTGTGGTTTGGGGAGGAGTTCTTCATGTCACCTCTCATGCCACCATGTTGAATCGCCAAGAATAATATCTTGAATAATAACATGTTGTATATTTCACTTATGGCGATGCTCATGAGTGGCTGCTAACATCATAAAGAAATAACCAGGTATTACTTATATCATAATGGAGCCCAACTCCACCTATGAAGTAGTCTTGCTTAAAAGAAAATTATACCTGACACTGATTAAATTGCTTCATCTATCAAACGATTATACACAGTGGAGAGGACACAAGCACAGAAGGATGCAAGCAGCAAAATCTAAACTGTAAGAAACTTGATAGGACAAAACAGATTCTCTTCAACAAAAATTTGAAAAAGAGAGATTGAAGAGGAATCTATACATTAAAAGTAACTTAGGAAATATCCAAGTCAACTACAATGGACCTTATTTCAATTGAGAAGAAAAAAAATTAAAATGATAAGGTGATTGGGTATATGATAGTATTAAGGAATTTAAACTTTATTAAACACAATAATGGCATTGTGATTATATTTTATATTTTTTTTAAAAGAGCCCATATATTTTAGGGGTGTATACTTAAATATTTAGAGATAAAACAGTATGAAGTCTAGAATATTATTTTAAATAATTTAAGGTGAGGAAGAGACAAAAATTTGATTAGAAGTTAATAATTGTTAAAGGCAGAAAATGGGTTCAGTATGTATTTTTCTAACTTTATACATAGAAGACATTCTCCATAAAAAACAATTTTATAAAAAAGAAATGACTTGTGAAATAAGAGAAAAACTGTTCCACCATAAATTCTTCAACACTGAGTACTGTTTTTTAAATAATGTAATAATTTAAAATATAATTAAAACAATATTACAGTATAATTTTAAAGACTTACAGAAACAGAATTTACTCTGTTCCTTAGAAGATCAGTGAATGATTTTCTAGAATCAAACTACATTGAAAAAAAAACAAATTCTTGAAATGTAAAAACTAAAATTATTTTGTTTTTGTTGTTGATATAAAAAAATCAACAGAAAGTTAACAAAAGGTAAAGAGATGTGTAGTCAATGATAGTTTAATTATCTTCTATTCAGACAACAGATCTGAAATGAAATAAAATCTTTTCACTCTAGAGATATAATTCTGTATCATTGAATCATTCTCTTCAGGTGAGGCTCTTGATATAATAGGAAATCTTGAGCCAAGGAAATGACCTGGAAACATTCATATGTTTCCATCTAGACTCCTTTAGAAATTGTGATTTATAAAGAGGAAAACCCAAAAGGACTGGTTTCAGAGAATTTCTAGGTTGGTGAACACACAGAGCTTTGGGGAGAATGGTGCTCCCTAAGAGGGCATGAAAGCTCCCCACCCTTTCCCTATACCTTGCCCTACACATCTCTTCCATCTGGCCGTTCCTGTGTTATATCCTTTGATAGAAAACTGGTAATCTAGACAGTAAACTGATTCCCTGAGTTCTGTGAGTCACTCTAGCAAGTTAATTGAACCCTAGAGGGGGGCATTGGAACCTCTAATTTATACCCAGTTGGTCAGAAGCACAAATAACAACCTGGGCTTGTGATTGACATCTGAAGTGGAGGGCCATCTTGTGGGACTGAGCCCTTAACCAGTGGAGCCTGACACTATCTCCAGGAAGACAGTGTCAGAAGAGAGTTGAATTGTAGGACACCCAGCAGGTGTTGGAGAATTTCTTGTTGGTATGGGGAACCCCTCTTATTGCAACCTGAGTCAAAATTTTACTCCTTATAGTTCCTCTCTAACTCCTTTGTCAATGGCAACATCATTTTCGTAGTTCCACAGATTTGAAATTGTGCTGTAATTTTGGATCCTTTCTTCAGTTGCAGTTGCAATCAGTTAACAAGTCCTGATGAATTTTGTCAATGTTTCATGTATTGCCCTCTCTCACCTTTACTTTCCAAACCTCACATCTGAGTCCTGCTTAATAGCTGAATCCTCATATGACCAACAGTATAGACTTTATAAATGCTAGTTTCATCATGTTATCTTATACTCAAAAGGCTAGCTGTTATTTGGTGTCAAGCTTTCTTTGACAAGCAGTCCACATTCTCCTACATTTTTCCTCAGACAATCTGTAGATACTGCTTCCTTTTCCCCACAGTGATGTTTTGCTCTGTACTGCAGTTCCACTCTTCAACCATCTCCACTCTGTTCTCGAAGGCTACCTTACATGATCCCATGTAGTTTCACTGTTGGGTTTGGCCACTAGGGAGAACTGTCAAGTAATTTATAGGTTAAATAAAAACTAAGGGAGTTTAAAAGAAATTAGCCCTTAAAACAAGTGGAAAAAGTTCCAAACAAAATTGTTTTCTCTCCATTCTAACCAGATTCATAGTAAATTATATAGTATCTCATGGTAAAAAGAGATCATAAAATTTATATGCTGCAATCCTCTTCCAAAGTCAAAATGTTCTTTAGAGAAGTCCCTAGAATATTCTCTCTTTTCCAAGAAATTCCTTTTAGCCTTTGGCAGCTTTCACTTTTAGGAAGTTTTTTCTTATATCAAACTTTCTATGTCCTCAGAGTTCCATCCATTGATTATTTTTACTACTCTAGACCTTTTAAGATAGAATCTCCATCTCCCTCCTTATGATAGCACTTCAAATATTTTATGACAGCTATTACTTTGTCCACCCTTCCATAAGCTGGAAACTTCCAGCTTAACGACTGTGTCTGAAAGAACCTGTATGCAAGACCCACAGAGCCTGTGACCAAGTCTTTCCTCTGGTGTCCCCTGTCGGTAAGAACTCTCTCTGGCAGGTGCGTGTGCTATACCGTCTTAAAATGCCTGATGCCTGCCACCTGGGAGCTCTTCAGCATCAGTGGCTGTGTCATATTCATCTTCGTATCCCCAGTGGCTTGCCCCAATTAGTAGCACTTTCATCTTTGTTTAGTTTTAAATAGGTTAATATGTGGATGAGTTCATAAGGGTGGGGCCCTCGTGAGGAGATTAGTCCCCTCATAAAAGACACCACCAAGTTTGCTCTCTCTCTCTCTCTCTCTGCACCACGTGAGGACACAGCAAGAAGGCAACTGTAAGTGTAAATGCTAGGAAGAGAGCTCTCGTTAGCAACCTAACATGCTGGCACCTTGATCTTGGGCTTTGAGCCTAGAACTGTGAGAAAATTAATTTGTTGTTCAAACCACCTTGTCTGTGATATTTTGTTATGGCAACCTGAGCTAAGACACAAAGTGTTTTAAAAATGAAACTTCTGGATGAGTTTTTTCTTCTAATAACACTCTTAGAATTTTTTCTGCAAATGAAACAGACTCAATTTGACTTTTTAAAGATTAATTGTACTGAAACTTTGGACATTATGAAGACATAACCTGATTGTTATTTTTTACTGAATATCCCTGTAGATATAACTTGTTAGAAAATAACAAGTGAACCAAATGGCTTTTGATACAATGTACAAACCCATCAACAGTAAGGAAATAGTGGAAGAATACACATCCTTTCTCCTTTCTTCTGCAAGGAAATCATTGACATTCAGAACAATTCTTACAATCATAACTAATTAGCTTGGATATGTCATTCTTGGAGAATATAGTTGAAATGCCACACATACTCCTCTTCACTGTAGGTGTATCTTAATAGGACACAATAGCAAGCTAAGTTGTGTAAGAGATTCTGAGGGCTTAGTAGGATACTGATTGGCAGAGAACCAAACAAGCCATCCTCTGAGTCAGTCAGATGTTCAGATTTCCAGTAAATGTCCCACAAACAACTGACCCAAGTGCATTGACAGTCAACTGTCAAAACAACAGCCTCTGTTTTCCAAAGCAGTACTTGTGTACAATCTATAAACAAACTGTCAAAGACATTGTACATCTGGAAGACACAGTTGCAAATTTAATTTGGGCTAGAAGAAAACTACACCCCTGGTTTTAATTTGGGTGGAATTTTGATCAGAGAAAGAATCCTATTATGGGTATTTCTGATGTTTCCATGGTGATGTGCAATAATGCTATGAGCTTCCAAACATAAAAGATTTTGATAAATAAAATTAACACTTTGAGTGATGTCTAGGAGGGTGTCAAGGCTTTATCTCATGGGGTGTGTAGCCCTGTGGACCAGCAGCCTAGGTCATTCTTATCGTATTATAGACCTGGGATTTCAAGATTCATATTACAGATGTAACTTTCTTCATCTCATGTGTTTTCCTAAATTTTGCTACCAAGTGGATTATGCTACCTAGTCCTAGAAAACCATTGAGCAATTTATCCTGCTTTACAGAATTGTGTTTGAAAGAAGTAACCACCGTTACCAAAATAGTCAAGGTCCTCAAGCACCTTCACTTACTCAGAGCATTTAGAGCATTAATACTTAAATCCATCGTTCCTAAGCAATGATCTGAGAGAACCAAACATCTCTTCCAA
Organism: Smutsia gigantea; assembly: GCA_032199065.1. Classification (NCBI taxonomy): domain Eukaryota; kingdom Metazoa; phylum Chordata; class Mammalia; order Pholidota; family Manidae; genus Smutsia; species Smutsia gigantea. The sequence continues at coordinate 217,922 of JAVSCE010011620.1, read as the reverse complement.
TCCCTGTCCCTTTTTAAGTGAAAAATATGCACATTCATGACAGGACTCACTGAAGAATATTGCTAAGTGTGGAGAAAGAAGAAAATGAATAACTTTCATGATGTTGCATAAGTGAACCCTACAAAAATTAGATTCTTTCTACATGCTCTTAATCTTTTCCTATTTCTCCCATGAGGAGGCATAAAACAGCTGCCTTCTGTTCTGTTAGTATAGTAGACTCCTGATAATTTCCATCTGCAGTTAGGACCACCTCTGAAGCCTATTCAGTTAAGATTTCTGCCAGAGGAAAGGAGACTTCAGCACTCAACTATCACATGTCACCCTGAACACCTATCTTAGCAGTTGCATCACTATTGTGATGGAGGTGGCCTTCTGCTTACATGTACTAGGCTAAAATGTTTTAACAACCTGAGCTCAAGATGTTGGTTTTTTACATTTGAGTAAAGTCAGCATGCAAAATCCAATTATAAGGAGTTGCATTTAAGCAACTATTCATTTTTACAAGACTTGAAAACTTGGCCAAAGGAATACCACAGTTACCCTAAACAACAGCTCCCAATATTAAATGTACTAGTATGTGGACTTTGTTTAATAAAAATTTACCTGCAACAATACAGGAACACAAAGATATCACCTTTAATGTCAATATTTCATACTCTTCAGGTGCATTAATTCATATTTTAATAACAATTTTGTGATCAATATAGAACAAGAATGGTGCCAATTTTGCAGTTGTTAAATCTGAAAGAAATCAAGTGACTAGTACAAGGTCTCACTGATTGGGAATTAAAATCAAAACTCAGATTTCAATTTCAAAACCTGTGTTGCTTTCTATTATACAGTGTCTACTTCTGAAAATTTGCACCTAATGAAAACTTTCAGGAGAGTTAACACATGGTATCCATTTCTATTTAAAGATGAAGGATCAGGAATCTTACATATTAAATATTATGAATATTAATTCTTAATCAACAGTAATGGGGCATCTATGACATTACATATTTTTTCAATGTCATTCTAACTTTTTTTTTAACCTCTATATGTCTAGCTACACTTTAAGCAGAAGGACTGGCTCCATCAGGAAAACATGAAGACCTATAGGTTTTCTGATGAGTCAGAAGGCAAAATTTGCTGTTAATCTCATATCAACCTGTCATTTATTCCTGATGACAGGCCTCTTAGTAAGCTACACTCCTAAACCCATGTTCTGAATTTCTTCTCTCTTGCCCAGTTTCTGTCTACTTCACCAGGCACTTTAGTTCCTCCAATTTGAGGGGCTTTTGTGTCCTGATAGACCCCCATCTTCAAAGAGCATTCATCACTCCATGTCCAAGCACTTCACTCTTACAGCAAGACTTTCTTGATGCTGACGTTAGTCTGCCTGCTGGGATCAGTAGGGCTGCCTGATGGAGATATGGACTTCAGAGTTTGACCATGATGCACTTGAATGGCTCACCTTTTACATTTAAGGCATTGACTTTAAACTCTACAAACTCCATGTTACCAGTTGTGAAACCAAGGCAAGTAACTAAGCCTTCAAAAGTCTCAGTTTCATGTTTATAAAATGCTACTATTACTATTATTACTCACCTAGGGTCTCGCCTATGTGGACCAGAGACTGAACTGGTTTCCATCATTATTTTTCAGGCTTTAGGATTCCCTACAGTTCCTGGAGTATGTGTCAAGGCCCCAGGTCCCCTTTCTTTCTGGTCCACTCTATTTTCCAACAATCCGGGCTTCCAAAAAACCCAGGGACAAATATAAATTGACAAAGCACAGTAGAGAAGTTTTAATGGGCACTTTCTTGGCTTATGTTTAGAACAGCAAGCACCTGCTACATGCTGTGAAATGTATCCACTTCAGTTCAGTTCAAATTTCTGTATTTTGTTGTCCCTCTTTGTACTTGCAACAATCGCGTGTTTGCTTTATCTTGCCTTATTTTCCGTCATAGTACTTATCAGTCATTACCCCTGGCATTATATTGTAGATTGATTTGTTACAGGCTTTGCTTCATGAACACAGACTCCTCCTCATGGAAAGAAGGTTGTCTGTTTGGTTCAATTCTATTTCCTCAGCACACAGAGGAGTGCTTAGCACACAGTTGTTTCTCAACAATATTTGTTAGTGAGGAAAAGGGAAAGAAAGAACATGCACGGGGTAAGGTTAGAAAGATAAGAATTTGAGTAATTTTGGTAATAATGGTTTTTAAGATTTACTGAGTGCTTTCTTCAGGTCTTACACTTAAGAAATTGATAATGTGTTAGTCAATCTAATGATACAAATGCATAATAAGAAAGGTAATATTGAGACACAAAGAGGTTATATAACCTGTCCATGATCACAAAGCTCATAATATATATTTTCAAACACAGGGAGTTTAACTCCAGATTCCATGCTCTTAATCTCTATGATGCATTGCTTCTTAAGTAGTATATAATTGATTCATAGAATTAAAAAAAAAGACTGACCTTTATTACCATTAAGCAGGTGGCTTAAATGACTCAAAGACGATTCTCAGCAATTGTTACTGAATTCTATAAACTCAAAAAATTCTTCTTTAGGCAAATTTACAGGCATTTAAAAGAACAAGGGGAGAGAGAAGGACCAGGCTGGATCACACATTTCTTGTCCAGACTGAGTATAAATTGATAAATTACAAACAATTCAGAGGACATCTTCATGGAAGTCTAAGGGTATTTCAAGGAACCTTCCCATCTGGAATCTGCTGATTCTTTTCATTTGTATTTCCCTAAGGATGACTCACAGGAAATTGAGGTTTCAGAAATATGTTGTGCTTTTTATGGCATTTCTCTACTTTCACTGCAGACATTTTAAAGATAAGTAGTTTTGTGGTACTGTTTTTTCCTATTAAGTTTAAAGAAAGAAATTCACTTTTTCAACTGCTTTTTTACAACTTCTCTAATCCTAATAACGTTATTGCTTAATGTGAAGGTCATGATAAAGGCAATGAAAATCCTATTGAATGTGGTACAAATATTTCAGTAAATTAGGTTAAAAAAAAGGCCTGGTTAATAATAAAATTGCAGTCAAAAACAGTTGTTGGATAACCATTATGTATATACTGAGCTATATATTTTGAGGCGTATTAAGATCTGTGGCATCACTCCTGCCTCAAAGTGTTCTCTTCTGGTGAATGAGTCGGAGGTAGACCAGATGTCTCCAGCGGGAGCATAAGTGGTAGGTGTGAAGCAGACACAAAATGCCATGATCACACATTTGCTGGGAAATGATTAATTCTAACTGGAGGATCATTCGAGCCTTGTGGAAGGGCATTTGAAATAGGTCTTGAGGGATTGTTTAAAAACATCATGCAGAGTAAAGAAGATATTTGCAAATGTGGGAGATAGGAGAGGATTTAAGGGCCAGGGAGGGACACTAGAGGGAGAAGGCAAGGTTGCAGGAGAATCAAGCAACACTCTCTTTACGGTATTCTTCCTGAGGGCAGTAACTGTGAACATCACTTCAGAATTCTATTTTCACCGTGTAGCAAGTTTCCTTTTTATCCCATAGCAACAAATGAAAGCAGCTGCTTGTTTTGTCTGTACGTAGAACCAGCTTCCTCATGTCCCCCACCTAGAAGCACTAGCAAAAACTGTCTGAGGCCCCTTCTCCAGAGACCTGGGTGCCAAGCCCTATGGCCCTTTCTCTGAGCTCAGACATACCAGCCTAGCTGAGCAGCATCTCCTTTCTCCTGTCTGTTTAAGCTCCATAGAGCCTCATCTAAGTTCTAAGTTCTAATAATATTCTAACCATCATTTGTTACTTCCACCCTAGAGGTGGGAGTTCCTTTCTGTCACTGATATCTTTGGTATATCAGGGTTCTTTTGTTATGCTTTCTATTACCTGATTTAAGAACTTTATAACTAGTTGATAATTCTTTATGTTAAATTTTCTTGTTTCAAATAGGTGCCGTTATGTCTGTCTCCTGAATGAGCCCTTACGTATACAGAAATTGGTTCCAGGGGTCATTTTAGGGAACAGATCCTTCAAAGTTACTTTGGGATTACTCTGATCATATCCTTGAGCTTGAATGCAGGATGGAGCTCCTTGCCAATGGGACATGGTATCCAATAACGTATGGCATGTAGTCTCATTACATTTAATCAAATTACTACTTTTGATTGTTTGTGATGAAGTAAATATTACTGAAGCATGTGCCTTGGGGACTCAAGTGGCTTCTGCATTTGACTATTATGGGAATAGGTTGCCTGTAAGGGCTGTGGTGTGGGATGGATTTTCATGAGTGCTTTGGAGTGTTTACAGAATGGACATGATAAACACAGTTCTTTACATTTTCAGTTCAAGTCATGTTCAGTGAACCACAAAGCCTCCATAGCAACCCTAAATGGGTCTCCTGTTTTTTTTTTTGTAGTTACAAGACCAATATTTCAAATAACTAAACTCAAAATATTAAGCATGTGGGTTGCAGAATTACCATATGTGTTGAATTCACAGCCTCACCAAATCTCTTGCAAGAAAGTTGGGGTCTTGGTTTGGAAGGAGTAAGGCTCAGTACTTGAAATGGGTACATCAAGTTGGATTTAGATGAAGCTGAGAGTTTTAGACCCAGGTTACTGTGATCCTCCCTTGTCAGTAGAAACTGACAGCCTGTGTCTAAAAAGACAAACTTTGCCCTGCTTGAAAACCTTTCAAACATCTAAGTAGAGACTGCTGCCTTGCGAGTGGAACTCATTTTACTTAAGATTAACCTCCACCATCTCTTGTTGACACTAGCCTTATAACTAGGCTCAGATCTTCACATGTACCATGGGTCAAGTCCAAAATTGGACTCAGAGGGAAATAGCTAATCCCTAGTAAGATTTTGCCAAAAAAAAAACACTTTGATAGAAACTTAGGAAATATGTATATAATCAGTTCTAAGGGGGAGTTAGAACAAGGAAGATGGAATATGAAACAATAGTAGATCTAACTATGGATATGAATGCAATTTTTAAAGAGGGTGGACTTAATGGGTTAGGTCATAAAGCTAGAACTGATTCTAGCAGTTTCCTGGTTTTGTTGACTGAATTTTGGGTTTAATAGTGTCTTACATGTAATGAGGTGGAGGTGGGAAAACTTCCATGACAGGATGTAGTGAAAGGAGTTCAAAAGCTTAGGGAGATAAGAATGTTAGAGGAATCCCATCAAATGCAAACTATACACCAATACTCTAGCTATATCCCCCAGGAGGGCCCAGAGGTGATTCCTTCACTAAGCTATTGAGAAATACATTTGTGTGAAAATTAACTGCATCTTTGTAAATCTCTGTGATGACTCTCTTCTGTAAGCCAAGTGTGAAAATACAAAAATTACCATGTTTGAGATGGAATTCCTGATTTCCTTGCCATTAATGGCATTTTTCTCATTGGATCTAATGTGCATAAGTAACGAGTGTTTTTAGATGCTTCCTCATATGTGAACATAAGAGTGGGAGATAAACCCAGTGACATATCAGGAACCTGCCACCTCAAGTGATGTGGTTGAAGAACATCAAGTTATCTCCCTAAAGGACAAGCTGCTGCACCTTGTACCACCTACCAGCAGAAATGAAAAGGCTCAACATTTGATGGCTTTGTTTCTTTGTTCGTTCATTTGTTTTTGAAGCAACAAATAACAAATCTGTATTACTTTGAAGCCAAGAGGATGCCTGCCTTCAGAGGGGACCAGTGTTAAGGGAAGCCTTTGGCACTCTACAGTGTAAAGCTGCATTTCCATTTTCACCTAATGACCCAGAAAATCCAATGATACTTGAAGTGTCGAGGCAACCAGGGATGCTGCATGGAGCTGATAAATATTAATAGGATAATCTTTAAGATTTGGGAGAAAAGCTATGCCCTGCTTTTCACATAACTGTTTTTCTTTTGCGAAGCAGCTTCTGCCTTCTTACTGAATCAGTGTAGAGACTGTACACTGAGCCAGGAGACATTAAGTAGCCATGTATCCTGAGATCTCCATCATGACCCAGATGCTGTTTGACTCATTAAGACATAAGCAAGACATGCATTGAAGCAACCTGTCATTGAGTGACATACATGAGATTGGTCTTGAGCAGGTCCACAACCACAAATAAGGTTCATAGTCTTGGACACTAATTTCTGCTGCATTACTTTCTCTCCTAAGTTCTCATGAATTTTATGACCAGATGACTAAGGATAAGAAACACTGAGACCTAGTGTACACATGGTTCTGCACAATGTGATAATGTGTTCTACTTTTGGCTGTCCATTTTCTCTGGATTTAGAGATAATCAAAATAATGGTTATCCACTGATGCATGGACACATGCTAATGGTTGAGCTGTATGGTCACAACTTGGGGAAAAGAAAACAGGATTGGAATATGGGTGACAAGTCTGGGAAGGAGGTCTGTAGATGGACCCCTCTGAATGGACATAGAGTGTGAAAATATTCATACTACATATCAATACTCATCAAAAGTCATCCAAGGCAAAAATGGACAGAAAGATTCATTCTGTGGCTGTTATTCAGCTTCATATTCCAAGTATCTCCATTCATGCAGAGAGCAGTCACTGGGCCAATGCACAAAGTGGCGGTGGTGGTAGGAATGGAGGCAATGCATGGCCTCAACAACACGGATTTCTCACCAAGGCCAGGTGCCTAATCTGCCCAAACAAGAGACCAACACTCAGTATCTTTGTAGCATCATTCCCCAGAGGGATTATCCAGCTACCTGTAACACATTCATGACAAATGATCCCCTTCCCACATGTCTACAGATTTATCCTCACTGGAATAGACATATATTCTGGACATGAATTTTCTTTGTTGCACATCATATTTTTTCCAGAACCACCATTCATGGACTTACAGAAGATATTTTTTTCCCGTTTGTCATATTATTCCACACAGCATTTCTTCAGAAAAAGCTACTCACTTCATGGCAGAAGAAGGTAGAAATGAACTCATACTCACTGAATTATTGGTCTTGACACATTTTTCTCAGCACCCTAAAGCACTGGCTTAATGGAAAGATGGAATGGTTTACCGAGGAATCAACAGTGGCCTCATTTGGGAGATACCACCTTGAGAGAAGGGGTTTGGGAGTGACTCCTCACCCTGTTATACCTAACAATCCACTCACAGAATTTTCTGTTATTCCTTTAATGCTGAGCACTGCTAATTTGTAATTTTGGTTCCCTAGCAAAATATTCTTTTGCCAGAGGGACGCCAATAAATGGTTCCACTGAATTGGAAAGTGAGACGGCTCTCTCACCAATGTAGGGTCCTTGTGTCACTGAATGAACAGACAAAAACAGGGTTACTCCACTGTCTGGGATGATTGATCCCATTTTATGATGAAATTTGGTTGCTGCTATAGAAGAGGCAGGAAAGATATGGAAACTTAATGGAAAACTACAACAAAAACAACAGATCCATTTGCTAAGGATTCAGATATTTCAGGAATGAATCTATGTTCCCTCCCCAGGTAAAGAACCATGACCAGCTGAACTGAAACAAAGGAGATATGGAATGTATATTGCAAGAATGAAGTAACATATATCCATATATCTACTGTGGCCTTCTGACTAGTTACAAAATTGAAGACAGTAGCAGATATGCATATTGTGTGTATTTATATATCTTTATCTATGTTTGTTTGTATAGATTAACACATTTTCTTCTCTCTCCCCCATCATTATTGTACCCAAGTTTTGCTGGAGGTTAACCTTACTATTTAGTTTTTAAGTAACAGAATATTTGCATGGGATTTAAACTAAATTTAAAGAGTAATATGTGCAGTCCCTAAATGGATACACTGGTTATCAGACTTGTAACTTCTCATTGTAGGGAAAAGCCAATCATGTTTTCATCTTTAAGAAAAATAATCATGTAGTCTTAGGCAAAAACAGCATCATTTTGTTGTGAACAATTTATATGAAGTTCTCTTAGCTCTTGTTTTTGTCTCTTGACTAGACTTCTACCAATATAAAACCTTAGGAAGTCTGTGTTGAACTCTATTAGGAAGGGCAGGGAACAATTAAAAGAAAAAAAAAGAAAGGAAGATTAAAAAAGCACAAAAAGAGGAAGAACCATATTGGGAGAAATTAAGAGAATTGGAAGAGAGAGAATGGTGGCAGGGGGAGAGGTGTATAAGGCATTAGAGGAAGTAGGTGGGTGGATATAGCTTTGCTGCACGGCATGATGTGCCATCCTCCCTTTGTCCTTTCATGCGAGGCTGCAGTAAAGATTTAAATTTATTTTCAACTTGGACATATACTTCTGAATGTAACACTTAAGCTGAAACTGAACACAGACAGCACATCTTTGTAATGGTTCCATTCTGGAGCTACTATGTAGCTATTAGACCCCAAGTCTAGAATCTGTAGCATCTCAGACACTATAAAGCCAAGAGGGAACTTTGACTTTCACTATTATTCACTCTCTCTGGCTCCAGGAATTCTGGTAGGTAGTGAGAATTAACTCAACTTGAAATGGGATCCTCTGAATGCTAGAGGCACTTTGCAAAGACTGAATTATTTCAAGTCAGGTGTTATATGACCTGGAAATGGTGCACAAAGAATTTGACTTGTCTAGTATGAGTTCAGTAAATTAAGGATATCTCAAAAGTCTGCTGTTAGTTTTCTGGTTAGATTTTCACCCAGGTTCAACAGCTTTATCAGTTTCTTAGGAAATCATGCTCTCTAAAGGGGAAGAAAAGATTTGTGGCAAACATGTTTCAGTTAGGTAGTTTCAAGATTTTTACCTGTTCTACCAGCTGAAAACAGATCTCCTTGATCTGCACAGCTAAGTTTACAGCATGCTATGGCTCAGACTTTTGATTCACTGGTGGAGGATACCCATTATTGAAAACTAACAGTTATGGGAAGAATATAAAACAGGATGTAAGTAAATGATTGAAAAGCTACAATAATAATAACATGAGATTTGAAAAATACTGGAACATGAGTAGAGTGTTTCAGTGTCCAACATTAAGACTTATTTGAGTCTTCAAAGCCATAAAAATACTCTGTTTCAGTGGTAGCCAGCATGATCATCTTTGGAAGAGCTTATAACTGAATAGAGAGCACATAATGACACATCAAATAAGACAGAAACTGGTCTACACGTTTTTTCCTGGCATAAAGGAATTTTGCAGAGGGACATATAACAGGAAGCCAGTCATTGTGGCCAGCATTGTGGCCAGCACTATATGGCATGACCACATCTATACCCATCAGGAAGGGATGTTCTGATTCAAAGCACCAACAGAATTACATGGAATGGGAGAGGAGTTTTTATCCAAAGAAAGTTGTGTTGCTGTCATCAGAGGAAGGGTGAAAAGGTTCAGGACAGACAACAGTAATGGATAACCACTGCAAAATCACATTAAAATAATTATAAAAGACTCCCTGTTGTCTTGCAACTGACTTATTCACACAAACAACTAAGAGAAGTCTTATAAGACTTGTAAGCTTTTTGTTTTACTTCTGTAGTAATCCATTGTATTAAAGAGTAGTAATTTCCAAGATATTTCTTAAAACAGTTAGTACTATATATTAACAAAATACACTTAATGTACTATATTCTCAGTTCTGACATTTTCTGAATAAATAGTATATTCCTAAAATAATCTTCCTAAATCAAACTGAACCTAGCATAGAGTTACTAGTCATTCAGAGTTTTAGGTGTTACCTTTGGAATAAACTAAAAGAAATCTAATTATTAGAATTTTCTTTGCACTTTGACTTAAATAATATATATATTTTTTACCCACTTTATTTTTATTTTGGTATCATTAATGTACAATTACTTGAACAATGTTATGGTTACTAGACTGCCTATTATCAAGTCCCCACCATATACCCCATTACAGTCACTGTCCATAAGCATAGTAAGATGCTATAGAATCATTGCTTGTCTTCTCTGTAAATACTGCCTTTCCTGTGTGTCCCCCCACCCCGCTACATTACATGTGCTAATCATAATGCTTCTTTTCCAACCTTATCCATCACCCCCCACCCATCCTCCCCAGTCCCTTTCCCTTTGGTAACTATTAGTCCGTTCTTGGGTTCTGTGAGTCTGCTGCTGTTTTGTTCCTTCACTTTTTCCTTTGTTCTTATACTCCACAGATGAGTGAAATCATTTGATACTTGTCTTTCTCCGCCTGGCTTATTTCACTGAGCATAATACCCTCTAGCTCCATCCATGTTGTTGCAAATGGTAGGATTTGTTTTCTTCTTATGGCTGAATAATATTCCATTGTGTATATATACCACTTCTTTATCCATTCATCTACTGATGGACACTTAGGTTGCTTCCATTTCTTGGCTATTGTAAATAGAGCTGCAATAAACATAGGGGTGCATATGTCTTTTTCAAACTGGACTGCTGCATTCTTAGGGTAAATTCCTAGGAGTGGAATTCCTGGGTCAAATGGTATTTCTATTTTGAGATTTTTGAGGAATCTCCATACTGCTTTCCACAATGGTTAACTACTTTACATTCCCACCAGCAGTGTAGGAGGGTTCCCCTTTCTTCACATCCTCGCCAACATCTGTTGTTGTTTGTCTTTTGGATGCTGGCCATCCTAACTGGTGTGAGGTGATATCCCATTGTGGTTTTAATTTGCATTTCTCAGATGATTAGCGATGTGAAGCATCGTTTCATGTGTCTGTTGGCCATCTGAATTTCCTCTTTGGAGAAGTGTCTGTTTAGCTGCTCTGCCATTTTTTAATTGGCTTATTTTCTTTCTGTTTGTTGAGTTGCATGATCTCTTTATATATTTTGGATGTCAACCCCTTATTGGATATGTCATTTATGAATATATTCTCCCATACTGTAGGATGTCTTTTTGTTCTGTTGATGGTGTCCATTGCTGAACAGAAGCTTCTTAGTTTGATATAGTCCCACTTCTTCATTTTTGCTTTTGTATCCCTTGCCCAGGGAGATATGTTCATGAAGAAGTTGCTCATGTTTATGTCCAAGAGATTTTTGCCTATGTTTTTTTCTAAGAGTTTTATGGTTTCATGACTTACATTCAGGTCTTTAATCCATTTTGAGTTTACTTTTGTATATGGGGTTAAACAATAATCCAGTTTCATTCTCTTACATGTAGCTGTCCAGTTTTGCCAACACCGTCTGTTGAAGAGGCTGTCATTTCCCCATTATATATCCATGGCTCCTTTATCGTATATTAATTGACCATATATGCTCGGGTTTATATCTGGGCTCTCTACCCTGTTCCACTGGTCTATGGGTCTGTTCTTGGGCCAGTACCAGATTGTCTTGATTACTGTGGCATTGTAGTAGAGCTTGAAGTCAGGGAGCGTAATGTCCCCAGCTTTTTTCTTTCTTCTAAGGATTGCTTTGGCTATTTGGGGTCTTTTTTGGTTCCATATGAATTTTAGAATGATTTACTCTAGTTCATTGAAGAATGCTGTAGGTATTTTGATAGTAATTGCATTGAATCCGTAGATTGCTTGAGGCAGGATGGCCATTATGACAATATTAATTCTTCATATCCATGAGCATAGGATGAATTTCCATTTATTAGTGTCCTCTTTAATTTCTCTCAGGAGTGTCTTGTAGTTTTCAGGGTATAGGTCTTTCACTTCCTTGGTTAGGTTTATTCCTAGGTATTTTATTTTTTTGATGTGATTGTGAATGAATTGTTTTCCTGATTTCTCTTTCTGCTACTTCACCGTTAGTGTATAGGAATGCAACAGATTTCTGTGCATTAATTTTGTATCCCGCAACTTTGCTGAATTCAGATATTAGATCTAGTGGTTTTGGAGTGGATTCTTTAGGGATTTTTATGTACAATATCATGTCATCGGCAAACAGGGACAGTTTGACTTCTTCCTTGCCAATCTGGATTGATTTTTATTTCTTTGTGTTGTCTGATTGCTGTGGCAAGGACCTCCAGAACTATGCTGAATAAAAGTGGGGAGAGTGGCCATCTTGTCTTGTTCCCGATCTTAAAGGAAAAGCTTTCAGCTTCTCGTTGTTGAGTATAATGTTGGCTGTGTGTTTGTCATATATGGCCTTTATTATGTTGTGGTACTTGGCGTCTATACCCATTTTGTTGAGAGTTTTTATCATGAATGAATGTTGAATTTTGTCGAATGCTTTTTCAGCATCTATGGAGATGCTGATGTGGTTTTTGTCCTTTTTTTTGTTGATGTAGTGGATGATGTTGATGGATTTTCGAAAGTTGTACCATCCTTGCATCCCTGGGATGAATCCCACTTGATCATGATGGATGATTTTTTGATGTATTTTTGAATTCGGTTTGCTAATATTTTGTTGAGTATTTTTGCATCTATGTTCATCAGGGATATTGGTCTGTAATTTTCTTTTTTTTGTGGTGTCTTTGTCTGGTTTGGTATTAGAGTGATGTTGGTCTCATAGAATGAGTTTGGTAGTATTCCCTCCTCTTCCACTTTTTGGAAAACTTTAATGAGGATGGGTATTAGGTCTTCACTAAATGTTTGATAAAATTCAATAGTGAAACCATCTGGTTCAGGAGTTTTGTTCTTAGGTAGTTTATTGATTACCAATTCAATTTCTTTGCTGGTAATTGGTCTATTCAGATTTTCTGTTTCTTCCTGGGTCAGCCTTGGAAGGTTGTATTTTCCTAGAAAGTTGTCCATTTCTTCTAGATTATCCAGTTTGTTACCATATAATTTTTCATAGTATTCTCTCATAATTCTTTGTATTTCTGTGATGTCCATAGTGATTTTTACTTTCTCATTTCTGATTCTGTTTGTGTGTGTAGACTCTCTTTTTTTCTTGATAAATCTGGCTTGGGGTTTATCTATTTTGTTTATTTTCTTGGAGAACCAGCTCCTGCTTTCATTGATTCTTTTTATTGTTTTATTCTTCTCAATTTTATTTATTACTGCTTTAATCTTTATTATGTCCCTCCTTCTACTGACTTTGGGCCTCATTTGTTCTTCCTTTCCTAGTTTCATTAATTGTGAGTATAGACTGTTCATTTGGGATTGTTCTTCTTTCCTGAGGTAGGCCTGTATTGCAATATATTTCCCTCTTAGCACGGCCTTCACTCCATTCCACAGATTTTGCAGTGTTGAATTATTGTTGTCATTTGTCTCTGTATATTGCTTGATCTGTTTTTATTTGGTCATTGATCCATTGATTATTTAGAAGCATGTTATTAAGCCTCCATGTGTTTGTGGGCTTTTTGTTTTCTTTGTGTAATTTATTTCTAGTTTCATACCTTTGTGATCTGAGAAGCTGGTTGGTACAATTTCAATCGTTTTTAATTTACTGAAGTTCTTTTTGTGGCCTAGTATATGATCTATTCTTGAAAATGTTCCATGTGCACTTGAGAAGAATGTGTATCCTGTTGCTTTTGGATGGAGTGTTCCATGGTAGTCTGTTAGGTACACCTATTCTAATGTGTTGTTCAGTGCGTTTATCTCTTTATTTATTTTCTGTCAGGTTGATCTGTCATTTGGAGTGAGTGGTGTGTTGAAGTCTTCTAAAATGTATTCATTGCATTCTATTTCCCCCCTTTAAATCTGTTAGTATTTGTTTCATATATGTAGGTTATCCTGTGTTAGGTGCATAGATATTTATAATAGTTATATCCTCTTGTTGGACTGACCCTTTTATCATTATGTAATGTCCTTCTTTGTCTCTTATGACTTTCTGTGTTTTGAAGTCTATTTTGTCTGATACAAGTACTGCAACTCCTGCTTTTCTCTCACTATTAGTTGCATGAAATATCTTTTTCCATCCCTTTACTTTCAGTCTGTGTATGTCTTTGGGTTTGAAGTGAGTCTTTTGTAGGCAGCATATAGATGGGTCTTATTTTTTTATTCATTCAGTGAATCTATATCTTTTGATTGGTGCATTCAGACCATTTACATTTCGGGTGATTATAAATAGGTATGTACTTAATGCCATTGCAGGCTTTAGATTCGTGGTTACGAAAGGTTCAAGGGTAATTCCCTTACTATCTAACAGTCTAATTTAACTCTATTCATATGCTATTACAAACACACCTAAAGCTTCTTTTTTTTCCTCCTTTTCTTCCTCCTCCTTTCTTTGTATATTATGAATCATATTCTGTACTCTTTGTCTCTCCCTTGGGTGACATCTATTTAGCCTTAGGAATACTTCCATCCATAGGATTCCCTCCAATATGCACTGTAGAGTTGGTTTGTGGGAGGTAAATTCTCTCAGCTTTGCCTCTCTGAAAATTGTTTAATCCCTCCTTCAAATTTAAATGTAACCTTACCGGGTAGAGTATTCTTGGTTCAAAGCCCTTCTGCTTCATTGCATTAAATATATTATGCCACTCTTTTCTGGCCTGTAAGGTTTCTGCTGAGAAGTCTGATGATAGCCTGATGGGTTCTCTTTGTATGTGATCTTTTTTCTCTCTGTAACTTTTTTAAAAGTCTGTCTTTATTCTTGATTGTTGCCATTTTAATTATTATATGTCTTGATGTTGTCTTCCTTGGGTCCCTTGTGTTGGGAGATCTGTGCACCTCCATGGCTTGAGAGACTACCTCCCCCCAGATTGGGGAAGTTTTCAGCAATTACCCCTGCAAAGATACTTTCTATCCCTTTCTCTCTCTCTTATTCTTCTGGTACACCTATAATGCAAATATTGTTGTGTTTGGATTGGTCACACAGTTCTCTCAATATTCTTTCATTCTTAGACATTGTTTTTTCTCTCTGTGCCTCAGCTTCTTTGTATTCCTCTTCTCTAATTTCTATTCCATTTACTGTCTCTTCTACTACATCTAATCTGCTTTTAAATCCCACCATTGTATGTTTCATTTCAGATATAGAATTTCTTAATGATTGAATCTCTGACGGAAATTCATTCCTGAGTTCCTGAATATTTTTCTGTTCCTCCATAAGCATGTTTATAATTTTTATTTTGAACTCTCTTTCAGGAAGATTGATGAGTTCAGTTTCGTTTGGCCCTTTTTCTGGGGTTTGTGAGATTTTTGTCTGAACCATGTTCTTTTGATGCTTCATATTTGTGTGTGGTGCCCACTAGTGCACAAAAACTCCATTCTCTGGAGCTTCTCAGCCCCTAGAGTGAGGTTGGGGTCATAGGGGAGCGGAGCTGGTGCCTCGGGGGAGGAAAGATCTGTTTCCTGATTCCTGTCTGTGGTGCCTGTCTCCAGTGTCAGAGCCAGTGGGCCAAGCACACACGTGTAAGCCTCTGTGCTTTGCATCTCTATCTGTTGTAGGCGGTGCCTCCCTCTGGCTGGCGTGATGCCAGCAGAGTGACTGCCAGTTTGCAAACCTTTGCCAGGAGGCTAGGAGGAAGGTGCAGCAGGCTGCATGTCACAGTGGGGGGCCTCGGAGCTGAGTAGGCAGCCAGGGGGATGGATCACCAGAAGCTCCTCAAAGTTCCCAACATGCACAGACAACCTTGTCCAGCTCTCCCTTCTCCCATGCAGCAAGCTCCATGCAAACCCCTTCCCTTCAGCAGCCCTCTCACTGCTAGGAAGCTTCTCAAACAGCCCACCTTTCCTCTGACACAGAGTGGCCGGATGTGGATCCTCTCCTCCACAAACGGCTGGAAAGTCAGTCTTCCAAGCACTCTGCCTGTCCGAACTCCCCAACATCCAGAGCACCACACAATATAGGCTTCCGCTCACAAAGCAGATCTCCAGGGCTAGGCGGTTAGCAGTCCCAAGCTTCCACCCCCTCCCCGCTCTATTTCTCTTCCTCCTGCCTGTGAGCTGGGTTGGGGGAAGGGCCTGGGTGCCACCGGATTAAGGCTTTCGTATGTTATCCTGTTTGTGAGGTCTGCTCTGTTTCTGAGGTCTGTATGCAGTCTGGTTCAGCCTTCTTTCTTCTTGCTGTTTTACGGTTAGTTGTATTAAATAACTATATTTTTGTACTATTTGTGGTTTTGGGAGGAGTTCTCCATGTCACCTCTCATGTTGCCATCTTCAACTTAAATAATATTTTAAAATATTAACACCCCCTCCAGACCTTGTAAGAAAAAGAGTTGTTTAAAATCCCCTAAAATCAAGCAATTTCTATGACGAGACATTCTAACTTGATCATAGGACACCTGGCAGTGCAGAAGAATCCAGCAGACACCTTTTCAAAGAGTAAATGTAAAACAAATTACAGAGGAAACAAGACTTGAACCTTAAGCAGAACAAAATTTGGAGGAGAGAATTTGTCTGGAACTGTGTCTGGGCACATGCTATCCATAAGACTGCTGAGGTCCTCCAATATGCTGAAAATGTGTGGTTGTTTGCAAAAACAGTAAATTGAGAGAAGACTGTAATATTAGTATCGGAGTTTAATAGTTCATTTTGAATCTTAATGTATAACTGTGAATGGTCTTAGATTAAGTTATAATTATACATTCCAAGAGGTGATGTATATATAATCAATTTATTTTATCTTTGAAGTGATGTATCAAGAAACCAACAATGGCCAAAATAATATTGTATTTCTTACTTGTCTGGTGAGCTGAAACTAGGACCTTGCCACTCTGAGAGACGTTCTTTGTAGTCTTTCTGTTACTCAGAAACTAGTCTTCTATGGAGGGGCTTTGGAGGATCACTGCTTCTTCTTAATTTTGCTAATTAAGAGTTTGCAATATATTCTCCCTTAACTGAATGACTTATTTGTAAAGAAAAGAGTTGTGAGAAATGGAGTTCCTATGTTCTGTATACATTCCCCTACCCAAAACACAATTACCTGTAACTTTTTCTGAAACTTATACATCACTTAGGGTTGCTACAACAGCCACCTACAGTGGTCACAGAGTGCAATCCCAGGGAACAAAGTGGTGGTGATCTCACATTACCCTCATGGAAACTGACATGAATTCCCCCAGGGAACCCCATGCAGTTGCCAGTAGTGGCACATAGCAACCCCAGCATGGAGCATTTGGGAGTATTTGCACCTCTGTTTCTCAAAAAGTCCCATGTAGATTGGTTCACAAAATATATTTAGCCTCTAAGTTGGTCAAAATATTTGAATATGCAAAAATAACTGCACGGTGATCAGAAGGGTGAATTGGAAGTCATGCATATTCAGTGTAATGTGAAGTTGGGACCGCTGATAAGAGAATCAGTTACTGAAAACAGGAAAGTTACATTTAATAGAACCAAGAGAAAGACCAGACCATAAAAAAACACATCTCCTTAATAATTCATCCTCCATCTCTTCCTCCAGATTGATTCTTAAGAAGTCTAAATTTCAAATAAACTTATAAAATACATATACACAATTAAAGAGGGATAAAAACAGAAATACAATTCTTATTAGACTATGAGTAGATAGCCTGCGTAAAGTTGATTGTTTTCTCAACCAGAGCTCAAACTCTGTATTTTATTTGGAACGTGGGCAGTAGTGAAAGGAACACACATTTTATAGTCCAAAGACTATACAAGGACTGGGAATAGAACCTCAGTTCCCTCATTTATTATGTGTGTTACCTTTTTTAAATTTTTTAAGGTATTATTGATATATACTCTTATGAAGGTTTTACATGAAAAAACAATGTGGTTACTACATACTTGTATTATCAAGTCCCCACCCATACCCCATTGCAGTAACTGTCCATCAGTGTAGTAAGATGACACAGATTCACTGTTTGCCTTCTCTGTGCTACACTGTTTTCCCCGTGACCCCGCCCCCACACTGTGTGTACTAGACATAATACCCCACAATCCCCATCTCTCTCCATTCCGACCCACCCTCCCACACCCCTCCCCTTTGGTAACCACTAGTCCCTTCTTGGAGTCTCTGAGTCTGCTGCTATTTTGTTCCTTCAGTTTTGCTTCAGTATTATACTCCACATATGAAGGAAATAATTTGGCACTTGTCTTTCCCTGCTTGGCTTATTTCACTGAGCATAATATCCTCCAGTTCCATCCATGTTGTTGCAAATGGTATGATTTGTTTCTTTCTTATGGCTGAATAGTATTCCATTGTGTATATGCACCACCTCCTCTTTATCCATTCATCTACTGATGGACACTTAGGTTGCTTCCATATCTTGGCTATTGTAAAAATTGCTGCAATAAACATAGGGGTGCATATGTCTTTTTGATCTGAGAAGTTGTATTCTTAGGGTAAATTCCAAGGAGTGGGATTCCCGGGTCAAATGGTATTTCTATTTGTAGTTTTTTGAGGAACCTCCATATTGCTTTCCATCGTGGTTGAACTAATTTACATCCCCACCAGCAGTGTAGGAGGAATCCCCTTTCTCCGCATCCTCGCCAGCATTTGTTGTTGTTTGTCCTTTGGATGCTGGCAATCCTTGCGGGTATGAGGTGATACCTCACTATCTCACTGTGGTTATAATTTGCATTTCCCTGATGAGTAGTGATGTGGAGCATCTATTCATGTGTCTGTTGGCCATCTGAATTTTTTCCTTGGAGAATTGTCTCTTCATATCCTCTGCCCGTGTTTCAATCGCGTTATTTGCTTTTTTGGGTGTTGAGGCGTGTGAGTTCTTTATATATTTTGGATGTTAACCCATGGTCAGATATGTTATTTACAAATATATTCTCCCATACTGTAGGATGCCTTTTTGTTCTATTGATGGTGTCATTTGCTGTACAGAAACTTTTTAGTTTCATGTAGTCACATGTGTTTGTTTTTGTTTTTGTTTCCCTTGCTCAAGGAGATGTGTTCGGGAAGAAATTGCTCATGCTTATATTCAGGAGATTTTTGCCTATGTTGTCTTCTAAGAGTTTTATGGTTTCATGACTTACATTCAGGTCCTTGATCCATTTTGAGTTTAGTTTTATGTATGGGGTTAACCAATAATCCAGTTTCATTCTTTTGCATATAGCTGTCCAGTTCTGCCAACACCAGCTGTTGAAGAGGCTATCATTTCCCCATTGTATGTCCAGGACTCCTTTATTGTATATTAATTGACCATATATGGTTGAGTTTATATCAGGGCTCTCTAGTCTGTTCCATTGGTCTGTGGTTTTGTTCTTGTGCCAGTACCAGATTGTCTTGATTACTGTGGCATTGTAGTAGAGCTTGAAGTCAGGGAGTGTAATGTCCCCAGCTTTATTCCTCCTTCTCAGGATTGCTTTGGCTATTCGGTGTCTTTTTGATTCCATAGGAATTTTAGAACGATTTACTCTAGTTCATTGAAGAATGCTGTAGGTATTTTGATAGGAATTGCATTGAATCTGTAGATTGCTTGAGGTAGGATGGCCATTTCGACAATATTAATTCTTCCTATCCATGAGCATGGGATGTGTTTCCATTTGTTGGTATCTTCTTTAATTTCTCTCATGAGATTCTTGTAGTTTTCAGAGTACAGGCCTTTCACTTCCTTGGTTAGGTTTATTCCTAGGTATTTTATTCTTTTTGATGTGATTGTGAATGGAATTGTTTTCCTAATTTCTCTTTCTGCTAGTTCACCATTAGTGTATAGGAATGCAACAGATTTCTGCATATTAATTTTGTATCCCACAACTTTGCTGAATTCAGATATTAGGTCTAGTAGTTTTGGAATGGATTCTTTAGGGTTTTTTATGTACTATACCATGCCATATGCAAAGAGGGGCAGTTTAACTTCTTCCTTGCCAGTCTGGATGCCTTTTATTTCTTTGTGCTCTCTGATTGCCATGGCTAGGACCTCCAGTACTCTGTTGAATAGAAGTGGGGAGAGTGGGCATCCTTGTCTTGTTCCCAATCTTAAAGGAAAAGCTTTCAGATTCTCGTTGTTGAGTATAATGTTGGGTGTGGGTTTGTCATATATGGCCTTTATTATGTTGAGGTACTTGGCCTCTATACCTATTTTGTTGAGAGTTTTTATCATGAATGGATGTTGAATTTTGTCAAATGCTTTTTCAGCATCTATGGAGATGATGATGTGGTTTTTGTCCTTCTTTTTGTTAATGTGGTGCATAATGTGGATGGATTTTTGAATGTTGTATCATCCTTGCATCCCTGGAATAAATCCTATTTGATCATGATGGATGATCTTTTTGATGTATTTTTGAATTCGGTTTGCTAATATTTTGTTGAGTATTTTTGCATCTATGTTCATCAGGGATATTGGTCTGTAATTTTCTTTCTTTGTGGTGTCTTTGCCTGGTTTTGGTATTAGAATGATGTTGGCCTCATAGAATGAGTTTGGAAGTATTCCCTCTTCTACTCTTTGGAAAACCTTAAGGAGGATGGGTATTAGTTCTTCACTAAATATTTGATAAAATTCAGTGGTGAAGCCATCTGGTCCAGAGTTTTGTTCTTAAGTAGTTTTTTGATTACCAATTCAATTTCTTTGCTTGTAATCAGTCTGTTCAGATTTTCTGTTTCTTTCTGGGTCAGCCTTGGAAGGTTGTACTTTTCTTGAAAGTTGTCCATTTCTTCTAGGTTATCCAGTTTTTTGGCATATAATTTTTCATTGTATTCTCTAATAATTCTTTCTATTTCTATGGTGTCCCTTGTGATTTTTCCTTCCTCATTTCTGATTCTGTTTATGTGTGTAGACTCTCTTTTTTTCTTGATAAGTCTTGGTAGGGGTTTATCTGTTTTGTTTGTTTTCTCGAAGAACCAGCTCCTACTTTCATTGATTCTTTCTATTGTTTTATTCATCTTGATATTATTTATTTCTTCTCTGATGTTTATTATGTCCCTCCTTCTAGTGACTTTGGGCCCCATTTGTTCTTCTTTTTCTAGCTTCATTAATTGTGAGTTTAGACTGTTTATTTGGGATTGTTCTTCTATTCTGAGGTAAGCCTGTATTGCAATATACTTCCCTCTTAGCACGGCCTTCACTGCGTCCCACAGATTTTGCAGTGTTGAGTTATTGTCTTTTGTATCCATATATTGCTTGATCTCTGTTTTTATTGGGCCATTGATCCATTGATTATTTAGGAACATGTTATTAAGCCTCCATGTGTTTGTGAGCTTTTTTCTTTTCTTTGCATAATTTATTTCTAGTTTCATACCTTTGTGGTCTGAGAAGCTGGTTCATACAATTTCAATCTTTTTCAATTTACTGAGGCTCTTTTTGTGGCCTAGTATATGATCTATTCTTGAAAATGTTCTATGTGCACTTGAGAAGAATGTATATTCTGCTGCTTTTTGGTGTAGAGGTCTGTAGATGTCTGTTAGGTCCATGCATTCTAATGTGTTGTTCAGTGCCTCTGTCTACTTACTTATTTTCTGTCTGGTTGATCTGTCCTTTGGAGTGAGTGTAGTGTTGAAGTCTCCAACACTGAATGCATTGCATTCAATTTCTCTTTTTAATTCTGTTAGTATTTGTTTCACATATGTAAGTGCTCCTCTGTTGGGTGCATAGATATTTATAATGGTTATATCTTCTTGTTGGATTGACCCCTTAATTATTATCTAATGTCCTTCTTTGTGTCTTGTGACTTTCTTTGTTTTGAAGTCTGTTTTGTCTGATACAAGTTCTGCAACTCCTGCTTTTTTCTCCCTATTTGTTTCATGAAATATCTTTTTCCATCCTTCACTTTTAGTCTGTGTATGTCTTTGGGTTTGAAGTGAGTCTCTTGTAGGCAGCATATAGATGTGTGTTGTTGTTTCATTTATTCAGTGCCTCTATGTCTTTTGATTGGTGCATTCAGTCCACTCATTTATGGTGATTATGGATAGGTATGTACTTAGTGCCATTGCAGGCTTTAGATTTGTGGTTCAAGGTTAACTTCCTTACTATCTAAGAGTCTAACTTAACTCACTTAATATGCTATTACAAACACAATCTAAAGTTCTTTTTTTCTCCTCTGTTTTCTTCCTCCTCCATTCTTTATATATTAGGTATCATATTCTGTACTGTTTGTCTATCCCTTAATGGCTTTGGGGATAGTTAATTTAATTTTGCATTTTCTTAGTTATTAGCTGTTCTACTTTCTTTACTGTGGTTTTATTACCTCTGTTGACAGCTACTAAACCTTAGGAACACTTCCATCTATAGCGGTCCCTCCAAAATACACAGTAGAGACAGTTTGTGGGAGGTTAATTCTCTCAGCTTTTGCTTATCTGGAAATTCTTTAATCCCTCCTTCAAATTTATATGATAATCTTGCCAGATAAAGTATTCTTGGTTCAAGGCCTTCCTGCTTCATTGAATTAAATATATCATGCCACTCCCTTCTGGCCTGTAAGGTTTCTGTTGAGAAGTCTGATGATAGCCTGATGGGCTTTCCTTTATATGTGATCTTATTTCTCTCTCTGGCTGCTTTTAATAGTTTGTCTTATCCTTGATCTTTGCCATTTTAATTACTATATGTCTTGGTGTTGTCTTCCTTAGGTCTCTTGTGTTGGGAGATCTGTGCACCTCCATGGCCTGAGAGACTATCTCCTTCCCCAGATTGGGAAAGTTTTCAGCAAATACCTCTACAAAGACACTTTATATCCCTTTCTCTCTCTTCTTCTTCTTCTGGTACCCCTATAATGCGAATATGTTCCGTTTGGATTGGTCACACTGTTCTCTCAATATTCTTTCATTCTTAGAGATTCTTTTTTCTCTCTGTGCCTCAGCTTCTTTGTATTTCTCTTGTCCAATTTCTGTTTCATTTATCATCTCCTCCACCATATATAATCTGCTTTTGATACCCTCCATTGTGCTTTTCAGTGATTGGATCTCCAACTGGAATTCATTCCTGAGTTCTTGAATATTTTTCTGTACCTCCATGAGCATGTTAATGATTTTTATTTTGAAGTCCCTTTCAGGAAGATTCATGAGGTCAATTTCATTTGAATCTTTCTCAGGGGTTGTATTCATAATTTTATTTTGAACCAGGTTTCTTTGGCATTTCATATTTGTATATGGTG
This sequence comes from Smutsia gigantea, assembly GCA_032199065.1. Classification (NCBI taxonomy): domain Eukaryota; kingdom Metazoa; phylum Chordata; class Mammalia; order Pholidota; family Manidae; genus Smutsia; species Smutsia gigantea. The sequence goes on along the minus strand of JAVSCE010011620.1, from coordinate 195,155 downwards.
CCCTCTAGTGCCCAGAAGCTGTACTCTCTGGAGCTGCTCAGCACCTGAAGCAATGTCAGGTGTCACAGGGGAGCAATACTGGTGCCTGGGGGAGGTAAGAGCTGCTTCCTGCTTCCTGGCAGCTATGCCCGCCTCCACTGCCAGAATCAGTGGGCTGAGCACACAGGTATAAGCCTCTATGCTTTGCATTTGTAGTTGCTGTGGATGGGGCTTCCATCTGGCTCACCTAATGCCAAGGTAGGGTTTGCTGGTTTGCGAGCCAGGTAGGGCTGCTGGCTGGGAGAAAGACACTGTAGGCTGCGCATCACGGAGGAAGTCCTTCAAGCTGTGTAGCCAGCCAGGGAGCTGGAGCACTTGAAGATAAAGTTCCCAACCTGCTGCACAGAGTGCACCTGGATAATTTTTTCCACCTGCCCTTTCTCCTGAGCAGTAAGCTCTGTGCAATCCTTGCCCCTTTAGCAGCCCTCTTGCTATTAGGAAATCTCTCAGACTGCCCGCCTTTCTTTTGTCCCAGAGCAGCTGGATATGGATCCCTGCTTTCCACAAGCAGCTGGAATCTCAGTCTCTCCAGGTATTCTGCCTGTCTTAGCTTTCCAACCCCCTAATCACGAGAGTGCCATGAAAGCACCATGAAATGTAGGTTTGTGTTCCCAGAGCAGATCTTCAGAGTTAGACATTAAGCAGTCCCAGGCCTCCACTCCCTCCCTCCTTTGTTTCTCTTCCTCCCGCCAGTGAGCTCAGGTGGGGGAATGGGTTGGGTCCACCCATGCTTTGGTACGTTACCCTGTTCTGTGAGGTTTATTCTTTTCTCCAGGTGTATGCAGTTTGGTGCAGCCCTCTTTCCTGTTGCTCTTTCAGGATTAGTTGTATTAATAATATTTTCATATTATATGTGGTTTTACGAGGAAGCCTCTGTCTCACCTCTCATGCCACCATCTTTAATCTTCAACTCTATGTGTATTATCTTAAATAAATTATTTGGCATAACTAAGAGACATAGTTTCCTTACATGTAAAAGGAGAATAATAAAATCCATCCTCTTGAATTCTTGGGATGATTAAATGTCAATATTTAATGACATGCAAAGTTTTGCTGTGAGTTTTGCTTTGTTGTTCTACTCCACAAATGAGGGAAATCATTTGGTACTTGTCTTTCTCCACCTGGCTTATTTCACTGAGCATAACCTCTAACTCCATCCATGTTGTTGCAAATGGTAGCATTTGATTTCTTCTTATGGCTGAATAATATTCTACTGTGTATATGTACCACATCTTCTTTATCCATTCATCTATTGATGGACACTTAGGTTGCTTCCATTTCTTAGCTATTGTAAATAGTGCTGCAATAAACATAGGGGTGCATATGTCTTTTTGAATCTAGGATCTTATTTTCTTAGGGTAAATTCCTAGGAGTGGAATTCCTGGGTCAAAAGTAAAGTTGTACATGAATTTGAGCTATGGTTATAATCTTATTTTTCTATTTCCTGTTTTTTTACTGTAGCTTCCTCAATATTTGGGGGTATAATTCAAATTTGAAAATAAATTAAAACTGGAAAAATGGCAATGAAAATACATTTCTACAAAGCTGTTAATCCACCTCAGGGAACTTGCTGGCACTGAACTCAGCTGGAAATGCAAGGTTTCAAAATTCAAGTGACTTTCACATAATAGCTGCTGTGAACAAAATTCCTCACTGTAGAGATTAAACAACATGTAGCTATAATATGTATACTATTGAAAAAAATCGTACTTTAATAATTAAGAGCTAACTAGTCTTTCCACCTCTATTCACTAGATGTTAAAATCTCTCATCTGTTTTGTTCTTGCTCATATTTATGGCCTGACAACCCTTTGGTTCCTTGAGTCCAGTAGGGACTGCAGTCTTTCTTGATTCTAAATTTTGAATCTGCTTCTGAGATGTTGCAGTTAGAATTTCCTTGAAGACAGATAAATAGCTACTGTATGGGAAACTAGAGGACTAAATATGCCATTTAGCAGTGTGCAAGCATGTTTTCTAAAGGTCTTCTATAGGAAAGTGATAGCTAAGATGTGCCAAATATGTTTACAATCTCCACTGAATGGAATGCCTCTCAAAATAGAACAAATGTCATGACACCATTTGTCACACATATTAATGATCACAATGCCCTGGATTTTTCTCTCACAACCCTGAATGCATTTTGCTGGCCTGAAATTAGGTTGAAAATGGAAGTAATTGCCTTCTTCTATTGAGTCAGGATAGACTGCCCTCTCATTCCATCCACTGGTGATAAGAGTCTGTGCTATGTTTCATCTCTGAATGGCTGAGTTGGTCTGCCCTTGATCCTTTTCCATTTCCATTTCTACTCATCATTAGTAGATAGATTTCAATGGTTCAGGAGATTACAAAATAAGGCCCTTTGCTCTTGAAGGTATAAAAGTATCAGAAATTTTTTTCTTAAAGGGATTATTCAATTGCAGCCTTGTATTTGCAAGATGGAAAAACCGAGGCTCACCTTGCTTGTCAACACACAGTTAGGCAGTGCCAGGATTAGGACTATACTTAAGACTAGAACACTTTCCATTTCATCAAAGTAATTATTCTCAAATTCAATCTAAGTACCCATTTTTCTGTGCTAATATCCAATAGGACAATTTTCAGTCAAGATTGTCATTTGATAAAAGTCCTAGATTAAAAAAAATAGTAATTTTCCAAAGGGCCCTTAATTCATTCATTTTAATGAGGATTAAGACTAGTATTTCAGGCATTACATACGTATTCTGGTTCAGGAACTGATTGCTTTGATTACCTTTTGACTAGATACACATAATAGAACAGATCATCTCTGGCCAATGAAAAGGGCTGGGAGTTGGTTTATTGTGTGCAGAAAGCCAGGAAATGTTCTAGCTTCCATTCTGCATCCTAAAATTGTGAGTACATTTGAATCCTGCAAGCAGTCAAAATACTGTGTAGGTCAGAAGCCTCTTCTAACCCTTTGGTGTTCAGAAATATTCATCAGCTGAAAGCTATATAAGGTGTTAGCTTGCAGAGCCACTGTGGGTATGCCTTTCCTTGCATGAAATAAAGAGTTTGAACAACAATATAACAAAGAAAAAACTGTTATATAATTTAGATGTTACTTCAATAGCCTTTTAATTTAAGGAAAAAAGCTCAACAGTATTTTTTCAAATACTCCAGGATCTGCTTATTCTGGCCTCCAGTATATTTGGAATATAGAAGAAATTCCATCTGTTTCCCATAAGCATTGTCAGAGTGTGTTTCTATGAGGTTGGGTTGAAGGTGACTGTGAATTTGTAGGAGAAAGTAGATCACACCCTACCTACAACTATGTGTGGCTACTCTGATAGCATCCATGCTGATGCCAGGTAATGAAGTAGACCTGGGGAAAAAAGAAAAGATGGTCTTAGAGTTTAAGGCTGAGGTTGAAAATTGGGCTCCTTCTTGACCTAGGGCAGGCTGAAGGAAGTGGCAGTCAAGCTTCATCACATGGTCAATGTTAGTGAGCCTTACATGTCTGGAAGAGCCAGAGATGCCTTCCACCATCAGATGTAAAGTTGGCTAAAAGAGCAGGAATCTTGGCTCAGAAAGGAACTGGATGTTTCCCCATGGATGGTTCCCCTGAGGTATTTTGTAGGAAAAGCATTGCTGGCACCCCCTGAGATTGTAGCTCATCATGGGAGTCCTGTGACTCTAGGCAGTAGGCCTTTTATGGGATGTGGTTTAGTACAGTGGGAAACAGCCACTGTGGAGTCGGACAGACATGACTTTGGCATGTGGCTCTCCTAGTGCATTTTAGGCCTGACGTGGTCATCACTATCATGATGGTAATTATTAGAATGGTGACAACATATCCTGGGGGAGGAGGAGCAAAACTAGCTGCAGCTACCCGGCTGTGGCTTACCAAGTAACCTAACCTATAGAATCTGATGCTTATTTGTAAACTGGACTTTTTGAGAAAATATTCAACCCAACAGGCAACCTACCCCGATGCAGTTCTCTTCCAAACTCTCTCATGTGTAACAAAAATTAAGAACTTGTGCCACAACCTTCTCCTGCAATGCCATTTCTTAAAAGTCTGCTAGATCATCTCCTCCTTCCCTCCTTTACTCCCCCCACCCCCACCTCCCTGCCTCCCTCCCCTGGCTCCAAACATACATTGCATATGTAAAAAGCTTTAATTGCTATGCATTCTGGATGAAAAAAGTAAAGTAAAACAAAACAAAAAATACCTGTCTTTTAGGAACTATAATTCAACACCCTAAGAAAATATATTTTATGTTAATTATATATAAACTCCCAAGTAAAGAAAATACATTCTTTATTGAGAAGATTAGAAGATATTTCTATCTCAGGCCACTATGGGACATAATTCTTTTTTTTTTATTAAAGTATCATTGATATACAATCTTATGAAGGTTTCACATGGACAACATTGTGGTTTCAACATTCACCCATATTATCAAGTCCTCCCCCTCCCCCACCATTGCAGTCACTGTCCATCAGCATAGTAAGATGCTATATATAGAATCATTACTTGTCTTCTCCGTGCTGTACTGCCTTCCCTGTGGCCTACCTATATTGTGACTGTGAATTATAGTGCCCCTTAATCCCCGTCTCCCTCCTTCCCCACCCACCATCACCAATCCGTTCCCTTTAGTAACCGCTAGTCCCTTCTTGGAGTCTGTGAGTCTGCTGTGAGTTTTGCTTTGTTGTTATACTCCACAAATGAGGGAAATCATTTGGCACTTGTCTTTCTCCAGCTGGCTTATTTCACTGAGCATAATAACCTCTAGCTCCATCCATGTTATTGCAAGTGATAGAATTTGTTTTCTTCTTATGGCTGAATAATATTCTACTGTGTATATGTACCACATCTTCTTTATCCATTCATCTATTGATGGCCACTTAGGTTGCTTCCAGATCTTGGCTATTGTAAATAGTGCTGCAACAAACATAGGGGTGCATATGTCTTTTTGAATCTAGGATCTTGTTTTCTTAGGGTAATTCCTAGGAGTGGAATTCCTGGGTCAAATGGTATTTCTATTTCCAGTTTTTTGAGGACTCTCCATATTGCTTCCACAACGGTTGAACTAATTATGTTCCTACCAACAGTGTAGGAGGGTTATTGTGGGACATATTTCAATGGACCAATGTTGTCTTAAGCTCTTTCTCCTTTTGTCTTTGTACATCTCAAATATAAACATCTCTTATCCCCAATGATCAGTGGCTTATACATAGGAAACCCAATCAGTCTTGACACTGTTCTTCAGACAAAGTTGAGGGGGTCATCGCTAGGTATACCTCTTAAGGCTGACTACAGAGCATACTGATAGGCACATCTCCTTTCACTTTAAGATGGAGTCACTAACATTTAATACTGTACTTATTTTTAGCTTACCAACTTTTCCATTTAATAGCTTTGGACTAGCCTTATGTTTCTCCCTGAAATTTCAGAAAGACTTAAAGCCTTATAACTCTGGAACCCAATGAACAATGATGAGTTATTCCAGTTAATCAGATGTACTTTTAGAGATTTACCTTTTATTCTTATCTGAACATTTACTGGACAGTGTGACTTAAGTTAGACCTTTGTAGTTGCTCTAATGTCATTTATTACATATAATTACATAATTACCATATGCTGCACAGCTATAACGAACATACAGGTATTTAAAAGGAGAAGAGATAAAGCATCTGAGAGTTTTAATGAATTCAGAGCAAGTGCAAATAATCAATGCAATTTTAAGTTTGTTTTAGCTCCCATCAGCCTGGGCAGAACTTTTGTAGAACTGTATTGTGATCTGAGGTTCTCCTCACCCAATGTGTCCTTCCTTCCCTCCTTTCACAAGCAGATTTCCATCGCAGTCAGATGTTCCTTGAATACTCATTCTCCCTCCCCATTTATACTTCATAAATATTATTATGGGTTGAATTTTGTCCCCCTAAAAGATATGTTAATATTCTAACCCCTGGTACATGCAAATGTGACCTTATTAGGAAATTGGGCCTTTGCAGATATAACCGTTAGGATGAGTGATTCATGTGGGTGTGTAATCCAATAGGACTGCAGTCCTTATAGGAAGAGGGAAATTTGAAAGACAAAAGGGAAAGAAGGTCACATGAAGACAGAGACAGAGATTGGAGTTGAAAAAACCACAACCCAAGGAATGCGTGGGGCTAGCAGAAGCTGAAGGAGATGACAGAGGAGACTCACTTAGGGCCTTGGATGGAGCCTGGCCCTGTCAACACCTTGATTTTAGACTTCTGGCCTCCAGAACCATGAAAGAATAAATTTCTGTTGTTTTAACAGGCCACCCAGTTTGTTATGAGAACCCTAGGAAACTAACACGGGCATTTCCCCAGATTAATCTCTTGCATATTTAGCCCCGTTTTCATGTCTGATTCTTGGGGATCCCTAAACTCTTAACACTTATCTACTTATTAGGAGATAGACACAATATGACATTATGACCCATGGAAGTGGGGGAGGAAAGAAGGAGGAGGAGTGAAGAATCTCCAGAGATTTTCACCTCCTCTTTAATGTCAAAATCCCCTCACCCTATTAGTTATGTCACATATTAGCTCTACTGTGGGGTCTTTTGTGAACCTCAAGATGTATGAGATGTTACCTTCTCCAATACTAGGAGTTTCTTTATAACTCTGATGGGATAAGCCATTATCTACCCACTTACATATATCTGAATAGAATTCTGACTAAAAACTGTGTTATTTAAAAAGTATTAGATAAGATCCAGTTCTTTAAAATATTTGCCATAGAACTTAATGTGTGACGTCCTGCAAAAGCCAATTTTATCTGTTTTCAAAAAAATGAGAATTAATATGAGGTTCTGGGATGATATCCCAAGGTTGTGAGAGCTTGAAACAATCTTTTTTGTTGTTTTTTTTTTACCCCCTTCATCAGGTTCCCCCAACCCCATTACAGTCACTGTCCATCAGCATAGTGAGATGCCATAGAGTCACTACTTGTCCTCTCTGGGTTATACAATCTATTTTACCCCCTTCATCAGGTCCCCCCCACCAACCCCATTACAGTCACTGTCCATCAGCGTAGTGAGATGCCATAGAGTCACTACTTGTCCTCTCTGGGTTGAAACAATCTATTTTAAATCTATGATATGATGTGGTATATTAGATATATTAGAACATGGGATGATGACTCTATAGACTCTTTAAAATAAAGGGTAAACAATATATACAAGTAATTATTTTGTCTTATCCCATCCAGTTATGACTTGTTTTGACTCATGGTTTTTATTGAGCTAGTCACATTCTCTCACATCAGTTCTTAATTATTTCAAACAAACATCTTTAAAATGACTGGCCTAGAGCTTTAGACTGTGCCCATAAAATGGAGGACAATTCTTTGGCATCTACCCAAGTGAGCAAACTCACCCAAACAAAAATTAACCTAATAATTCTTTTTTTTTCTTTTTTCTAAGAGCCATTACCACTTATTCACCAGAAAGCTGTGGAATAGTGTGGTATATAATGTCTGTATCTTCAGTAGATTTGTTAGAGTTTATGCTTAATATATATAGCAATCTCTTCCAACTCTCATAGGATAATTGACACACTGCTTGTTTTTCACACTGGACATAAAGGAATTGAAAGTCTTATTAGAGATATAATTCATATGAAAATATATTTTCTGATAATAAATTATATGTATATGGCATGAAATATGGACATACTTAAATAATAATCAAGATGGAATGCATGTCACTTAAGGAGAACCAATGTAAACTATACCTATAATAACTAGTTTTCCTTTTGTTTTTTGAGATTTATATTTTTTAAGTATGCTGAATGGGTTATGAATTATCTGAGAAGTACTGATCTGTCCCCAAATTATTTTGTTAGTTCCCATTGTCAAAAAGCCCAAACTTCTATCTGAAATCACAAACTATTATCTTAAATACAGAATGAGGTTCAGTTGGTTTAATCAAGAGTATCAGTGTCTTACAGATTTGTGCAAAGATTACCTTCTACTTCCATCTTGAAAATCCATATATGTACAAATTCTTAACAACTGTCCTAGGGAATGCTCCCAGAGGTCACGATCATCGCTTTATCCTTCCTATAACTGTTACCATTTTATATTGAAGCTGAGGAAATCCTGTGGTCTGGAATATTGTTAAATATAACTGTGCTCCCAACCTTGACACTCTGTACATAGAATGAGCATTATAAATGTTATGTGAAGAATGAATAATATCTTTGAAAAATTTATATAACTTTTTTCAGAAATATCACTTAACTTATCTCTCTAAAAGTGTGCAAGACATAGTTTGAAAAGTAGAAGCAGAAACCAAAAATGATATCTTGTGACATTACCCGCTTATCTACATAATCTGTACTTTTTTCATTGTCTACATTTCTCTGAGTGAAAATAGAGCATAACACAGCATTTTCCCAGTTATGTTTCAATCTACAGGATTATTAACCATGGTAATAGGCATTATAGTTGAAGAAGCTCTGTGGTCATATAAAGAAAATGATGGACTAACCCATTTGTGGTGGTTCAAAATATGTCCACAAATTCTTTGATGCTCCCTTCTAAGGGCAAAGCCTAATTCCTTTCTCTTTGAGTGTTAGCTTGATTTAGTGATTCACTTCTGACAGAGAATAAAAGTGGAAGTACACTGTGGATGACTTTAGAAACTAGATCATAGAAAACACTTTCTGCTTGCTCTCTCTTTCTGAGATCACTCATTCTGTGGGATCCAGCTCCCATGCCAGGAGGACACTTGGACGTGCTGTGGAGAGGTGCAGGTGGTAAAAAACAGAGGCCTCCTGCCAACAACCATGTGAGTGAGCCAGCCAAGTCTTTGTAAGACTGCAGCCCTGGCCGACCGCTTGACTGCAACCTCATGAAAGACCCTGAGCCAGACCACCCAGCTATGTCATTCCTGAACTTTAGAAATTTTGTGAGATAACAAATGTCTATTTTCAGTTGGGGTAATTAACTAAATACAGATTCTTTATTTTAAAACTTCTCAAAACCTTCAGTTTGCTGGTGTTAGTTGTGGACATTGCAGGTGTAGCATATACTTATACACTGTACCTCAAGGTTTTCGGCCACAAAACATTCTTTTTTTTTTACCAAAGAATCCTGAAGGGTAATGTTTCTCTAAATATTTTTTAGAAAGGCCTGGCATAGAGCTTTGATTCTTCACAGTCACATTAATCAGAGATCAGATCAGCCTAGTTAAGTAAAAAATTTCAGAGCAGTCAATTTAAGAGAAATTTGTAAATGCCCAGATACACTCGGCTAAGGTAGGGTGCACAAGTCAAAAGCATTTGAAATCTTTATAATCTTTGCTGTATTTCTTGCTGTGTGCAGAGGGCATTGCTATGCTAAATTGGCAGAAAATTATCAGGAACTGATTGAATAGATATTTTTCTGCTGACAGCTGTTGCCAAAATAATTCGTGAAAATCGGAATCCCTCACTGTCATGTTGGTCGTGTTCCATAGCTGACTGTAAGAAATCATCAGATGTAAATAAAGCCTTTACTCTTCAGCCTTGCCATGGGGAGAGCATTCCAAAATAAATAGGAACTGTATTCTTTAATGCCTCCACTGAAACTTAAAGAACCTTGTTTTGCTGAAGGAAATTGCTACTTGGGTTCAAATGATAGTTAAGACACTTTGAAGGGAGAATACACTATTCCTCAGAGAACATGTGAGGCAAAGGCTCCAAGAGGATTTATTTGATTCAGAGTAAATCATTTTTGAGAGAGGCTTTTCCTGGGCCACTAACCTCCAATATGCAAACCTAACTAATGCAGGCTTGCAGCAAGCATAGCAGATGCAACTGCATAGTAGATGGAACTGCTTACTAGCTGACCACTTCCCTTGGTTACAGTGGCTACCCATTGGGTGGACAATGTCTGAATTTCATACCACAATGTCAAAATTGGCTTTAATTCCACTTACTCTAGACCTGATCGAGGGAGCTCTCTGTTTAGCACTGAATTGGCCAAGTTGACTCAGAAGAAATTGCCCACAACTTAGCCGGCTCCCCTTGGTGTCATTCGTTTGGTTTGAACAAATATTTGGTCTGAACCAATTCTCTAACAGCGTTTGTGAATATCTTAACTGCATGTATTTAATTAGGTGTTCACCTGTTTTGTTCCTGGAGAATTTCTTCTTGGTTGACATAACTGAACTCCTTACTACAACATATATAATTGTTTAGTTCAGTGGTTCTCAACTAGGGCAATTTTGTGTCTAGGGGGGACATACAGAATTGGCTGGAGATACTTTTGGTTGCCCCAATTTGGGGGATGCTACCAGCATTTAGTGGGCCACTAATGCTGCCAAATATCTTGCATTGTATAGAGCATTCCCCACAAAAAAGAATTATCCAGCCCAAAATATCAACAGCACAGAGGTTGAGGAACTGATCTAGTTAGAAGATACAGTTATATTTTTCCAAGTTACATGTTGCATTTAGTTGTTAATCCCTCTTCCTCAGTCATGTTTAATGTGTGGTTGAACTTCACTAATTTAGCTATTTTGTGACTGGTTTACCCAGCTTTATTTGCAACCTAATGGAAAAACTTTGAATGCCTCCAGCTTCCACCACAGCCAAATTGTTGCAATGCATCTAATATCTTTTTGTGTCTTATGTTTTCATTTCAAATCTTATTCTTTTCAGAATCCTACCTGAGAAAATATCCCAAGTGGTGTGCAGAAAAGTAATCAAATATGAAGGTACACTGGCTCTAAGGAAAACTTTATTTTTAATTGTAAACTATCAATAAGGAAGATTCTGTAAACCCCTACATGAATTGTAAATATACTCGATTCTTGTTCCTAACCACATCGCCACAGAGGATCATTTCCAGGCCAGGCTCCACGTGGGCCACATCAAACTTGTCTGACCTCGGTGTTCACACGGAAATTCCATACCTGTCATCTGCATATTTCAGTCTGTAAGGTTTGTCAATCCATATTCAACTTACAATGACACATGCTAGTACTTTGGTCAAATATCAGAGAATAACACCATGAAATTTCTGTCATCCAGCTCTTATTAAAAACTGTGCTGATATAAATGAACTTGGGGAACCATTTTTATTTAGACTTCTACATTAGTTTCTCAAAGTGTGGATCCTGAGCAACTGGCAGATGGGGTATGTATGAAAGAGAAGATCACTCAAGATCTTCTTTACAAGTTTCTCTAGTGATAGGACTCAGAAATTTGTTTTTTAATCCAACTTTCTAGCTATTCGTGGAGACACTGGAGTTTGTAAAACACTGCTATAGAAATAAAAACATTACCAAGGCAGATACCAGATAGATATGCATTTGAATAGTATTTTTTTGACCCATGTGGAAGAAATCTTCCACTAAACCAAATTGGTGTTATACCATTATCTTATATCTAGAACAGATACAATATAGAAACAGTCATGGAATCCACTATAGTGTTTTTGTAAGAGTATTGCGATGTTTCCCCTATATCTCTCTCTGTTACCTATATGAAGCCTGATACAAAATCTTTACTTTTTAGAACTCAGCCCTAGAAGGGCTGTTTTCATGAGACATAGATAAACTTTCTCATCATGGGCAATGAGAACCAAGTCACTGATGAATATTTCACCTTTCACTCTGGCTGCCTAGAAACTGGGAATCATAGAAGAGGCTCAGAGTCATCACTTATCAGAAAAAAAAATTTTGTTTCATTCCTCTCCACTTGGACCTGAGCTTTTATTTCAATATATAATTTCTACATCTGTCTTCAAAACAGAGCCTGATACAGGGATTTGGGTGCATTGATATTTGGGGACATGCACTCAGGAGAAAAGGAAGAAGCAAAGCAAGGGAGGACAGAGCAAGTGCTAAGTGAGAATGTGGTTTCAGCTGGAGTCTAGCCTCAGCCTGTTCCCACAGGGAGCTCTGGAGTGTAAGTTGCAGCACAGAGTTAGTGCCACAGCTGTCAGGCAGGTGCGTCTGAGGTCTCTCCCTGTGCACTAGGTGAAACCTCATCCCAGACAGGGAAGAATTCTTGACTCTGATCATGAAAGAACTCTCAACCAGGTCAGATGAGTGTAGATAAGGAAGGAATTCATTAAAGCAAGAGTAGAAGCAAATGTCAGAGGTGTGCAGACAGTAGAGAGCAAGGAACAGGAGAGGGAAGAAAGGGAAGTTCATTGAACTCCTGCTAAGCATAGGGAAAATCCCTTGCCAACTCTTAAAGCCAGGGTCGCCTGACGTCCAGTGTCTGCTTGAATCTGCGTGGTGTGGATAAGCTAAGCCCCTACAACCCCAGGATTTGGGGGAACCGTGGAGCACTGGATGGAGTGAGTTTATGTTCTGAGAACTTCCACTTCCCTAGTGGTCTGAAACAGAACAGGGAGAGGGAAAAGGATTGTGTTAAGACTAGAAGGCTGAATGAAACAGCAAAGTGACTAAGGCTGGAGAGTTCTTGTCTTTATCATGGAGAAGAGTACAGAGACAAGTGCAATTGGCTTATGCAACAGCAAAGTTTATTTACTGTAAGACAGTACACACTCAGACTGGAGTGCAGGCGACCTCAGAGAAGAGGCACGCTTAAGGGTATAGGGTTTGGGGTTTTATAGGACCTTTTTTGCAGGGATCAGCATAAGGCATGATATATCCAGGTGATTCACAATTCCTTTGAAATTTTGTCTTAAGGTTATTTAGGTGACTGTTCATCTGCACCTCTGCATTTTTATCCACATAGCTTCATTTATGCTTCAGAGGTCTATCTGGTTACAAAGTTACTTAATTGATTAAGGGGGTGGAAGAAGCGGAAGAACAGCATATAGATTAATTTAAGGTATGAGCTGGGCCTTTTTTGCAGGCCAAGTAGATTTTACAGTGGCATGACCCTTGTCCCATTTCCCTGCTTGATCTCACCTCCAAAGGTAGGATGTCTGCCTTTTGTTATTCCCACGTCAGCTACTGGCTGTGGGCTGCCCACAGTGTGGTGAGGCAGGGAGTGGGCAACCACCCAGTAGGGTGGCTTCTGATCTGCAGAAGGTTGCTCTCCAAAAAAGGGGGCACCTGTGAACTGTTGGTATCCAACACTCAGAGCACTGGGGATGGGGCCATTGGCCCAGGAAATGGCGATCCAGTTCAGGCACCAGCTGTCCACTAGAGTTGACATATATGTTTTCACTTGTGTTTTTCTAATTTAATTAGTTATAGCTCTCCTTTTCAAGAAGAGAGGATGTCCTGAAATTAACAGAATCAGGTAAAGTAGTATAGGTAGGGCTAAAATGAAGTACAAATATGTATCCTTTGCTGACGAAAAAGAAAGGAGGAAAATGTACAAGTTATTACTATAGTACCAGCTCATAAGTAATGCTTGATTAATATTTAGAGATAATTATTAATTATTAATAATTAACATTAATATGCAAATGTTCTAGGACCTTCTTGTTTAATTCGTATGAGAGGGATTCTTGACTTACAGTGAAATGCACCTGTGTATCATTCAAAACTGGGTTAACATTAAGAAGGGACATTTTACTTAACAATTGATACTATGGTGACTTTAACTTCTCATTATTAATGTGAAGTACTCCTAGTGTCAGTGATTCCCACATTCATGTCTCTGCCTGGGAGCCCTGATTTGAGCTCATATGAATATTCTAACAGCACATTGAGTGTTTTCAGTTTGGTGACCCTATAGACACTTTAAATTCAAAATACCTGTCTCCTCCTCAAAACTTCTCCTTGGTCTCATGTTCCTAATTCTAGCTAAAGGCACCCCATCCTCCCACTGCCCCTTGTATGGCTCAGACCCAAATCCCTCCCCCAGGGACCATGACAGGGTGGCTCTACCATCCTGTCATTCAGCATCTACTCCCCATCACTGTCAGGGCAATCATCCTAGAAGTACAGATCTATTCACAGCACTTTAAAGCTTGAAGAGACTTTGTGGTGCCAATCTAAAATTCTCAGATAGACATGCCAGCTCCAGGCCAGAATCCACTGTGTGATCTTTCAGGTCCAACCATCGGCAATTTCCAAGCTTGGCCTGGCAGGCATCCTGGGGGAAGAAGCTGCCCTTCCACAGCCAGAGCTGTGATTTTCTGGAGGGAGTTGCAGTCAAGGGCTCCGACACAGGTGCCACCATCGGGAGGCTTCCTCATTGAAGCCTCCATTGAGGCCCTTTTCTCCACCCAGTAACTTTCCACTGCTCGCCCTCCCCCCTTTTCTTCCACCTCAGCCTCCCAGATCCCTAAAAATGCAAGAGCCTTTCATTCAGGGCTCAGCGCCACTGAGACGATTCCCTCCTTTGGGGGCTGCATGTCACTGGCTTTCCCTGGCCTGCCATTTCCCAGACAGCAGACATTTATTTGGCTTTAGTATTTCTAGCAATTAGCCAGTAAAGGCTCTTGGAAAATGTTAACTTGGTAAACCATGAGCAGGGTAATATTTTGTTTGCACGTACAATGTAACTGTTGAAGAGATTCATGCACGTGGCTAGTCAACTTGTCTAGATCTAGACCTTGATCATGTCAGTGTAAACTGGCTCAGTGCATGTGTAAATTCTTAATTGTTGCACCTGACTAAGAAATAAGATGGGCTAGTTAGATGTCTTGGCAGTATCTTGATGCTTTATACTTCCAACTCTGCGGTACTTGGTTGATGTTAATATTTGAATCTGGACCAGATATTGCCACTCACTGCTGCTCATTTAGAGTTTTTAATAAAAATCATGAAACATACAGTCTAATGTCATTAATACTGAAAAGCCTAAAATGTTTCTTAAGTAATGATAAAAATTGGCTACAGACTACTCTCTATTAATTGTGTAATGAAGAAGCGATACCACCTACAAAAGTTAAGCATCAACTGAAGGAAACCCAGTGTTTATCCTATGAGTTAATTTCAAAATTATACTCTGTGACTAATACGCTCTACTGTATACAGTTTAAAATGTGCCAAATAATGGATTTCTTCCCAGACTGCTTATAAAATTCGTTTAAGCATGAAAAAGCTGTATTTTATTTGGCAAGGATAATAAATATGTGTATTAGCTTTCTACTAATAAAAGGCATCCATTTACTAGTATTACTAAATATGTTTTACAATTAACTTCTAAACAAATTTTCAAGATTAAATTATAATTGAAAAGCTTTGGTAGTATCTATTGTGAGCCAAATTTTTTAAATGAAAATAATGAAACCCTTGCTTATAAGGAGTAAGAGTGTAGAATGACAAACTAAAAGGCTAGTTGAAGAATTGGCTTTGATTTTTTTTTTTACCCTATGATAACTAGTACCAGCTTGTCAGTTAACAGGAGAAATAACTGCTGTCTATATCCCATTTGCTACTAAGCCATTAGACGATGACAGATAAATGTTTGTGTTGCTGAGGAAATTTGGGATACTTACACACAAGGATACTTCAATGATTATAACAGTTAAATCCTGTTTTCATCTTCATTATTTGTTTATCATGTATTTTTGGAGCATGTACTATATGTACGTTGCCAGTATTTGGAAATAACATAGTAAGTTAAACGAATTACAGTCTAGTGGAAAGGACAGATGATAATCAAATAAGAAGAGTGATGAATATATCTATAAACTGAGGGAAAGGAATAGGATTTTATAGAGTATATTATAAAGGTATCTACATTGGTGTCAGGGAGAGCTTATCAGAGGAAGTGATACTTGTGTTGGGTCCTGAAGGATGGGTAGAAGTTTGTTAGGTGAAAAAGGTTGAGGTGCAAAAGGAAAGCAAGCATTCCAGGCAAAGGGAACAACATCAGCATACCTTGTGATAAAAGAGAGAAATCCAGTGGTGATGGTATACAGAGAGATAGAAGGTGATAAAGATGAGTCTGGAGATGATGGCAAAAGGTAGATCAAAAGAAGGCTTTGTAGGCCCGTTTGAAGGATTCTGTTCTTCTAAAAAACCGAAACACAATTAGTGGGTTTAAACTGGAGAGTAACATGGTCAGATTTGCATATTAAAAAGACCACTCTACAGACTTCCGGGAAGATGGCGGTGTGAGCAGGGCGGCAGAAATCTCCTCCCAACACTATGTTTATCTACGAAAACACAGAAAATACATCTATTCCTAAAAGAGAGACGAGAATACACAGGAAAGCGCACAGCGTGCAGCTACACCCCAGAGGACTCGGCACCCCAAGAGGCGGAGCGATAAAGGGCCCTGCGGGGCCGCACAGTCACAGCTGTGGAATAGTGGGGCAATAGCGCCACCTACAGCATTCCCACAGAATCTACGTCCGTCTTAAAGAGCCCAGCTGACATACGTGGCAACTATCAGTGACCAATTATATGGCCATGAAAAAACAGAGGAATATGGTTCAGACCAAAATCAACCAGACAACCCCAGAGAGGGAGTCTGAAGGGATGGAAATGCACAGCCTCCCTGAAAAAGAATTCAGAATAAAAGTCATAACCATGCTGATGGACCTACAGAGAAATGTGCAAGAGCTGAGGGAGGAAGTGAGGGAACTGAGGAAAGACAATACAGAAATCAGACAAGCGATTGACGGGCTTAACAGCAGAATAGATGAGATGCAAGAGACTGTTAATGGAATAGAAAACAGAGAACAGGAGTACAGAGCAGCTGAGGCAGAGAGAGATAAAAGGATTTCTAGGAATGAAAGAATATTAAGAGAAGTGTGTGACCAATCCAAACGGAACAATATTCGCATTATAGGAGTACCAGAGGAAGAAGAGAGAGAAAAGGGATAGAAAGTGTCTTTGAAGAAATAATTGCTGAAAACTTTCCCTCGCTGGGGAAGGAAGTAGTCTCGCAGTCCACCGAAGCTCATAGATCTCCCAACACAAGGGACCCAAGGAAGACAACACCAAGACACATAATAATTAAGATGGCAAAGATCAAAGATAAAGACAGGGTATTAAAGGCAGCTAGAGAGAGAAAAAAGATCACCTACAAAGGAAAACCCATCAGACTATCATCAGACTTCTCAACAGAAACCTTACAGGCCAGAATAGAATGGCATGATATATTTAACGTTATGAAACAGAAGGGCCTCGAACCAAGAATATTGTATCCAGCACGATTATCATTTAAATATGATGGAGGGATTAAACAATTTCCAGATAAACGAAAGTTGAGAGAGTTTGCCTCTCATAAACCACCACTACAGGATATCTTAAATGGACTGCTCTAGATGGAAGCACACCTAAGGCTAAAAAGATGTCACCAGAGAACATAAAATCATAGCAAAGAAAGCAGACCATCCAAATACTAACTAAAGGCAAAGAATAAAACACCTATTATAGAAAGAATGGAGGAGGAGGAATAAGAAGGGAGAGAAAGAAAGAAACAACAGACTGTGTTACAATAACTTAACAAGAAAGTTAAGTTAGATTGTTAGATAGTAAAGAAGCAACCCTTGAACCCTTGGTAACCACGAATCTAAAGCCAGCAATGGCAATAAGTACATACCTATCAATAATCACCCTAAATGTAAATGGACTGAATGCACCAATCAAAAGACACAGAGTAACAGAATGGATAAAAAAGCAAGACCCATCTATATGCTGCCTACAAAAAACTCACCTCAAATCCAAAGATATACACAGACTAAAAGTGAAGGGATGGAAAAAGATATTTCATGCAAACAACAAAGAGAAAAAAAGCAGATGTTGCAGTACTTGTAACAGACAAAATAGACTTCAAAACAAAGAAAGTAACAAGAGATAAAGAAGGACATTACATAATGATAAAGGGGTCAGTCCAACAAGAAGATATAACCATTATAAATATATACGCACCCAACACAGGAGCGCCAGCATATGTGAGACAAATACTAACAGAATTAAAGGAGGAAATAGACAGCAATGCATTCATCTTAGGAGACTTCAACACACCACTCACTCCAGAGGACAGATCAACCAGACAGAAAATAAGTAAAGACACAGAGGCACTGAACAACACACTAGAACAGATGGACCTAACAGACATCTACAGAACTCTACACCCAAAAGCAACAGGATACACATTCTTCTCAAGTGCACATGGAACATTTTCCAGAATAGACCACATACTAGGCCACAAAAAGAACCTCAGTAATTTCAAAAATATTGAAATCCTACCAACCAACTTCTCAGATCACCAAGGTATAAAACTAGAAATAAATTTTAGAAAGAAATCAAAAAGGCTCACAAATACATGGAGACTTAACAACACTCTCCTAATTAATCAATGCGTTAACGACCAAATCAAAACAGAAATCAAAGAATATATGGAGACTAATGACAACAACAACACAAAGCCACAACTTCTGTGGGACGCAGCAAAGGCAGTTCTAAGAGGAAAGTATATTGCAATCCAGGCCTATTTAAAGAAAGAAGAACATTCCCAAATGAATAGTCTAAAGACACAATTACTGAAATTGGAAAAAGAAGAACAAATGAGGCCCAAAGTCACCAGAAGGAGGGACATAATAAAGATTAGAGAAGAAATAAATAAAATTGAGAAGAATAAAACAATAGAAAAAATCAATAAAACCAAGAGCTGGTTCTTTGAAAAAATAAACAAAATAGATAAACCCCTAGCCAGACTCATTAAGAGAAAAAGAGAATCTACACACATAAACACAATCAGAAATGAGAAAGGAAAAATCACGACGGACCCCACAGAAATACAAAGAATCATAAGAGAATATTATGAGAATCTATATGCTAACAAGCTGGAAAACATAGAAGAAATGGACAACTTCTTAGAAAAATACAACCTTCCACGACTGACCAAGCAAGAAACAGAAAAACTGAACAGACCAATCACCAGCGACGAAATTGATTTGGTAATCAAAAAACTACCCAAGAACAAAACCCCTGGGCCTGATGGATTCACCTCTGAATTCTACCAGACGTATAGAGAAGCAATAACACCGATTCTCCTTAAAGTTTTCCAAAAAATAGAAGAGGAGGGAATACTTCCAAACTCATTCTATGAAGCCAGCATCACTCTAATACCAAAACCTGGCAAAGACCTCACCAAAAAAGAAAATTACAGACCAATATCCCTGATGAACGTAGATGCAAAAATACTCAACAAAATATTAGCAAAACAAATTCAAAAATACATCAAGAGGATCATACACCATGATCAAGTGGGATTCATCCCAGGGATGCAAGGATGGTACAACATTCGAAAATCCATCAACATCATTCACCACATCAACAAAAAGAAGAACAAAAACCACATGATCATCTCCATAGATGCTGAAAAAGCATTTGACAAAATTCAGCATCCATTCCTGATTAAAACTCTCAACAAAATGGGTATAGACGGCAAGTACCTCAACATCATAAAGGCTATATATGACAAACCCACAGCTAACATCATACTTAACAGCAAGACGCTGAAAGCTTTTCATCTAAGATTGGGAACAAGACAGGGATGCCCACTCTCTCCACTGTTATTCAACATAGTACTGGAGGTCCTAGCCACAGCAATCAGACAAAACAAAGACATACAAGGCATCCAGATTGGTAAAGAAGAAGTCAAATTGTCACTATTTGCAGATGACATGATACTGTACATAAAAAACCCTAAAGATTCCATTCCAAAACTACTAGAACTAATATCTGAATTCAGCAAATGTGCAGGATACAAAATTAACACACAGAAATCTGTTGCTTTCCTATACACTAATGATGAACTAACAGAAAGAGAAATCAGAAAAACAATTCCATTCACAATTGCATCAAAAAGAATAAAATACCTAGGAATAAACCTAACGAAGGAAGTGAAAGACCTGTACTCTGAAAACTACAAGACACTCCTAAGAGAAATTAAAGAGGACACTAACAAATGGAAATGCATCCCATGCTCTTGGCTAGGAAGAATCAATATTGTCAAAATGGCTATACTACCTAAAGCAATCTACAGATTCAATGCAATCCCTATCAAACTACCAACAGCTTTCTTCAATGAACTGGAACAAATAATTCTAAAATTCATATGGAACCACAAAAGACCCGAATAGCCAAAGCAATCCTGAGAAGGAGGAATAAAACAGGGGGAATTACACTCCCTGACTTCAAGCTCTACTACAAAGCCACAGTAATCAAGACAATTTGGTATTGGCACAAAAACAGACCCACAGACCAGTGGAACAGAATAGAAAATCCAAACATTAACCCAAACATATACAGTCAATTAATATTTGATAAAAGTGCCTTGGATATACAATGGGGAGATGACAGCCTCTTCAGCAGCTGGTGTTGGAAAAACTGGACAGCTACATGTAAGAGAATGAAACTGGACTACTGTCTAGCCCCATACACAAAGGTAAACTCAAGGTGGATCAAAGACTTGAATGTAAGTCATGAAACCATAAAACTCTTAGAAAAAAACATAGGTAAAAATCTCTTGGACATAAACATGAGCAACTTCTTCATGAACATATCTCCCCGGGCAAGGGAAACAAAAGCAAAAATGAACAAGTGGGACTATATCAAGCTGAAAAGCTTCTGTACAGCAAAGGACACCATCAGTAGAACAAAAAGACATCCTACAGTATGGGAGAATATATTCATAAAAAACGTATCTGATAAAGGGTTGACATCCAAAATATATAAAGAACTCATGCACCTTAACAAACAGAAAGCAAATAATCCAATTGAGAAATGGGCAGAGGACATGAATAGACACTTCTCTAAAGAAGAAATTCAGATGGCCAACAGGCACATGAAAAGATGCTCCACATCGCTAATCATCAGAAATGCAGATTAAAACCACAATGAGATATCACCTCACACCAGTGAGGATGGCCAACATCCAAAACACAAACAACAACAAATGTTGGCGAAGATGTGGAGAAAAGGGAACCCTCCTACACTGCTGGTGGGACTGCAAATTAGTTCAACCATTGTGGAAAGCGTATGGAGGTTCCTCAAAAAACTCAAAATAGAAATACCATTTGACCCAGGAATTCCACTCCTAGGAATTTACCCTA
Source organism: Smutsia gigantea (assembly GCA_032199065.1). Classification (NCBI taxonomy): domain Eukaryota; kingdom Metazoa; phylum Chordata; class Mammalia; order Pholidota; family Manidae; genus Smutsia; species Smutsia gigantea. The sequence goes on along the minus strand of JAVSCE010011620.1, from coordinate 174,178 downwards.
AGAATGCAGCAGCCCAATTTGAAAAGGACAGATGCACCCCTATGTTTATTGCAGCACTATTTACAATAGCCAAGAAATGGAAGCAACCTAAGTGTCCATCAGTAGATGAATGGATAAAGAAGAGGTGGTACATATACACAATGGAATATTATTCAGCCATAAGAAGAAAACAAATCCTACCATTTGCAACAACATGGATGGAGCTAGAGGGTATTATGCTCAGTGAAATAAGCCAAGCCGAAAAAGACAAGTATCAAATGATTTCACTCATATGTGGAGTATAAGAACAAAGAAAAAATACTGAAGGAACAAAACAGCAGCAGACTCACAGAACCCAAGAACGGACTAATAGTTACCAAAGGGAAAGGGACTGGGGAAAATGGGCGGGAAGGGAGGGATAAGAGGGAAAAAGGGGCATTACGATTAGCAGATGTAATGTTGGGGGGGCACGGGGAGGGCAGTACAACTCAGAGAAGACAAGTAGTGATTCTATAGCATCTCACTACACTGATGGACAGTGACTGTAATGGGGTTGGTGGGGGACCTGATGAAGGGGTAGTTTAATAATCGTAATATTGCACATGTAATTGTAAATTAATGATAATAAAATAAATTATATTTAAAAAATAATAAAAATAAAAATAAAAATAAAAAGACCCCTCTACCTTCAATGACAGGTGCAAAGAATGATGCAAAAGCAGTTAGTAGATCTGAAAATATATGGTGGTGGTTTGCATTAAGGTAATGGCTGTGTACAAATTTAAGACATATTAAGGATGCAAGTCAGCAGGGCTTGGCAATATGAGGGAATGAAGTTGAAAGAGAGAAGAAGTCATCAAGGATAATCACAACCAAAGGATGGTGGTCCTATTAAGATAGGTGACACCCAAAGAGAGCCAGATGTGGGCAAAACTTCTGAGAGTCTTAGATATGTTGAAATGCTCTTGAGAAGTGGAGATATCCAAAGGGAATCAATTAGCTGGATATGGAGCTTGGAGAGAAATCAGGGCTAAGAGTACAAAAGACCATGAAGACTAGGCAGTGAGATTTTGGCCAATGTACAAAAATATTTTGGAAAGGAATGACAGATGAAAGAAAAAGTTCCTGTAAACTGAGACAAGCATAACAATGAAAATATCACAGAATTCTAATACTAGGAGAATAACAAATGGTTTTTATGACTATTGGAAATGGTAAAAATTGGGGTTTAGTGAACAAATAGTGTGAAGTCAAACAGAAAAGCAGAGTCAAAACTCCTAGTCGTTGGACCTAATCCCTGTCTTTTAGGAAGGGGTAGTTGAGATCTGGGTGGGGAAGCCGAAGCTGGATAAACCTTTGAGATGGGTGGGATGAAGGAAACAGGTATAGCTTCTGAAGTTTTCCCCTTATTAAGACAACCACAATAAGTTACTCTCAGAAGTCCCTATCAGGTTACTCCACACCACCTCAGAACTGACGCAGGAGCATGTTCAAGTTGGTGAGTTTTACTATAAAGGGACATTTAAGTAAACTCATGCTGAAGCAAAAGTCATATATTAATTTTAATGGAGTTGTGAATAATCAAATAGAGACATCTTTTACTTTATACAAAAGCAAATTTATACTCATATTTTAAGAAGGAATGCAAACCACAAATAAATTATTTTACTGGAACAGCAAACATTTTTTTAATAGGAAAACAAAATTAAAAATTGATCTAGGCCCCCAGTTCTTAGGTGTAAATAGCTACTCAAGTTTTCAGAATGTCTAAATTTGCTTTTGTTTTTGTTTCTTTTTGGTATTCCAGAATCTCCCTTAGTCTGTTTGAACTTACAGCCTTAAGGATCAAAGAATGCTACAGCTTTTTTTTCAAAGTGAGTTGGGGTTTGGTCTTGCTTATATGTCAAATGTTGCTTGGAAGTTAAGAAAGAAACAAAGCCCTATACAACACTTCCATTTCTTTGAAGACCAAGACACAAATTATGAAATTCCTCTTGGTTTTAGAAGTTTCACTTTTTCCTGTATTGCAAGAGTGAATATTACTGACAAAGGGAAATGTGACATGAGCCACGCAGCAAAGTATATAGATCTATGTAGAAAATAGAAAGAACTCCAAAATAATTATTTTTATATTTAATATCTGTGAGGTGGCTAGAAAGCCTTGTCTAGAATCCATGTCGAAGATTTCAGATCAGAGTTCCTAATCCTTGCTGGTTCCAGTAATCCAGTCATAGCGAGGCAAAACTACTCACTTCTAAACTGGTCCGGTGAAAAAACAAATGCATAAGAAAATTCTAGACTTTGTCAAAATCTTTATCCACGTCTGTCCACAAGAAATAAATAAAATAGAGCTTGAGAAAACAAAATTGATATAATATGCATGCTTTCTTAGATTTTCCTTAGTCCTAAGGATAACATTGGGGACCAGTTTTCGGATATTTACTGAATATTTAGGAGCTGGGAAATGAATAAATAAGTTTATGTAAGATTCTGACAAGGTGTGCAGTCCAAATATTTAGGGTATGAGGTCTAGACAATTGCTGGCAACTACCTTTTTTAGTCTCCAACACTGCCAGGATGCTTGACTATGTTTTCTTAGACAGGTGCCTGTGTTTGGCATATTACATAGTGTCAAGGCAAGATCCAACAATGATAAAATAAAGATAATGATATATCACAACTTAGTAGGAACAATTTTGAGTTTATGTGCTGTTTAAAACATCATATTTCAAATATTTCAGGATTTTACTTTCGTTACAGCCACCAAGAAGAACATTCTGCCTGTATTTAACAGTGGTAGGAATGCTGCATCGAAAATATGTCTTGAATATTGTGAATAAGTGAGCCACAAAAACTCAGCATGAAAAGTGACCTCTGGAGTTCTACGTAGCCAGAATCAGACCTAAATTCTCAGCAGCAAGCAGGAGACTCAGAAAATGCTGACTTTAATTACAAATTTTATTTGTCAATACAATTCACAGTTTATACATGGTGCATTCCACCATACGACCTTTCAGAACAGTTATTGAGGAAATGGGTGTAGCTTTCTTTCTAAAAGAGCCTGACTTCCTAAAATTTTGGTTAGAATTTTTTGTTTATAAAAGTACCTTCAACAAGTTAACTGAATATTTAAATTTCTAGCTTAAATTTAAATTTTGGAAAATATGCATCTATTGGTTTTTGGTTTTTTTTCTTAAGATCCTGGCTTTATTTTTTAAGAACCTAATCTGAATGTCATTTATTCAGATACCATGCCTACCCACCCAACCCAACAGTAAAAGAAATGTTTTACAATTATATGTAGGGAAATTATTTTCTTTCTGCATTTTAAAAATTGTATATACAATGTACAGCAGATCTAAGTATGAAAACAAAAGAAAGAGTAGCAATCTACTAGGTGCCTTTACTGAACTTCTGAATCTTGGAAACATCCAGAGAGTTACAGGATATGAAATTAAACTAAGAAGGATTACCAGCCTTTTCTATCTTCAAAAAAAAAAACCTCAAGATTTAAATGGTGCTATAACAGCTTTTTCTCTAATATGAAAGATGAATTATATCTGCAATTTTTCCATGTGCAAAATCACAGTGATCCCAGTTTCAACTGCTCTCACAGTCATAACTCCAAAGGTATACCTACGGAAGGCTAGGACAATTCCCATCTCTGACTGCGTATCACCTCCTCTCATCTGGCAAAAGTCATCAGGGAAAGAAAATCATATAAGCCTTTCATAGATCAAAAAGCAAACAGGTGCTGGCAGTATAATGTTTCTTAGAGAGTGCTCGTGACACCTTGCTTTGCTATCTTGTTTTTGTCAGAATGGTAACTCCACCAATTGTCTTAAGTTACCTCCAGTAATGTCCATTTTTAACATTTTCTTCTGTCAGATCATTGATATACTATATATATATGATATTCATATATATATGAATTTTATTCTCCCATCTTGAAAAAATGTATGATTATTAATAAGTGGTAAATTCCAAATACTGCCAGGACAAAAGGGACTGTTTGGGAGCCACCAATTTTGTTGGCCTGGCAAATAATTACACTGTAAATATGTACCATTGGTACCTGAGTCAAATAAATACTCAGAGGGGTCATGTTTGCACCTCATTTCTCTGCAGTGCCTTTAACACTAGGGTTTCTGAGTGTTGCTTCAATGCCCATCTAATTTGGCATCTATTCCCTCTTCGAGTATCCCTTCAGCCATTTTACACACTGTTTCCAGCAAGGTATGGTATTCAAACAGGATTTGTGGGGTAAAGGGCTACAGAGGTGAGCCTGGGGGTGGGGTGGGAAGGAGAAACCGCACATTAGCTAGAGAGGTTCTTCATAAGATATCTTCATAAGATAAGGCACTGACAGAAAATTTCTTAGGTAAAAGGCTGCATAAGAATTTCTTGCCATTTACAAAAAGAAATGTTGTCATCCATATATTGTCCATATCTAGGCTCAGTTAGGTAGACCCTGAAAAGTTAGGACTGATCCCTCGAAGCTACATTATTACCAGAAACCACTGTAATTCATTCTGAGGCCTTATGGCACATTAGGAAAAGGGGAAGGAAAACAGTCTGGGCACAGAAAGGCATCAGACATTGCTTGGTTGATTCCACTCATCAAAGAAAGTGGACCATTCAACAAGCATCATCAAGAAGATAGTGCTGGCTTAGAATTCCAAATTCTCTTGATGTAGATGGCCATGATGGGTGTGTCTATTATTTTCCCCCTTTGGAGCTCATGCACAAATTTTTAACTGCTACCAGCAACAGTCATAAAAAGCATATAGAAGTCCTCACCTATGGCTATGCCTAAGGCTCTTCAAAGAGAGAGGGCTATTTAATGTTCTCAATGACAGCAATGTCCTCGCCTGCACAGTGTGGCGTCAATCCATTCAAATAGGTACTTTCAGTTTTCAGCAAGGGAGGCAAGGCATCCCTCTCGCTGGCTAGGTGGTTCACTGACAGGGTCCTCCTGCATGGAGTCAGCTCCTGGTTGTGGTTCCCAGCCAGTTCCGCAGAGAGCTTCCGCTTAATGGAGGTGGCACGCTGGAACTTGTCATAAATCTCCACACTCAACCGCCTCCTGGTTTCCTTGAATTCGGCTGTGACATTGGCGGTCCACTCAGCCGCATGGGCTCTGAACTCTCCCACCTGGAGCAGGCATGCAGGGAAAATGCAAAGAGATAACCACATGACAGTTAGCATTTTGAGTGCTTCATCTTCTGAGCACTGTATTTTCATGTTTTAAAATGAAGATTATAGCCTTTGTAATACTGGAGATCTGAAAATTGACAAAATTACGCAAGGTGTGCAGAGCAAGATCCCACGTAGATAGATATGGCTCTAAAAATTATAAATTCAAACATTCTAAACCTAATTATATTAGAGGTGCTAGATGGGACTGTTGTTTTGTACATCGGTCCTGTCATCTCAACTTCCAATGCTATAAAAAAGCAATCTCTAGCTTTTTAAGACTTTGTGATTTTTTTTCCCCACCTGTAATTTCAGTAAGTATCTGAATGTAGAAAAGGCAGTAAGACCTAAACTCAGCAGCAAGACAGAGTAGAAGCCTGGAACATGAGCCCAGGTGACCCGGTTGGTTCTGAAAGAGCGATGCTGCTTGTTTGGGGTGTAAACCCAGGTTTTAAGAGGCCAGAAATGGTATGTGCAAGAACTTTGTATCCATCCACATGCTGGTCTTTTAGGAATTCTCTCTTTACCAAATAAGCAAAACAATATTTTGTTTCTGTTTTCAGGGAAAGCAAAGGAATGGGAACTGGCAAGTCCATTTTGAGGCCCATTTGGAGAATGATTTAAGTCCAAGGAATAGTTTCTCAATGAATGTTTGTAACATGAGTGAAATTGCTCAACCTGTAAGAGCTGCCATTTCCTCAGCCGCAGAACAGGCATTTTCACAGCGCGCACCTCACAGGACGGCTGGCTGATATACTCTGCCAACTGCAAGAGCTGATGTATATATCACTGTGTCCTTGTCTTTTGAAGGCTAAAGAAAAAAATTTTCAAAGTCCTGAGTTTGTGCATAATGTGTTCTCTGAGCTCTTTAAAATCACATCTGCACTTTTGTGACTTAAAATAGAACAAGGACCGATCCCATGGGAAAGTTTATGATCCTCTTCTTAACCAGCTAAAATTTAATAATCTGGAATATGTCCTAGAATAATCTCCAAATGTGGAATAATTCCCTTTTCCTTCTACAGCTAGTGCTTCTGCTTCCAGCTGAGGGAGAGCTGCTTTTTGTAGGTGACATGGGCTCTTTAACCTCGCAAGCAAGTAACTGCAGCTCTGGGTTTTGTTTTGTTTTTTTAACTTTGATTTTTGTTTTAAACTTTGATATGGGATATGTAAATGATGTTTTCAGCTTTGGTCTGAATGTTTGTGCCCACCCTACCCCCCGCCAAATTCATATGTTTGGTATATCAGTCCTGTCATCCCAGCTTCCGATGCTATAAAAAGACAATCTCTAGCATTTTAAGATTTTGTGATTTTTTCCCCCCCAATCCGTAATTTCAGTAAGTATTTGAATGTAGAAAAGGCAATAAGACATAAACTCAGCCTCGAGACAGAATAAAAGTCTGGAACAAGAGCCCAGGTGACCCGGTTTGTTCTGAAAAAGTGATGCTGTTTGCTTCGGGTGTAAACCCAGGTTTTAAGAGGCCAATACCTTTACCAATACCAAAGGTAACGGTATTAGGAGGTGGGGCCTTTGAGAAATGCTAGGGTGGCATCCCCATGAATGGGACTAGTGCCTTATAAAAGAGACTCAGAGGCCCCTAGCCCCTTCCAGCATGTGCGGACACAGCAGGTGTTCTGGCTATGATCTAGGAAGAGAGCTTTCACCCAACCATGCTAGTGCCATGGTCCTGGACTTCTGGTCCCCAGAACTGTGAGAAATAAACATTTGCCATTTATAAGCCACCCACTCTGTGGTGTTTTGTTATAGCAGCCTGAACAGGTTAAATCAGTTTCTAGATATATGTACTAAAGATATGAATTATAAGAGGGGCTATATGTGTATATATTTTTCAGTATGTTGTATACATTTACTGGGGTAGTCACAGATGTGTGTACAAAAAACAGAATGGAAACCATTCAAATATTCTTGAGAGGGGGCACATGGCAGATAAACTCCTCCTCATCATTCATAACCATATATACTCACACATTTGATGATCTACTTTTTATTTTTTAAAGGCCTCTAATTTCCTACTTGCATTGTCCTAACAAGAAGTAATTGCTTGTTATCTGGGTCTGGTTCTGAAAAAAGCAAAACTGGAAAAATGAGAGCAGTGTGGCACACATAATTGGCAAGGTCAACCATTCCTTAATCACTGAGGCAATTTAGAGGGAACTTGCAGAGAAAGAGGTGCTAAATTTATAGCAATTTAGCCTGAAGATACTTACTGTTCCCATAAAGGGCCCTGTCCAACTATACTTAGATATAGAAGAGATTGTTGAATGTTTAATTCTGCTTTTAGGGCTTCTGGTTAGAAAATCATAGACAGCATTGATGGGTGGTAGGAAATGCTGACTCACTCCATACACACATAGAAATAAACACCCCCAACAGTTCATGTTATTTTTCTGTTTATCTAGTTGTCTTTCTAGATTAATAGACTAAGAATCTCTCTAAACTAAGAGGTCCTGAGTTCAGAGTCAATATTATATTCATTGGTGTATCCAAAACATCTAGTATCTGGTACAGAGAAGGCACTCAGTACACACTTGTTAAATTGCATTGAATTAATACATGGACACTATCTGTAAAGTTTTGAAATAATATTTTTAATATAAAAAGTTAAGATTCTGTTGTCTCTCCAGCAGTTTTATTTTTAAAGACTTATAATTGAAGCATGCTAAAAGATTGTGCTCAAATTCAAAAAGAAAACCTACTTAATATGGCTTTGGACAAAATATTTTCCAATATATTACTAAATTCTCCTGGCTTACACTGCAAGCAGATAATCCTGAACAGGATGAAAGTTGCAGTTTAAAATAAAACAATAATTATTAATGAAAAACAAAAAGTTCCATCTGACCTTTACTTCTACCTTAGCAATGATTTTATGAAAAAGGGACTAACCTGTTCTAGTGGTGAAGTCATAATTTTCTAAATGTAAAAAAGAACAAATACTAATATATTTCTTTCTGTGATTAGGTTTTCTAAATAGGTTAATAAAATAAACAGGAAACAGGAAAGAATCTACATTTTTGTTTAAATAAGTGTCTGTGAAAAGTACAAGAATTAGTTACTGTATTTCATTTCATTATAACAACTCTATGGGGAGGATTCTATTATTTTCCCAATTTCATAGAAAAAGAAACCAAGGCTAGAAAGGTTAAAAAACTTAAGACAACAGCAAGTACATAGTGGAGCCAGTATTCAAATATGGAGCTCTTGTTTCCAGCATATTTTTACACCTCGCCAGTGAATTCTATTCACTGTGATTCACCAGTGAATTATTAATTCTAAGGACTAATCATCTTTTGGAAGAGTACAAGGCAAATTCACATGGTATGGAAATTCATCCTACAGCAGGTTATATGAGGGTGAGGACAGACTGCCATAATTTCCTAAAGATACTGGAAAAAAATGAAAAGTGATGAACTAGGGCTACTTATTCCCACCCCTTAAAAAAAAAATCCTGACCTTATATAATTGTCTACAGTGATGTTTTCATTACTGATCAAATAACACAGTGTCCTAAAGAAAAGACTCCTACCTTTTAACAGTGATGAAACTGTATATTCAAACTCTGACAATGCTTTTCTCTTTTCAAAGAAATTAAAAAATAAGATCCTGAGAACACATTTATATAAACAAAAATTTTCTTGATTGAAATGTTAGCGCTTGTGACATTCTGGATAATTAAAGTTAATCCTTGTGCATTTAAAAAATCCCTATACATTAAAATATTTTTGTTTCATTGGATTTTTATAAAGATCTTTCAGTAGTTTAGTCAAATAGTATCTCATCTCCGTAAAACTAAGCAATCTGCATCACTTAGTAACATAGCCGAGGACCCAAAATGAACAAAAAATAACTCTAAAAGGACCACAGTGGATGTTCCTGCAGCTCATGCACTTAACTCAAAGAGATCTTCCTTTGGATTCCATGTATTTCTTCACTTTCCCCAAATTCTCACAGCCCAGGTGATCTGATTTACAAGAAAAGGAAGAAAATGGAGTGCTACAGTCACGTGCCCTCTAAATTGCTGGAACTGTTCTCATCCATGTCAGTAAATTCAATGGACCAATTCTCTGTCCTTATCTTATTTGATCATCACAGCTGCAAATGGCTTTGCTGACCACTTTTCCCTCCTAGTCTGCTCTTTGTTTCCAAATCAGCACACTTGCATAGTGTTGTCTTACCATTCAGGCAAATTCTCTATCAGTTTTGCAGGCTTATTTTCTTTTACCTTCTCCTTAACTACCATTGTTCCTCAGAGTCCTGTTTCTCTCATGCTCCCTAGATGATCACGTCGTTCTGGTTGTTTCAGTTACCATCTATTTGATGACAACTCCCAAATCCACATTTCTAGGTCTAATCTGTCTACTGAATTCTGTTATCTATATAACATTACTGCTTATTAAACATCTTCACTTTAGATGACTCCCAGGCATCTCAAACACAGCATATCTTCAAGTGAAATAATGTAGCTTCTCAAATCTGTTCTTATTTAATTGGTTGTTGCAGTGAATAGCACCATTAACCACTCAGTTTCCCAAGTTGAACTTAAATATAATCTTTTATTCTTCCTGTCACTCTATTTTACACCAAATCAATGCTGAGTTTACCTCTTTTTTGGTCAATTACTTTCACTTCTTTCCATTCCCATTGTCAAAACCGCAGTCTTGTCTACCATTGTCTCCTCTGGGTTCCTTCAGCAGCCTCCTGTCCAGGCTTGCTGATTTAAGACCTTCTCCCTCAAATGCGTTCCCCATACAGTAGCCAGAGTGTCCCCTAATAAACACAAAATGATAAAAGACTGTCCCTTGCATGAAACCACTCAACTGATTACCGTTTCACCTAGGATAAAGTCCAGCTCTTTAAAGCGGCCCATATGTTCTAGACTCTACTATTGTTTCAGCCTGTATTTTAATCACCATCCCTCTCAAAGCCTACCCTGGGGGCCATCCTGAACATTTCTTTTTCCTGGAACAAGCCACTGTTTTGCCTTCATTCATTGCTTACTATTCTCTATGTCCAAAATATTGCTTCCCAGTCCTTCTCTGGTATATTTCCTAAACATCCTCATGGAGCCATTCCCTGTCCCCTACACCAGGGCCATTTGCTATTTGCATCTACAGCAGTCTGCACTTCCCTCATCACAGTTTATTACAACTACTAGTTTAATTGCTCTCCTGGCTGCATGACAGTAGAGAGAATTATCTTCCATATCCTAGTCACTATTCTCAGAACCTAGTAGACTGGCCACAGTGGGAATTCAGTAAGTGTTTGTTGGATGAATGGATGAATGAATGAATGAATGGCAGATACATCAATCATGTTTTGGATACATGCTTCAGTAAAAAGTCTGCTTCCTAGTTGATGCTGATCACTTAACCCTGTTCCTCTCAGGAGCAAGATGCAAGAAGGTCTTTTCATAGTAAAGGTTCAAAGTGTGTTTCCTTAAACTTTTTAGTCTTTGTAGAGCTTCCTCATAATTCTAGGAAGTCTACGACGCTCCTCATGTCTCATCCTCAAAGTGAAAAACATCACACCTGTTGTATCCTTTAGGTCAAAATTCCTTTTCTTTCTCTTCTTGTTACCAGCCCCCTAACCTTTTTCATTATTCTTACTACTTTGCACAACAATGTCTGCCTAGGCTTATTCCAGAACCACAGCTTCACCTAGAACCTGGGCTTCATCATCTGTATGGAATGTAACATTTAAATTGAAGAAAGATTATCACTTGCACTTTAGAAGAATCGCTAACATCTTCATCAGCAAGTATGAACATTTATTAAGCTTCTAATAGCTTTTCAAGACAGCAAAGTCTCAAGATTATAGAGGCCCAGTATTTGCCTCCCCAAGTGGTTCCAAACCCTATAGTCCTAAAGTTCTCCAAGGTATCTCAAATAATACCAAGAAGGCCCTTGGAATGGTATAGTAACATACTTTAAAAACAATCACTTGCTACATTCTAACCCTTTTAGGGCAATCTTCCTAAATTGCATTAAGATTGATAGGCTGGCCTAAGAGACATGAAAATGTACTAATCTACAAACTTGCAATTTATGAAGTTTACAGGAAGCTCATTTATAACCATAAGGAGTATTTATCATTCATTGACTCCAATCAACCAAGACTGGAGATTCCTTGAGGGTAAAGATCACTGCCCTATTTCTTATCAAGCTCACCTATCCTTCCTGCTCACTCCACATTCTAGCATCTTTGACAGTGCTTTCAGCAATATAGTAAGTTTAGTCTTCCCCACTAAATGGTAAGCTTAATAACAGAGACTAGGCATTCTATTTATTTCTTCTCCACATAAAAGTACCCAACATGGTAATCTGAATAAACTAGATGTCTGCATACTTTCTGACTGACTAGTGATAAATCTGTGACTATTGACTGGCACAGCCCTCTTCCAGTACACGTTCAGGGACCCTCACAGGAAGCTGTTATTTTCATATGTTCTATATTAGTGTGACTATAGCCTGAAGAGAAAACAATTTATAAACCAATCTCAATAATCACTAAAATGTACATATCCTTTGATAAACATCAATCATTCATAGAAATTTATTCTGGGCAAGAATTTCCACTAAAGGAAAAAGTAAGTAAGTGGATATTCTCTGAACCATATTTTAAAATTTTTATAATAGTACCTGTACAGATTCATTGTATAGCATAGCCAGCCCTTAATAAACCTTGTAACTGACATTGGTGATAAACTGTGAGGGCAGAGTTCTCAATGGAATTCTATTTATTTGTCCAATGTATGTATCAGAATCAGATGGCAATTGCCACTGAAAGTCTTTTGTATCCAGGTATTAAAGAAAAAACATAAAGCAATTCAAATTTTCTTTCTCTCAAAGGCCTTTCTTTCCACCAATCATCTCCCTTGAGTCTCTACTTTCCCATTCTCACTACATGTGCTCGACCATTTGTTTGCAGTCGTATGATCCTTGCTGGTCATTTTCTCCCTACAAATCTTATCCTGCCTTATTTAATTTTCTGTTCTAATTGGCTTTACTTTCTGTTCTCACATATACTCAACTATGAATAGTGACTACTCCTTACAAATAAGCCAGTCCCTTTCATAGAGTGATAACTGATGAGGAATTTCTACCTGAAACTCTGTAAGGACTTTTCCAATTACCAACAGCCAACTCAAGTATTGGATAATACTTGTAAGAGCTTCAGATTTTCTTTTTAAAAGTATGTGCAGATTGAACCTTTTGATGTGGGCAGTGACATGGATAAACTTTTCATTAAGCGATGTCTTCCAAAGAATATAAAGCAAAGCTGAGCACTGAGGATTTAATGTCCATTAAGTAATTTTCTTCACCAGGAATACAACTAAAGAGATTTTCCTTGTCTTTGACCAATGCTTCTGTCTGTCCCTTTGGACAGTGGGATTTTAATTAATTTTTCTCAGTGCTCAGATGCTCTTATGACTTAATGACTTGAAGAAAGTTAAATATTAAAATCAGGTAGCTGAGTTGAAAAGATCCCTTTGGTTAAATTTGTAAAAATAATTTGAAGCCTACTTTGCATTCCAATTTCACAGGTTGCTGAGACTATAATTCCTGACAATTATTATTAATTCACCTTCTGAGTATTGACATTTCTTTGTATTGTTGCACTGTACTTTTAAAAAGAACAATTCAAATTATTCTCTTTATGGACCAGGTTAAAAAAAAAATAACTGAAAGGATTACTAAGTGTCACATTATCTTGACAGAATAGTACATGATGTTTTTCTCTGGTTTTCAGAAAAGTATATGTAATATTCATAAGGTCTCTTTAATCTAAACTATTTTGTTTAGTTAGCAATTTCTCCACTTCTTAATACCACATATATTAACATAATCATGTAAAGATGAATAGTTTTAATAAAAACAATGTCAAGAAAAATAACACTATAATTAATACCATGATTTTAAATATCTTTCTTCTAAAAATGTTAAAGTATTATATATAATGTTAACTACCTTCATGAGGAGGTGGGGCTGCAAAATCAAACACTGACTGATTGTAGAATAAACTCAGCTTGTTTTTGCCTTTGTGTCATTGAATACCCTTCAAATGCTCCCCACTAGTCTGGCACTGGAGTTACTTCAACAACCCATAATATGGGGCTCATCTAACTTATACAACATTTTATTGTATTTTAAAGATGGGAATATTAAAATTTATAAAACAATATAAAATAATTTATGTACTTATAAAATTCCATACCCTCTTACATGACTGAGTTACAGTAATTAGATATGTGTTTGTCAGTCCAATGTGGGAACTCTGTAATGGTGGCTAATTATTGATTTATTGCTTGAGTTATTAAATATGGATGGCTCTTTGAAAAACCCCAAGTCAAAAATAAGAACTGAGTGAAGGGATGGGCTGAAACTTTAAAAGCATTCTCCACAAAGTACAATGATTATATATTTAATAAAATCAAAATATTTAATGATATTTCAAAATGTATTCAGGAAACCTGTACTTATTAGTAGTTCCCCTAAAACAAAAGGGCATTTATGGTCCTGTAGGAATACAATACCTATCCACTAAAAAATAGTTTTGCTGCCTTTCCTTTTCTCTCCCTTTCCCTCCTAAACAAGTCAGCCCCAAAGCACTTAGATGGAGCGGAACTAGGGACACATCAGTGTGGCAGGTCTGGGGAAGGTACTGTGGTGCCCGTGTGGAGTGTCACAGATGGGCCAGCATGAGGGAAGCACCCACACAAGGCGTAGCCCAGTGTGGGGTGTCGGAGCCTGGGGTGGGGGGAGGTAGCACACACTGGGAGACCGTGTGTAGTGCTGGAGACCAAGCAGGGCGGGGAGGGCATCTCTGCAGGGTTGGACAGACTGGCAGCAATGGCTGTTCAAGACTGGCTACATACAAGGAGCTTGATCAAATAATAGAGTAAGAATAACAGGAATCAGGTATCTCACTGTAAGAGAGAGGAATTACAGATGTTAAAAAGCAAAAAATTAGAAGGGATTCCCGTGTTTTGTTGTAATTGAAGGTATTAGTATGAACTCATGTCTTTTTTTCTGTATTATTTGATTGAGGTATAATTGACATATTAGTTTCAGGTGCACATGATTTTATATTTACATGTATTGCAAAATGATCACTAGAATAAGCTAACATCCTCACGGGTTTCAAGATATATAGGTAGATATGAATTAAATACAGACAGTCTTAGGTGTATGCATGAATATGAAATACATGCTCTGTCCACTCAGAGGGCCTGGGAGCAGTGACAATCCCATTAGCAAAGAGCTCTCGAATCTTTGTTTCTAAATACCGCTATTCTGGGGCTAGTGCAGAGAAATTATAAATTGACCCTGAAACATCTTATTTGCCAGAAAGTAAAGAATTGCTCAAAGAATGATGAGGATATTCCAAAAAAACACAGAAGACAGCTTGCAGGGGCTCCAGTGAACAGCCAAAACTAGGACAAGTTGAGGATCAAAACAAATGATAATCATAACAGATTACAATTCACTGATTACAGCAGAAACCCATGAGTCTATAGTGACATTAATAAATAGATAATCGAGAGTGTGATAATGAAAGGGACAATCATAAAATCCCAAAGTATCTCCCCACAATATACATTAATTACACAGGGAGAAGCCTGGCGGCCACTAATTTATGTCCCACAAGCAATGGGACCAATCAAAATTGTGTGCCATCTAAGAGCACGCAATGAGAAGAGCTTTCTCGTGTGTTATTTAGATTTATGTTGGGTGTCTATCACTGGCCAATTTAAAGAAACATAATAGTCATGGTTAAAAGTCAGCGTTGAAGTTCATGGATAATGGTGTCCTTTGCAACTCTTTAAACCTAAAATGAAGAATTTTAAACTTAACTTAGAAGTATACATGGACAGACCTCACTTTTCAAAATACTTTCAGGAAGTTCACACGCAAAATGTTTGAAGACCTCCATTCTGGCCCTGTGTTTTGTAAGTGTGGTCCTGGGCAGCAATGACAGGACCATCCACTCCCTTCTTCGCCTACAGAAACAGAAGTTGTGGCACACTTCTTTATTCTCCATCTCATCCTTTGTCTTCCTCTATCCCAGAGTTCTAAGGAGAGAATGTAAATATTTTGTACCCTGTAACATGATTGATTGAGGAAGCATTACCCACCCAGGGGTATATGAATCTCTTCAGGGGCTATGTGAATCTCTTACAACTTTACATATATTATGAGGATTTGTGCATTTGTTTTACTGGGAAAGGGAATCAAAACCCTTAAACTTTCAGTGTGTGTGACCCAATAAAGGCTGTGAATCCCTGCTGGTGAAGTAAATTCAACACCAAATGCTTATAGGTGATTCTTCATTTCTGAAAGTGGAAGGCCATTCAAAGCACAGTATGGGCACATTCCAGGTACTTAATAAACCTTTGTCAAGTAAGTGTTCCAGGAGCCAAGTGAATTTTTGGGTGTCACAGGAACTTGGCAGGTAACAGAGAAGAGGATGGTAGAAAGTGGTATGGGAGAGTGCCATAAAATTCAAACAAGGCACATTATGACACCAAGGCCCGCTGGAATGGGTTGGGAGGAAAGCTGCTGTCCTAATGGTAATGGTGCTTCCTGGGTGAGATGGACAAATAATTTCACAAATAAATGCATAATGACAAATCAGGACTTAAGTACAGTGAAGCCAAATTAGGGGATGTGATGACAGCATATAAGGAAGAGGAATAATTTACATGGGAGGGGTCAGATAGGATGTCTGGAGAGAGGTGACATTTGATCTGAGATCCAGGTGCTCTCTGTACTTAGCAAAGTGATGGTTATGGAGAAAAGCAGTCAAGGCCAGGGCATAGCCCAGGGGAGGGGAAGGGGCTCATGTGAAAAAGAGCTTAGTGCAGTCAGGGAATGGAAGAAGGCCCCTGTGGCACAGTTCTAATAAACCCACAAGATGGAGCAGCTCCCACAGAAATCATGTTGACTGCAAGATTTTGAACATTATTCTCACTCTGAGAACAAAGTTCGGAGACAACTGAAGAATTTAAGCAGAGAACAACATGACCAGGCCTGAGTTTTGGTTTCTGAGCATGCACCACATGTGTTGATAAGAAATTCCTGGAAATACAGAGAGACGGATAGGACTTCTACTTTCATTGGTCTTTACCAAGATGCTACGAGTACTTACTATGTAGAATGACACTATGCCCTCACTTGGTCCCTATGGTCCAAGAAGGAATAGCAGGTTGATGATGGTAGGCAGTTTATCATTTTCTATGAAAATCAAGGGAAAAAGTTTTACAGCTTTCCGGGCTAATTAAATCCATCTCTGATCAGGTGCATCACCAGTATAGCTGTCAGTGCAAGTTACAGAGGAGCAGCTGGAGAGATTTAGAGTGCAAAATGGACGATGAGAAGAGGGTAATAAAGGAGTGAGAAAAGAACAAGTCTTCATTTTGTTGCTCTTTGTTGCTGCACTTTCAGAGGTTAATGTATTTAACTGAAAATATGCTCCATCAGTTAAAAAGTATTGTATTTAAACTCTGCATAATGGAAAGTGGAAGAAAATATTCAATATGATCTGAGCAGATCCAGGAAAATTGTATTGCCAGCTTCTTTTTCAAAGGGGAAATTGTTTCCAGAAATTTCTCACAGACAAATTCAACCATGTCCAGTTGCATGGGTGTGGGGGGTCGACATTTACAGAAATCCTCTCAACTAACTGAGGATCCGTAGATAGCTGTTCACTTTGACACACTAGGTGAAATGCAGACGTAGTAATAGCAATATAAAGCTCCAAGATATTCGCCAAGAATTGCTCCAAACAGGGGAAAGAATAAGTAATGTGATTGTACACATTTATTTCAGCGCTTTTGCAATTTGCCTTTTACTCCTTTTTTCCCCTAACTCCTTGAAATGATAACAATTAAGGATAATACAATTGCCAGGAGGTAAAACACAAGCTGTATAATTAGCACAGAAGCAGTAAGTTTGTTTTAAAAAGGGTTACTGCCAGAGATTCTTAGTCTATATTCTATAATATAGTCTCTGATCTATATTCTGATCTAAGTCCATAGCTGCACTGTCCACTGCAGTGGCCTCTGTCATTCTGGCTATTGAGCACTTCGAACACGGCCAGTCTGATCTAAGATGTGCTGTGAGTGCAAAATACACACTTACACACTAGATACTGAAATTCTGCTACAAAAATTATATCCATCTTAAGTTTTGCCTCATTTGGCATTTATATATCAAAATGAGAATAGTTTAGATATATTGGATTAAACAAAATATATAATTAATTTCATTGGTTTCCTTTTAGTCTTTTAATGAGGCTATTAGAAAATTTGGAAGTTATATATGTGGTTTGCATTTGCATTTTGCATTCTATTTCCGCTAGACAGCCTGGCTCATAGAATGCCCTTTCATTGCTGTCTTTAAACTGGATTACAAAGAACCACTTTTATTCTTTAATGAATATGTAAAAAACATATTTTCAGGAAAAGGCCTCATATATTTTTGGAAAATAATGCAAATCCAGAAAATTTCCCCCCTGCTCCCTATCAACAAGTGAAAGTAGCAGAGGGGGTCTAATCGTGGAGAGGGGCTCTAACCATGCAGTGCTCACTGCAAAGCAAGTAGCTGCCCTTCCCAAGCCCACTATAGCACTGCCAGATCAGTTCTACAGAAATGCTCTTCATGGTGTGGGACATGATCTATCTCACTGTATTTCAACTAATTTGGCTAAACCATAATGAGGCTGCCTAAGAAACAGGAAGAAATGACAGAAAATAAAAGAAAGGGCAGGGGAAATAATAAAGACGTGGCTAGCCTCTCAACCCAGCAGAGTGCAGGGGCTCACCGTGAGCCCTGTTCATTCGTACAGATCAGAAATGCTGCAAAGCTGTCTCCCCAGCTGTGTTCACTGATGGCTTATGGATTTAGAGTTTAGGGAAAAACCACTGAATGCAAGAATAATGAACAGTGAACGCATCCATTGTAAAAGGAAAGCCAAGAGCTATACTTCACTATTCCTTCTGCAAATGCTTCTAAACAGTATCTGGAAAGGCAACATGATGGCACAAACCCCCTAGCCTGCGGCAGCTGGAGCTGTCCAAGGCATCTACTCACACATTTAAAAAGTAGGAACTCTATCAAGAGAGAACATGAAGTGGAAACCTTTCTCTTCCACTGCTAATCTCCTTGGGCAGGCTGTTTTTCATATATAGCACTTATTGTACCATCTTATGCTTTAGGGAACACAATTTGACCTATTTTTGTATCTATTTAACAGAAGGCTGTGTTGTTATGGTTTTCTATTATACTCTGGTTGTTTTATGAAGCCTGCATTATATCAAGTACCAAAGGGGCAAAGAAAAATCAGGAAGGTGAGAAAAGGCAGGGCAAAAGCAAGTATCTCCAAGTATCTTGCCAGAGGTACTTATTGTTTCTGATCTGATATTGACTAAAGTAAGTCCAGCTTCATTATCATTAACACCAAACAAATGCTCAGAGACAGAGAGCAAGATGAACTTTTGCGGGGATCGGATCTGAACATTTTCCAGGCTCATAACAAAGCTCTCAAAAGATTTAACTGTTCCCAAGTTCCCCTCTCACTAGCCACCTTATCTTCTTTTCCTTCAAATGTAAAAGCTAGTTGCCTCTGCATTTTGAATAGTGAAAGATAGAAATTTACAGGGAAAGAAAAAAGAAGAGGGAATTAACCAATTCATTTTGCTCTAGTTTAAAAGTCTCTTTAAACTGCCAGACTGTCCCATAGGGGACAAGCTATACATATGATTGTTTTGTGTGACAAAATACCCAGATACCTGAGAGCTTTAGTATAGACAAGGATATCATGCTATTCATGGATGTCGTGTGTGGACAAATGAAATGTATCTGGAAGAGTAAGGCTGTGAAGTAGACTAGACCTCTGAAGATGTTTCTGCTCAGCTGGCAGTGTCAAATTAGGGATGCCTACAAAGACCCACAAACAGACAACAGCAGGAATGTGTTATGCATAGAATATTGATCAAATATTAAATTCTAGAACTTTGACATTTCCCAAGAGCTTTGAAATAATGCCTTTGGGTTATGAGCTTTCAACTGACAGAACCTAGACTTTTGGTCAAAAGAACTAGGGTTTATTTGGCAAGGTAGGGATTCCAGAGGCAGCTTCACATTTATATTTCTAACACTTCTAATTGAAGAAAGTATTATTTTATGAGGTCCAGCTTTAGCATTTTACTATTTAACCATAACCACCATTTATAATAATTCCGTAGCTTCCAACACTTGTAAAATTGGAATAACTTTTTTTGTAAAGTTGAATCTGCTTATTTAAATTAGAACAGTGCACTAACTTGGGCATTTTCCATTAGTCCTCCTTCAAAAAAGCCATAGAATGATGGCATCACCTCCCACTGCACAAAAACAACTGCATGAAGCACATGAGCTTTCCCACTGGTCAGAAGTAGGATAACAAAACAAATTTCATCTATTTTGGATATAAAACTATATAAAACTTTTTCATTTTTGATAGGCTTTAAGTACATGGTATCTCAAAGCCAGGCACACTTCTAACAAGCATGTGTTCCCAAGTATTTCCCTCTCAAATTAGAAAAAATGATACAGACTTTATTTTACATGTAACCATATTAATGTAGCACAATATAAAAGTATCTAATTTAGCACTCGAGTGCCAATAATGGAATCAGTGTTTCAAGAACCTTTTACATTTAAGATTGTGGAAGGGAGGGGAGAAATACTGCTTCTTAAAGGTGCTCATTCAGAATTCTCATGTGAGTCAAACCAAATTGCAGACACACCATTTCCAATAAAGAACACTCCTGCTAAGTTCCAGTAGGAGGAGAAAACCATGCTATTTCAAATTAACAACTGTTCTGAAGCCAGCAATTCTGACCAAATGTTTTCTAATTAGAAAAACAAACAGTAGATTATCTAGCATGATACAATGGAGGTAACTATATTTTCTAATGAGAGATCTTGGAAAACATACCGATTCTTCTTTTAGAACTCCATGTTGAATGAATTTCATGTTAAGAAAATTTCTCTAAGCTGCCTCATCACTTCATCCGACATTTGTAATATGTGCTGTTCTCTAGAAATGGTCAGTTGTATTCAAGTCACCCTGCCTGCCTGAATTTGTCTTGACTCATGCATATATTTTACTTTTCAAATCAAGTAAGTGCCCTTCAAACCAGCAAATTTGCAATTTTACATAGTTTTAAATTTTTATAAATATTAAAATCTTATGGAAAATGCTCCAAATGCTTAAAATGGAATCAACTGCTATAAGCAATATTTCACATGGGGTGGGGTTGGGGGGAGTTCTCTTTCATGTAACAGTAGGGAATAAACAAAGACCAATTATTTTCAAAGAAAAAGCAAACAACAGAATAATACAAAAGTATTAATATAAAAAGAATTATTAAAAGGTTTAATATTAATTTAAAATATTAAAGTATTCATTCAACACAAAAAAGTTTTAATACAAAGTATTTAATATAATTAAATATTTTAAAATATGAATTAAAATTGCCAAGAAGCTTCCTGTCCTAAAACCATCACACCAGAAATAAAAATGAAATTTTCCTGACATTTTTTTCCAGCCAGAGACTAAATTTTTGAACTAGTTCCTAACTTGATAGTATCAAACTCTGTACTGCATCTTAGTTATTGCTCAAGATTTTTTACTAAAACATGAATAGTTTTAGCCTATTGAAAATTCTAAGTAGCTTATATGTCAAGCTATTTAATTATGAAATTAATCATCTCTTGAATATTATAATTTCTTTTGCATCTGGAAGCTATGGAATGAATACAAGTCACCAGTGTTAAATATAATTTGGTTCTACTGAAAATGTAAAAAAGTGGAACAAAATTAAAATCTTATTTCTGATTTGACGGTAGAAAAAATTCCTTTCTCTTTTATCACTGAAGAAGTAAGTACAAGATATGCTAGTATTGAAAATAGGTATGAAAAAGAAACTCACTGTGCTGTTTTAGATCTCTCCAGATTTTTCTGAATTCTGAATTCTACCCCTACCTCTGAGTTCAGAATCATTTTATTGGTACAGTTTTTTATTCATTCAATTCAACAACTATTTATTAAATGCCTATTATATGCCAAGCACTGTTTTACCTGATTTTGATGAAGTAAAATAGCAAAAATTCCTTCCACTATGAACCATCTATGCAGGGGAGCATTTTAAATTGAAGAAGTTAAAAGTTACAATATTTATAATTTTGATTAGTTTACTTGTACAGGGAAGATTTTTTATCCTATAAAGTTGTTTCTGGAATGGCAAATTGTTCCTATCACTAAAAACATGTTGTTTTAAGCAAAAAAAAACTTGAAGATATTAGGTAGTGAGCCAGGTAGCTGTCTTGGAAAACAGCATGACTCTGACGGAGGGAACAGTCTATGCAAAGGCACTGGGGCAGGGCTCTGCTGAGGGTGGGGAGGGGCAGCAAGTGAGTAGTGTGGCTGGAGCTCAGGGAGCCAGGGGAAAGAGGATAGTAGGGGAAGAGTTTGTGGTAGCCAGAGTGAAATTGTAGAGAGCATCTTATGCCACTATACAGACTTTAACTTTTACTCTCAGAATGATGGACAGACATCAGGAAACTTCTAAGCAGAGAAATGATATGATATTACTTGTTTCAAAGGATTATTCTGGCATCTTGGTTGAGGACAGACTTTACATAGAGTGCAGGTGAAAGCAGGGAGACGGGTGAGGAGGCTTTTGGAATAATCTGGGCATGAGCCAGGGGTGGCATGGACAAGGTGATGAGTAGGTGAGATGTGGATGGATTCTGGATACATTTTCAGATCAAGGCCATAGGACTGAATGTAAAACAGGAAAGAAAAAGGGAAGTCAGGGATGTCACCTTTTCTATGCAATTTTCTCCAATTCGCCCAAGGAGATTTAGTAATTCCCTTTCTTCATACCATGGCATACAAAGCATCTTCTTTAGAATTCTATCACAGTACCTACCCTGTAGTGATTATTAGTACATGCTTTATAACCCCACCAAACTATAAACTTCTGTTTGAGGGCAAATGCCGTCACTTTTTTATACCTCTATTCCCAATACCTAGCAAAATGCCTGACACATCGTGGGCAATCAAAACATGCTTGACAAACAGATCAATGAGCACGTATGGAATGGCACGTGCGGGCGGCAAACAGGCAGACTTGCATATAAGAAACAGTGCTCAGCGAGATCCCTCTTCCTCCTGTGCTCAAACATAGGCCGTACTGCTTTTTGGTTAACCCACATTTGTGACAAAGTTTTCATGTTGCAGTCCTGTGGCTTCAAAATAGGAAAACACTTTTTATCCCGCCCTGCTTGCCTATGTCCTTCTAGCCCTTATTACTCATTCGGGAACGTGTATTGGACACAAAACAGTGGTCATTGAACCAAATTTATATTTAGGCTAAACCTGCCCAACAGGCTCTTTAAGGCATGGTAGAAATGACCCAAACTGGAGTAAAGATGAATATATACATATAAAACACTAGATGGCATAAAAATACCCTCACTAAAAGAAATACCTCAACTCCTCACAAATATACACCAGGAAACTGAAGGAGCCATCGACATATTACAAGCCTTGGCATCTGTGAAAAGTACCATGAAAAATATCATTATACATTGCTTCCAGTTGCAGAAATGAACTCCTTTGTGTAGTAAGATTTCCCAGTATGACTGATTATTTACCTAGCTTTGAGGCAGTATTTCAAATAAACATTTTTTTCAAAAGATAACTAGGTACTTGTTGATACAGACAGATTATGAAAATAGCAAAGCCAGAGTGGATGAGCAACTATGAGTAGCAGGGATAAACATTTATGAGATCTGGAAAGCTTTCTGCTGTTTTTTTTTTCTTTTTTTAGTGAAAAAATAACCCAGACATTTCAAGTCTTCTGAGCAGCCTGGTGTTCTGGAGCTAGAGTTTATCCTTAGAGTTGGACCCTGTTCATTACAAAATGACTGCTTTAGTCAGCTTGTTTGTTAGTTGGTTGGTTTTATTTAATCAGACATGTAAGTCAAGCACCTATCCACAGTTCTTAGGGACAATCTGACCTGAGGAAGCAATCCAAACAGAGCTCTTTCAGACTAAGATATCCAGTATCACGTTTAATAATTTAAACTGCTATCTCCATTTGGGGGGGAGTATATTTGCATTTATTGTATATATATGTGTGTGTGTATGTGTGTCTAATATGCATAAGTAAAAACATGTATAAACATATATGTAGCATATAGTATATATTGTATTATTGTATCAGCTGCTTTTTTACTGGTTTGGTCCCTGCACTCAGGAAAGGCAGTACCTAATAGAATGAACTCATCTAGAGTGATAAGAAGATCGCTGCAATATGCCACCAAGCCAGGGTTTAAGGAGTGAGATGGCCTTTGAGAAGAAGACCAGTGGACTCCAGGAGCAAGGTAGTTTGATTACCCAGCATAAAGCTTTCCATTTCTGCTTTGTAATTCCTTTAAGTTACCCTCAAGCCTTCCACAGAGTTATAAATTGTTGCAGCCTCATATTAGCTGTGTTCAAGGGAATAAAGTGAGGAATCCATATCTGTGATTAGAGTAAAGGGGTCCCAGAGAGAGCTTCGCAGTCTTAATATGGCCAGGTGCAAAAAGCACTCTAGAGCTGCAGTCTGGAGTGACAACAAGTGCACTAGGGATGGATTTGCAGAATGTATAAGAAACTAGTCTGTCTTTGAGTTGAGATGAAAGATTTGGCCAAGTTCAGAATAAAGTATACCAGATATGTCTTGCATAATATGATCTTGCATAATATAATTTTCACCTTATAGTCATAATCTAATGTAGAGTTTATACTATGATAATTATAATATTTGTAGAAACTAGTTTGTAATTACAGCTCCTTAGAATATTAGGTTGAATCGTATGAAGTTGTGATTCTTAAGTAAAACATAGTTGAATATCCTCAGTGTCACAAAGTTCAACCTAATAAATTTCAAAAATAATATTATACAAGAATATCCTACTCTTTTATATCTGTGGCTACTGTAGCTTTATGCATTGGTTTTATGAAACTTAACATCAGTTCAAGATTCTGGAAGGTTTACAGATAAAACAGATTGATATCATTGGATCCCATCCCGAATAAGTATATAATCCTGAAGGAGAGCAGAGTCTGCTCTTTTTACAGGAACAGGAATATCTGGTCCCTGTACAATTTAAAGTCCACCTATAATTTCCTTAAAAATCAGGCTGCTCTATTTTACTTCAACTCTTACCTTGATGCCTCTATTTTAATAAAGCCTTTAACAAATCTTAAATAAGATAAATACAGGTAATATAATACCTCGAATATTATAAATTCAGATAACATATCTTATTAACCCATCAGAGATTTGGTAACTAATACAAAACTCACCAAATACGAGCATGGCACATAAATTCAAATCTCCCAAATTATCATGATAATTATTATTTTAACTCTTGAATTAGAGCAACAATATTTGTTTTACTGGGTTGTCAGGTTAGAGGAGGTTATGATCTAGGACAAACTTCTTAGTGGTGTTAAAGCAGCAAGGGTTAACTCCTCACCTATGCTGACTGGCCTTGAGATGTCAGCCATGGGTTCTTCTCCTTGTGGTTACTCAGGAAGCCAGGCTGACACAGCACCATGATCTCCTATGGCCACTATGCCAGGGGCAAGTAAGCACTTGAAGGGCTCAAGGGCAATTAAATCCTCCCATTCTGCTCACATGGGTTCTGTCCACAACTCATGGGCCAGAACTTTTCACAGAACTCACTAACCACAAGGGGAAAAGGAAGTGCAATCCTGACATGTGTCTGAAAGAGGGACAAATGAAAATATTTCATGAATAGCACTGATGACTGACATTTTTACTGGAGGAAAAACACGGGCTCTTCTTTGTTCAGAAATAGGAGATGTTCTGTATCTGCGGGATTGTTGTGCACATGTGTGCATAAGCGCACGCACACACACATATTAACTGGAAACCATTCTTTGGGTTCAAATCAAGTTTGAGGCAGAAGAACTAAATTCCCTTACTATAATTAGGATATCATCCACTAAACACTAAACAAATCACCATACTTTATTGCAAAAAATGGTCAAATAACCTTTGATTAAACCTCAAAGTGTCCCTCAACTCAGCTCCAACCAACCACGAACTAATATTACAAAAAAAAAAAAAAGAATCTGAAGGGGAACTAAAAACCAATGAATTTTATTGGTCCATCTTGAAAACACACTTGTGTTCTCAGCAAACATAAGTTTGATGTTTTGCAAAGTGTGATTGATTTTAGCTCTGAACACATGAGCACAAAACTTTGGTTTGATGAAGGAAGTCCAAAAACAATTTTGAAAGCAGGGTCCATGGTGACCACATGGTAACACAAATTCTCAAAACAGATTACAAAATCAAAACTGTTAAAAGGGATAGTAACATTGTATCTTAATGTATTAGATTAGATCCTATAATGTGCTCTCTAGCTAAAGGAAATGAAGTTACTTATAAAGTGCCTTCAGGCAAAAACTATTAACTTATTTTCTTATTATGTGCACATTAATAGGAAAAATTACTCTGAATTTCCATTACCTGGTGACATTCTATGAAGTATCTGAAGCAAAGAGAAGTTATAATTTATAAACAGTGAGGGCTCAATCTAAAATTTTAAAAAAAGGAATCTTCCTACATGTTTTTATTTTTTAAAGTAACAATTGTGCTACTGTCTCTCTGTTCAATAAAAGGAAAAATACAAATGGATTCTACCTCAGTTCATAAGTCAGGACACCAGAAAAATCTGTGGCTTTAATTCAAGAAAAGAATTAAGATAACAGTAATTTGAGAAGATTTAATGAATGTTTAATGCAAAAACTGGTTTTCAGGCCATAGAACATCCAACATACTTGAAATTCCTGTACCTACTTTTTTTCTAGGGCTATTCTGGACTCTGGGTTTGTGATTAAATTCTAGCAATATATATGCCCTGAATGTTTTCTTATCTTTTCTTTTGTGTTTACTTATTATTGCAACAGATAAGACAGATATTTAGACATATGGGCATTCACAGCATTTTATACTCTACATAGAACAATATATGATGGTGTATAGATGATAGCCGAAGAACTTTACAGGATTACTTGATTTGGGGCAATAATTTGATATGAATTTCTTCAGAAAACCATGAGGAAAAGAAGAAACACTTAGTAAGCATTTAGCCATGTCCCCCACTCTTCTGACTGAACCTTTACAGCAGCCTCAAAAAGAGGTTAAATCTCACTTTATAAGAAAATGGATAGATTAGGTATTTTGGTGAGGTTTGCAGAGCTAGCAAACACTTAAGATAGAATTAAATCTAAGTTTTAGCCCAGACACTTTTTAGAAATCATATGAATCATTTCCATTCCTTTAAAAGAATGTCCCATCTTTAGGTTTCAGAATTTCACTGATCTATACCATAATCTCCCTTTCTCTTTACTGCCCACAGCTAATGGGTTAACAAATCCTATTCCTCCTATCCTCAAAGTAATTTTGAACTCCATGCTTCCATCTGTATCCCGCTGCCACCACAGACTCTTCCTTCCATTTTACCTGGATTCCTGCAATAATTTCTCCCAACTGATTCCCCCGTACCCAGCTGGTTCTTCCTGTTCCTCACATTCCTCCATGTTGACAAGATCATTCATTCCACTTACTTAAAGTTCTCCAGTGGCTCCCTCAGGTTTTCAAAATAAAGTTTAACCTATTTTAAGTGGTATATAAACTCTCATGTTAAAAGCACTTCCCCATAAGAAATAATGAAGAAGTGTTCCACTGCAACCTGCCCAGAGCTCAGGCTGCAAGTGCTCTTTAATCTCCCATCTCCAGACACTCCCATCTCCAGTCCCAGCTCTTTCACTGAAGGGAAGCATCACCACTGTGAATAAAGTTGAAAGACCAGCAGCAGAAAACTATGTCCCTCCATATTCTCAGGTCCCTTTATAATGCTGAAGCCAAATATAAGTCCCAGGAACAATCTTCCAAGGCTTCTTGGCAGTAGGACTTTCCAATCAAAGTGAGTTTTCTTAATAGGATGTAAGGCAATTTACTAAAGGGAGTGTCTCCATTTTTCTGAACATCTCCAACAACTAAACAAGTGACACTGATAAAAATGCTTGGCTGTCTGCTCCCTGTGGCCAGCTGTAGTCCCACATGGTCTGACAACACTGGCATTCTCTGGAAGGGGTTGTGGTGGGATCTGTCTCACATAAGAACAGGAACATTCCAGAAACTGTAGCACATGGACATCACTACAAGAGCTATATAGAAATCACAGCCCTTTCTAAGAACATATGTAGTAGCAATGAGAACTACATCTATAGATAGTAAGGCACTATTTCCTGCTTGCTTAGGAATTAACCTTCTGGCTTTTGTGATCACATCTTTTATTATACCTGCTTCAGATATCAGTATTATTGTATTATCCAGAATACCTAAATAATCTTTTTTTCTAAATGCCAACACTTCCTCAAAAGAGGGTACATGGTTTTATAAACAAAGATCATCAGTCATACCAATTCTTACAGTTGAACATGACCTGCTCTCCATTAAAGCTTAAAAAATAATGAAACAAATAAACACTACCAGAAATTTGTATGTCTCCATGGAAAAATTTTGAGGTCATTATAATTTTCCTTGAGAAATGCAGATCAACTATAATTATACATGACGTTTCTGAAACAATGCAGTGTTGTTTCAACTAACCATTTCCTCTTCAAATATTTCAAATGGATTAGTTATACTAATATGTTTTATTTCAGCATATGTATCAAAAACTATTTTTCCTTACTTCTAAATGCAATATTTTCATTAAAATTAGCCTTCATTGGAAACAAAATATACTTTAACATAAAATAACAAAAATAAGGCCATACATTATTAGATCTATATGTTTATTCTTAACTGATATGGTTCAAGAATAGCTGTTTTTGAAAAATAATATATGACTGAGGCTTAATCTTAGCCAAAATCCTTCATTCAGGTAAAAGTGTGTGCTTTGGTATTCACAGGAAAATCTCATGCTACATATTATTGTGTACTTTTTATATTCTGTACTAGTTACATTTTTTAATAGAGAGGATTCAAGTTATTGAAATATTTCACATTTTTCTTCATCAAAATTGAAAACTAGAAATAACCTATTGCTTCTGAACATAGGACATTTTTAAAGGACCATCAGGAATGGTTTAGGTAGAGAAGGTAAGGGATACCTAGTGAAGTTACCCGGCATCGTTCATCTTTGTAACAATGACAACTAGAATGAATTTAGCAGGTTTTTATTTGATTATGCCCCTTTGTGAGCTACTTCAAAACAAAAATTATCTAATAATCTTTTTTCCATTGCTGCAGACATTTTTGTAGTACTGCATGTATAAAAATTCTGGCCCTGACCATCTATAGATAAGTTATAAATTGTCTTTCCCTTTCTTCGCATTCTCTTTTGAATTTGTGACCCAATTTTGCCATTTTCCTAAATTGCATTATAACTAAGTTAGAAAACATACATCTGCTCAAAATGACAGTTGCATTTCAGCAGGCTCAACTGTCGGGAGCAGCTGCAGCTTCCCCTCCAGAGGGTTGGCGTACAGCTCTACTCAGGGCCTTGACTCACAGGAGCTTTTCACAGAGACAGGAATTACATGTTACTCAAAAGGTTAGGTAGAAGCTATAAAACTTCCCGTAAGAAAAAAAATAGTTTACTACTTTTCAGTGTTAAATAGCATGAAAACACAATGGTGCATTTCATGTTTTTAGTTGAGAATCATGAAGATCACTTATAAGAATGCAAACAGATTTGTTTTTCATACTATATAAGCTAGTAAATATAGCAATTTAAATTTATTTCAAAAGACAGTGGTACAACTTGAATTGTATACTCCAAAAATTCAAATGTTGAAGCCTGAACCCCCAATATGACTATATGTGGAAGCAGAGTCTTTAAGGAGGTAATGAAGTGTAAATCAGGTCATGAGAGAGGAGCCCTAATCCATAGAACTGGTGCTCTTAGAAGAAGAGCTCTCTCATTCCACACATGTGTACAGTGAGAAGGTACCATCTGCAAGCTAAGGAGAAAGATCTCACCAGAAACCAACCTGGCTGGCACCTTAATCTTGGACTTCCAGCCTTCTGAATTGTGAGGAAAAAGTAATTCTATTGATTAAGCTGCCCAGTCTGTTGTAAGTTGTTATGACAGCCTGAGCAGACTAATATAGATGGTTACCTTGTGACTCTGGAAGAGTGTATTAATGCTTTGCAACAGCTAGTCCTATTATAAAATATGGATTTTAATATGTCCTATTTTAATATGGATTTTTAAATATTCATCTATACCAATTAAGATATTAATTCTATACCAGTGTCATAAGGACAAAATTTCCCATTTTTCTATATATGTCTCCATGGCTTTCAGACTTTTGATTGTGATCTGCAATATTAGAATATATATATGCATGTATGTATACAATATATAACATGTTTATAATATATATATGTGTGTGTATGTGTGTGTATATATACACATATATATATTTTACAAAACAATAGTTTTTCTAACTATAGAAGATATGTTCTGTTCCAATTGTATTTTATTTAAAAAACAAATGCTTGTGCAGCAAAGGAAACCATCAAAAAAATGAAAAGGAATTCCACTGAATGAGAGAATATATTTACAAGTAATACATTCAATAAGGGATTGATATCTAACATATATAAAGAACTCATACAACTCAACACAAAAACCACAAATAATCCAATTAAAAAATGGGCAGAGGACCTAAATGGACAATTATCCAAAGAAGACGTCAGATGGACAACAGAGACAGTGAAGAGACGCTCAACATCACAAATTATCCTGGAAATGTAAATCAAAAAAATCAAAACCACAGTGAGATATCATCTCGTGTCAGAATGGCTAGTATCAAAAAGACAAGAAATAGGTTAGAGAGAATGTAGAGAAAAGGGAACCCTTGTGCACTGTTGTTGGGAATGTAAAATGCTGCAGCCACTATGGAAAACAGTATGGTGGATCCTCAAGAAATTAAAAATAGAAATTCTATACAATACAGTAATTCCACTTATGGGAATTTACCCAAAGAAAACAAAATCACTAATTTGAAAGATATATGCACCCTTATGTATATTTCAGCATTATTTATGATAGCTAAGATATGGAAGCAACCTAAGTGTCTGTCAATAGATGAATGGATAAAGAAGATGTGGTACATAAATACAGCGGAGTATTTCTCAGCCATAAAAAAGAAGGAAAACTTGAAATTTGACATGATGGACCTAGAGGACATTATGCTATGTGAAATAAGTCAGAGCAGGACAATACTATATGATTTCACTTATATGTGGAATCTAAAAAGTAAAGCACACAAATAAAACAGAAATGGACTCATAAACACAGAGAACACACTGCTGGTTGCCTTAGGGGAGGGAGATAGTGGGAAGGGTGACATAGATGAAGTAAATAAAAAGGTACAGATTTCCAATTATAAAATAAATTAAGCCATGGGAATGAAAAGTACAGCATAGAGAATATAGTAAAAATAAATAAATACTTGTATGTGTGTTTTTAAAATGCATTTGAAAGCCAATTTATGGCTAGACATTTGAGAAATTCTCTTTTTAGCTACATTATCGAAAACATTTCCTAGTTACAATTTCTTTTTTCCCTTATCATCTCAAGATAATTTAAAGTACACTGAAGTTAAAATAAGCACAATATATTCTCAATTCCTTTCTCTCTCTCTCTCACACACACACACAATGAATCTAAGTTTAAGGCAAATCAATCAGTGCTCAAAGAACTTTTCACATGATTTAAACTAGAATGTCAAACATATTGTCTTGCTGACTTATTTATAATAAATATATTTTGGTTTTATGGTACAACTAAGATATGATTAATGCATACAGATGGAGTGTGTGAACTCTCAATTGAGAAACATGGTATGCATGAAGGGAAATGCTGGACAACTCATACTCTTTCTAATTACCATAGGCACCTTGGGTATTAATGAGGAGTTATATAACTTGATGAGTTTCAAAAAAAATATGTGGAGAGATAAATTAATTTTATCATTTCCTATCTTATTCATTTTCTTTTGGTAATATGTTTAAATAACTATGTTTCTTTTTTAATCAATCAATGATCTTGACATGAGTTTCTTGACCAATGAATATCAGTGATATGGAGGGATAATTAATTAAAGGCAGACAATGGGTACTATAGTAGCAGGTTTTATAGGTTTATTGTTCTCTGAAAACATAAGTAAAGTTGGCTAAGACCTAAACGCAAAACATACATAAGTCATCATAAACACTATTGGGTCACACTCAAGCTAATAGTAATTCTGGACCTGTAAATATGAAATCAAAATTCAACTTCCTATCTATAAAATTTTTAAATCAAGATTTAAATTTCAAATTTTTCAGAATTTCATGGGTTAAAATTCTAATGTTCATTTCTATATCTATAGCCTAAAATAGGTAAAAGGATATCCTTTTGAACAGCTATCAGCTGTACACAGGGAAACCGGCTGTAATACATACAGCTTTGGAACATGTATGTGTGTGTATGTGCACTCCCACACATCTGTAGAGGCATAAGGAAAAAGGAAATAATTCAACATTATATATTCATTTTTTCATGCTACTGATATTGTCACACAAATATTTTCTATTGCATTTTCCTTTACAGAATAAGATTTACTTAGTACAATTTGAGGAAAAATAGAAAGAAAAGGAAAAGAAAAAAGAAACAATGAAAAAGTACTTTTGATTACATCATTTTCATTATAAACTAGCCTCAGCACCTAAATAGCATCTGACACGTAGAGGTGGTTAGTATTTCTTAAGTGAATTATTATAACTCATATGACAGCCTCACAATAGCAAATTCCCACCAAAGATAAATGTTAACCATTTTAAATAACATTTAAATATTTTAAAAGTAAATGTAAAAAAAAAAGATGAAAACTAGCTTTTACTGAATTAGCTAAATAGAAGTGTTTTTACACACTTCATTCTCACCTCTTCCTTGGTCTTTTTCGATATCACTCGGAGCCAGTCTCCAATCATGCTTAAGACAGCAGCGAAGTAAGCAAGCCCTACAAGGATCCAAAACCACACAACAGGCTTATAGAAGTCTAGATACTCAATATCTGATCCACCTGGGAGAGAAAGACAAAGTGGGACAAAATAACTTCATACTCATAAAAGTAAACAATATATATATTTGCCAAAATTATCTTGCAAAATCCAAAAATCTTCCTGTCAATGATCTATGTAGACATCCTTGCCTTCACTCATGTAATCCTTATCTATTTTTCAAGAACCAGTTTAATGTGTTCCACTTAAGGAGACCTTCCATTATTTTTCCATGTTATAATGGCTTTTCCTTTTTTCCACGTTTCTTTTTTCTTTATTATAATCTGTCTCACCTAGTCTAGCACTTAATTATTCCACATGTGCTAGTTTCTCTTTCCACTTCTTATAAGTAGAAGACAGAGATGACATTAGCTTCATGTATTTACCTTATAATCAACCAATTCAAAGTCAACCTTGACAGAAGTGATTCTTATTTTCAAGTCATCGATACAATGGATTGATAACAAATACCAGAGACAATGCCCTGATGGGTCTAATTTGAACAAAGAGTAATTTTCAGGTGATACTGCCATTCATTATTCTCTGACTTTACAGAGGAATTCCCATGTGTCATACATTTAAATCTTTAGCTCTCAAGAAAAAAATTGGTAAAGGAGCTCTTTTGCTTAACTCTAATCTTTGTTCCTTCTCCATTTGATACAGTAACTGCCCCATAAGAATTTAAACACATTTCAACAATCCCTACTTCAGCACATATTAATGGGGCACTTTTTAATTCCCAAACACTGAAATAGTTACTTTTTTTTACAAAGAGCGAAACAAGTCTCTCTCGAGAAATGCATAATTTACCCTGAAAAAGCCTCACATAGACAATAAACTGTAATGGAAACATTGAGCAATAGCAAAAAAGAATTAAAAAGTGCTATGACGGCGTAGAAGAAGAGATTTTTACTTCTGGAAGGGGGAAGGTGAGAAAAGTAAAGGTGTGTCTTAAGTAATGAGGGTCACAACAGAGAGAAGCTCAGTGTGAAAATATATGGCACAATCAGAGAACTTTTTATAATGACTAAAGCTCCATATGGTTAGGGGCCAGGGAACAGAGGGGAAGAAGAGAGGAATCTAGAAAAAGTGAGCTGTGTCCAGTTGTAAAGACTTGTTCCTAATGCAATGGGAAGTAGGCAGAGTTTACAGGCAGTCCTGTATTCGTGTTTGACTCTATGCCTAGAAGAACCTAGCAGCAGAGAAGGAAGGATTGACAGGGAAGTCCCATGAGGAACTTTTGTTCTGAACTAGACAAGAGTTTACTGTGCTTGAGTTAAGGCTGGAGTGGAAAGAAGGTGCATCACAGAGGCAGAATCATCAGTTAGTTGGTGTGGTAGGTGACAGGCAGGGCTGTAGGATGACCCGAGTCCCTGACTTGACGGTGCAGCAATGGAACAGGAGCCCAGGGGGAAGAAGAGTAACTATAAAAAAGAAAAGTAATTCAAACTGGGACATGATAGGTTTAAAGTACTTGAGGTTCCAGGTGGAGCTACCCAGCAAGATCCTGCAACCCAGATCCAACACCTAACAGAGCAGAGCAGGAGATCAGGACTTTAGGCTCCACAAGACAGACTAGGGATTGCTTATACAGGGATCACAGATGCACTCACTTCTAACTCTCCGTAAGTCAGACGTTGAGTTGCTCACCATGACCTTTTCAAATATTAAAGGGTGAAAGTAAAAAGAGACCATTTTTCTAGTAGGAAAATAATATTAATAGACACAAGTTCTGCTTCCTTTTGGGACACATAATAATGTTTAAGTATGCAGCTTACAAAGTAAATAATATTACCTTCAAAATACTGTAAAAAAATTCACTTGGTGCAGAATGTTTGAAAATATCATTTCTGGGAAGGATTATGGAACCCAAATGCATCTTGTGAGGATTACGACTTGCCCAGTGGGAGAAGCTGCTCTACAAATTCACAGAAGTGACTTAAGAAGTATGTGTGGAAACTTGTGATATGATACGCTCACTAGTGAATTTCATTTTTCAAATGTTTCCATTTCAGTGAATCCAAAATGACATTTTTTTCCAAGTACTTTCTCTTTCAAAAACAGAAAGTCTTCTTCCAAATACTTGTGACTCACTTAACACGTAAGGTCACCAAGATGTTTAGAAGTTAGTTCATTCTTAGATGGCTTTTTATAAGTCTTCTTTCTTATAAACAGGATGCCACAGTTTGAAAAGAGTATATTAGCTTAATCACTAAAAAGTCTATATTTGGGTAAAATGTTCATCCCACAAGTTTTACTGGATTCTAAGCCTGGGGAAGGGGTGCAGAGGATCTTCTCATTCTTTTTTTTTAAATAATTTACTTTGGTATCATTAATCTACAATTACATGTGCAATATTATGGTTATCAAACTACCCCCTTCATCAGGTCCCCCACACCAACCCCATTACAGTCACTGTCCATCAGCGTAGTGAGATGCTATAGAATCACTACTTGTCTTCTCTGAGTTGTACAGCCCTCCCCGTGCCCCGCCCCCAACATTACATCTGCTAATCGTAATGTCCCCTTTTTCCCCTTATCCATCCCTTCCCATTCATCTTCCCCAGTCCCAGTCCGTTTGGTAACTATTAGTCCATTCTTGGGTTCTGTGATTCTGCTGCTGTTTTGTTCCTTCAGTTTTTTCTTTGTTCTTATACTCCACATATGAGTGAAATCATTTGATACTTGTCTTTTTCCGCTTGGCTTTTTTCACTGAGCATATTACCCTCTAGCTGCATCCATGTTGTTGCAAATGGTAGGATTTGTTTTCTTCTTAGGGCTGAATAATATTCCATTGTGTATATGTACCACATCTTCTTTATCCATTCATCTACTGATGGACACTTAGGTTGCTTCCATTTCTTGGCTATTGTAAATAGTTCTGCGAAAAACATAGGGGTGCATCTGTCTTTTTCAAATTGGGCTGCTGCATTCTTAGGGTAAATTCCTAGGAGTGGGATTCCTGGGTCAAATAGTATTTCTATTTTGAGTTTTTTGAGGAACCTCCTACTGCTTTCTGCAATGGTTGAACTAATTTGCATTCCCACCAGCAGTGTAGGAGGGTTCCCTTTTCTCCACGTCCTTGCCACCATTTGTTGTTGTTTGTGTTTTGGATGTTGGCCATCCTCACTGGTGTGAGATGATACCTCATTGTGGTTTTAATCTGCATTTCTCTGATGATTAGTGATGTGGAGCATCTTTTCACGTGCCTGTTGACCATCTGAATTTCTTCTTTGGAGAAGTGTCTATTCATGTCGTCTGCCCATGTCTTAACTGGACTATTTGCTTTTTGTTTGTTGAGGTGTGTGAGTTTTTTATATATTTTGGATGTCAACCCCTTATCGGATACGTCATTTATGAATATATTCTCCCATTCTGCAGGATGTCTTTTTGTTCTACTGATGGTGTCCTTTGCTGTACAGAAGCTTTTCAGCTTCATATAGTCCCACTTGTTCATTTTTGCTTTTGTTTCCCTTCCCGGGGAGATATGTTCATGAAGAAGGTGCTCATGTTTATGTCCAAGAGATTTTTGCCTATGTTTTTTCCTAAGAGTTTTATGGTTTCATGACTTACATTAAGGTCTTTGATCCATTTTGAGTTTACTTTTGTGTATGGTGTTAGACAGTAGTCCAGTTTCATTCTCTTACATGTAGCTGTCCAGTTTTGCCAAAACCAGCTGCTGAAGAGGCTGTCATCTCCCCATTGTATATCCAAGGCACTTTTATCAAATGTTAATTGACTGTATATGTTTGGGTTAATGTTTGGATTTTCTATTCTGTTCCACTGGTCTGTGGGTCTGTTTTTGGAGCATAATTCCCGGTTTTATTCTTCCTTCTCAGGATTGCTTTGGCTATTCAGAGTCTTTTGTGGTTCCATATGAATTTTAGAATTATTTGTTCTGGCTCATTGAAGAAAGCTGTTGGTATTTTGATAGGGATTGTATTGAATCTATAGATTGCTTTAGGTAGTATAGCCATTTTGACAATTTTTATTCTTCCTAGCCAAGAGCATGGGATGAATTTCCATTTGTTAGTGTCCTCTTTAATTTCTCTTAGGAGTGTCTTGTAGTTTTCAGAGTACAGGTCTTTCACTTCCTTCGTTAGGTTTATTCCTAGGTATTTTATTCTTTTTGATGCAATTGTGAATGGAATTGTTTTCTGATTTCTCTTTCTGTTAGTTCATCATTAGTGTATAGGAAAGCAACAGATTTCTGTGTGTTAATTTTGTATCCTGCAACTTTGCTGAATTCAGATATTAGTTCTAGTAGTTTTGGAGTGGAGTCTTTAGGGTTTTTTATGTACAATATCATGTCATCTGCAAATAGTGACAATTTGACTTCTTCTTTACCAATCTGGATGCCTTGTATGTCTTTGTTTTGTCTGATTGCTGTGGCTAGGACCTCCAGTACTATGTTGAATAACAGTGGAGAGAGTGGGCATCCCTGTCTTGTTCCCGATCTTAGATGAAAAGCTTTCAGCTTCTCTGTTAAGTATGATGTTAGCTGTGGGTTTGTCATACATGGCCTTTATGATGTTGAGGTACTTGCCCTCTATACCCATTTTGTTGAGAGTTTTAATCAGGAATGGATGCTGAATTTTGTCAAATGCTTTTTCAGCATCTATGGAGATGATCATGTGGTTTTTGTTCTTCTTTTTGTTGATGTGGTGGATGATGTTGATGGATTTTCGAATGTTGTACCATCCTTGCATCCCTGGGATGAATCCCACTTGATCATGGTGTATGATCCTCTTGATGTATTTTTGAATTTGGTTTGCTAATATTTTGTTGAGTATTTTTGCATCTACGTTCATCAGGGATATTGTTCTGTAATTTTCTTTTTTGGTGAGGTCTTTGCCCGGTTTTGGTATTAGAGTGATGCTGGCTTCATAGAATGAGTTTGGAAGTATTCCCTCCTCTTCTATTTTTTGAAAAACTTTAAGGAGAATGAGTGTTATTTCTTCTCTATATGTCTGGTAGAATTCAGAGGTGAATCCATCTGGTCCGGGGGTTTTGTTCTTGGGTAGTTTTTTGATTACCGATTCAATTTCGTTGCTGGTGATTGGTCTGTTTAGTTTTTCTGTTTCTTGTTTGGTCAGTCTTTATCCTCCCATTCTTAATTGCCTTCTTCAGATGAAATACTGGCAACCAAATAAATGATCTAGGAAAAATTAATGTATGCAGGAATATTGCCAAACAATTCACAAATCCTATTCATTTTCTGATATCTAAGATCTATGAATTAATTTCCACATTATTCCATTCACTTGATCCAAGAATCTTATCCAAAATAAAATATCTGTAATGTTAAGACAGCTTGCTTAAAAGGAACTGATAGTTTTATTTTTAAGTTAGGAAACATTAAAAAAAATTGGGGGCTGTTATAAGCACTAAATTTAGCCTAGCCACATTCAGGAAACCTGTACATGGGTGTCTTGCTTATGAAGAACATAGGGTAATTTCTCTGCTTGGATTCACGCCCTACATTCCACACCCCATCTCCACCCCACCACTATCATTTTTTTCTCCTTCCACAGACTCCTGAGATGTAGCCTGCAGGACGCGACAAGTCACTCTCCCCTCCTGGGTTCCTCACCCACTTGGCAGGAACAGTCACCTCACTGCTGTTTTCTTTGTTGCCTCTGAAAATACGCACACAAGTCCTTTCCATTTTAAGAGCTTTCTGGATAATCATTACAGAAAAACAGACATATGGTAATAAAAATAGCAAAGAGGGGTGGAGGTACAAAGGTTGCAGGAATCTTATAAACTCTTCCAAGTAGTTAAAGTAAGTGTCTTCCTGACTCTCACATGATACGTTACAGCCTCTTTTAGATGGCACCATTTTTCTCTGAAATGCTTGGGAGTTTAACTAAGGAAATCTAATCTAGTGGATTAAACTACTAAAAATGTCTCTCAGGAAAGTTTCAGGCTGGCATTATTGCTAGGAGCCCATTTTTTCTCCCGGTGGTCTTCCTAACCATTTGCTGGGAACAATCCTCTGCCCAGCATTAAGAAAGTCTTTTCCTCTCTGGCCCCACAGAGTTGTTAGTTGGGGGTCAGAACAGCCCATGAGGCCATAGCAAGCACACCCTGGAAGGTTCTTTTATATTGGTTCTGACTGTCCTGCATGATCAGGTGTCTATATCATTTTGGTTGATTTACAAAATACTCAAAATCCTCTGAGGGAGTGAAAACTAAGATTAACCGACTGCCTACCTTGATGAAATCATTCCTTCCTACAGCCCCAGTGGGTACGTGTTGAGGGCAGTTATACTCCCACTCCTCACATGTTCATTGATTTAGACAGGGTTATATATAAGTAAGACCATTCAGCCTTGGAGTTAAGCCATGAATCCAGCTGCCTTTGTCAGTAATTAAACTAATAGTTAAATTACCATCTCTATCATAGTCTGTTCAGAACTCAGGAGGGAAAGACAGGCTGCAGCTAATCCCCATAGTAAGCAGCCCCCTTTACCACTGAGAATTCATAGTCTCAGTAGGTAAAATAATATGTGTCAGCCTACACAGGAACGGAGGCAGCAGAGCAAAAGTTCAAACCCAGGCCTGCCTGGCTCCAAAAACAGGCTTGTTTTTCACTGGCCAGTTGTTCATGTCACCTGTGTGACGCCTATGCTACCGTCCTTGGCATCATTTATCCTCTCCAGCCTTTTTTATCCATACTCCATGGCAGACTTAGTGGAAACATAAGTCAAACAAGGTGGGCCTCTTCCTCTCAAGAATCTAACCTAGAAACCAGGTGGATCTGAAGATAAGTACTGTTTTACAGGACCTCCTTACCTTGCTTCTCTCATTCCAACAGTTTCCAGATGCTGGCCCTATTCTGTTCTACAGAACTTGAGTATACAATGCCCTCTCCCCCTTATATTTAATTTTCTTTTCCTGGCATGCTCCTGAATCACAGAATACTTGTAAAGAAAAACAAAAAAGGAAGATATACTCTGGATTTAAAGTATCATTTAGCCATTCTGGATGATTTTATCAACTCCATGCCCATCTTCTGGTTTTCTAAAATGATATATGTATTATAGAACATACATATAAACACACAGTTTTGTTCTAAAGAAAATGGCGTCTATTAATCTATTTTACATACATACAAGCAGCAGTCTATGAGTATTTTAGTTTCGATCTCAATTATTGATTTCAATTTTTTTGGTTGGTTTGACTTTATTTTTATTAATTAAAGCTATCTTGTCTTAATAAGGGAGAAAAACTTACATGCTGCCTTAGAATATTTTTTTATAGTAAAGGTATTTGACTGAATGAAGTGTTCTCGGTGCTCCAAGAACTAAGAATATTAATAATGCTTTCCATTATGTTTTTAATAATGTTGTAAATTCTGTTTACTTGTTTTACAAATGAATATATGACTTTAGTATTAAACAATAGTTCACCTACTAAACCAAACTTGTATCCTATTGAGTCAGGAAAACACAAGGCCAAAAAAGGTCACTAAATCTCTCCAGCATTTGACCCTATATTCTGGGGTTTTCAATTTCAGCATTCAAGAAGTTATCCATTTCCTACTGATCCTTGGTCTAAAATTAGGAAAACTGCCCTTGGAAGAACACTAGTCTCATGATCATAAAGAAAGAACGAACATAAGATGGCAAAGAAAGCATGCATTGTCTGCCTCATGCATCCTTCACAAGGATGTAATACATACACAGTTGTTATCCCTAGAAATTGCCTTTAGGTCTCCATATGAAGTCTAATTCATTAAACTTAGTACAATTTACTGCCTGCCTCACTAAGCAATAGCTGTCAGTCAAATGTTCTCCTTTTCATTTTTTTCTCCACGTTTCTACAATGCATTGTATAGCCATTCTGGATCTTAAGTTAAATAACATCCTGGTTTGTCCACAGTCCCTAGGACTTCTGCACTGTTTGGGTTAAATTCCATCTAGTTAATCACGCATACAGCTATCCATTCTCTTATGAGTTCTCTGAATCACTGGCTGAATCGGGGGTGACCAGACCCTTCACAGAAGTTTCCTGTATAATCAAACAGAACAACTACCAGAAAGAGAAGAAGGTTTCCTGTTTAACTTAATTGTTGCTCCTGGATTTCAAACATTCTGTCCCCTAGGAACAGGAACTAGAGCAGTCATTATCGCAAGTGCTAAGCACCGTCTGATAGCCAGTATATGTTCACTAACTATCTGAATGAACACATGAATGAATGATCAATCCAAGACATTTCCCTGGTAGTCATGTAAACCCTCCCTTTCTGATCAAAGCGGTTTCTCAGAGTCATTATCGTGGTCGAGGTGGTGGCGACTGTACTTCAGTGGATTTCACTCCATGTCAGGAACACTTTCATGGTTGAATTCCTGATAAATTTTTACTCAGGGATCAGTTCAATTACAGCACTTCTGATAACAGGCCCCTGACACAGTGCAAAACTTTTAGGCAACACCAGGAGCTATTTTCTAGAGGGTCTCTATGATAAGAAAAAGGCCTGCCATGGTTTTTTGACAGAGATGTATATGTTTCCATGATAAAATCCTCTTTCATTAAGCAAGCTCTGAGCAACTCCACTGAAGGAGTCACGTTTTTGGTTAAAGGGAAAGCAATAGTGTGCTTGCTAAAAACTTCATTTCCAATAATGACTTTGAAAACGTAAAATCAAGAAAACTGAATTCAAAATATGAGATATACAAACACATTTTTCCCAGTCCAAAAAAATGATGACAAATGATATACAACTGTGAAAAATTTTGTAAGGATTTTAGAAAAGGTAAATGCACCATAAGTAGAATTTTACCTGGCAAAGTCCCAGGTTATATTTTCAATACAGAGGAGCATGAAGCACTTACCATAAAGCCTGATTAACCCAGTAAGCATTCAAAAACTACATGTGAGATGAACAAAACTTCATTATTCAACTAAATATATTAAATTCCACTGATCAAAATTCCAAGAAGATATATTTGGATGGCTAAATAAATTAATGCTCAGATGGAAAATGTGTCTTCATAATATCAACCATGAGGATTTCTTAGAATATCTAAATCTTTGACTAAAATTTTCGATTTTTACTAGAAAAGGAGGTTATGTGAGGACACTGTTTTGTGCACTTGTAAACTTGGCTTTTGCTCATTCTTATTCCCTCTAACCTTGTTTATGAAAAAAGTGTATTTTTAAGGACTTCCTTACGCAGCTTCTAAACAAGCTATTGGAAATTTGTTTCTTGGCTTGCATGACCCTTACATTTATTAAATTAGATACTAGTTTTGAAGAAGAGTTCCAAATTGTGTTAAATTAGGTAATGATTTGACTTTTCTCCAGTTCTGAAGGATCACCAACTAACTTTGTTTTTTTAAATCATGGACTTGGAAGAGAAGTTGTAAAGACAAGCCTGAACTCGTCACTCATTTTCATGTAATTAATATTATTTCTTAGATTTTAATGAAGTACTGGTGTAGCTCTCAGTCTCTAAGGCAAACATGATTTAGCAACTTACCACCCCAGACTTCTCATCAAATGGAAAACAAAATGACAAAGGTTAAGATACTGAGAATAGGAAATCAAC
Source organism: Smutsia gigantea (assembly GCA_032199065.1). Lineage (NCBI taxonomy): Eukaryota > Metazoa > Chordata > Mammalia > Pholidota > Manidae > Smutsia > Smutsia gigantea. The sequence goes on along the minus strand of JAVSCE010011620.1, from coordinate 132,230 downwards.
AGTTAATTCTCAAATATAATTTTTGCCGTTAACTTTAACTTACCTCTAAATTTGACTATACATTATTATAGGCACTGCAAGAATCAAGTAAATGACACTTTGCTAAACAATTTACTTTCTTCTCACCTTTTAGGAAGGGTTACTCTGCAAGCACTACTCTTGGTAAGGGGTGTGGGGTCCTGCTTATTCATATGCAAAATAAGTGTTGGAGTGACCCTGTGGCCTCCCAGGTCCTTTTTAGCTTTAGAACTTTAGAGTACTAATGAAAGAACATAAAGGGCCATCAGGAAGGAGTAGAAACCAATCACCAAGGAAACGGATCAGCCACTAAAATACCTCCCTTGCATAAATGTGAATATGAAATTAAAATTGCCAGATCTCTTCATGAGGAAGAATAGCTAAATGCTGAATTCTATGTTCAGTCACATACACAGAGGAACCTGAGCTGTCTTTACTGGTAGTTCTAAATGCTTTTGATTCAATATCACCAACAGTGAAAAGGTTTTGTGCATGCAAATTAAAAATACGTTTGTTTATGAATTAGAAATCTTTCATGCTCTAAGACAGTATATCATGAACACTATGACATACACAAAATAAAAAGTAAGGAATGAAGTTTAAAAACACATGAAAATAGGAGTTTGTTCTGTTTTCTTTCCTTGGTAGAAAGTTTATTTTGCATGTTCTTTCTTGCCCATTTCCTGCACTCTGTTCTGGTCTGAAACACCACCTCATCACTGTTGCTCTTGAGATCCTCCTAATAGTCACACCAAGGTTGCATCCAACCTGTATCCTAACCATTTAACATCACTTTCTAAAATTTACTACTTTTTCTTTAATAACAGCATAGTTTAAAGAACATATTCTTTAATGCATCTTCAAAAAAAGTTTAAGTACAACAATATAATTGAACCCTAATCCTATTCAGAACAGGCTTGAGAAGGGCATCGTTAGACAGTGAGTGTGCACTGCAGGAAGTACATCCCTGTTTTCTTTTGAGATTTATAGCCCAATAAAAGATTAGAAGGTTCAAGTTAGAGCAAAGCCTCTTCCCTTTCCCTGGAAAAAAAACACCAAAGTTAAGTGAGAATACTATCTATAGTGATATCTAACAGCAAGAGGAAAGGTACTGAAAAGTAAACAACTGATCCTACCCAGATTCGGATACTTGCCTGTGCTCAATGGCTAATTTTTACTTTATAGTCACAAGGTACTCAGAAGTAAAGGCTTTGTGCCTTCTATTGAAACTCTCTGAGGCAATCTTTTAAAAGACCCTTAAAAACCTCACGATTTTTGTTTCTCCAAAGACTCTTGTGAAGGGCGCATGTTTCCCACTCAGCCTTTGCCACATCTACCCCCTCACCCGAATTCTCATTCCAAAAATGCTCCCTGGGTGCAAGGATCTGGCATGCAAGGACTACAGTAACCAGGAACAGGGCTCCACAGTTTCACAAAGACCAAAGCAGCCACCAAATATATAAATAAAGGGGAGAGAGATGAGTCAACAAAGCTAGTGTCAATCTGTTTCTTCTCTGATTTATCTTTCTCAGCATTTGTCACTTTCATCACATCAAATTCCTTTGCTCATTATTAGCAAGATATGTCCCTATCATTTTTTTATTATTTCCTAGGTAAAATGAAAATAATATGAAAGTCATGGATTTAAAAAAGGCTACAGTAAGTGATTCTATAGCATCTCACTACGCTGATGGACAGTGACTGTAATGGGGTTGGTGGGGGGGACCTGATGAAGGGGTAGTTTAATAATCGTAATATTGCACATGTAATTGTAAATTAATGATAATAAAATAAATTATATTAAAAAAAAGGCTACAGTATAATAAAATCCTAGTAATAATAAGGATGTTTACTACAGTACAGTTAATGCAAGGCAAATACATTTTGTTACCTTGTTTCACCTCCTTGTACCATGTACCATGATTCTGAATTCAGGGCCCCCACTGATTACACAAGATGCTTTCATTGAACTTCTGTCCTAATGGAGAGTCGCTACCCAGAGACCCACGTGATCTAGACAGTTTCAGAGTGTTGATCTCATAAGGTTAGTTTTAAAAAATTTTGTTTTCGTTTTCTACAAAACCGTAAAGTAAAAAATTTGTTCTTTTTTTCTAAGCCAGTTTATACGGTGGTCACAAATACAACATTATTTTAGGATTCCACCCACCTTTTTTTTTTTTATATAATTTTGGGCTTTGTAGAGAGCCATGGGGGCCACATACTGGAGTGACAGTCTGTCAATGAATTGTTTGAAATAACACACATGTACTGTCTGATATCACTGAAATTTGCTGAAAGTGTAGAACTTAAATGTTCTCACCAAAAAAGAAAAAGGGATAAATACCTGATGTAATAATAATTAAGTAGATGGGGGAATCCTTTCATAATGTAGACATACATCAAATCACCATGAGGTACATTTTAAATGTCTTATAATTGTGTTAGTTATATTGCAGTAAAGCTGAAAAATAAATATAACTATTCATTACTACAAAAAAATAATAAAATAACACATGCAATCAAGGCTGCTGACCTAAAAATAATAGACTCATCACCTAATACCTATATATTCCAGTTTTTATAGACCTCACTAATTACATTTATAAAGTGATACAAGAGCCAAACATTAACATACTGTACATATAAATTTTATCATTACTATATTTCACTTTCTACCATCTTGGTGCACTTTTCATCTCTACTTAAGATGATACATTTCAATTATGTATCTTCATCACGAGACAGAAAAGAGGATATTTTAGGACAGAAGCTTGGCTTCTTATATGGAGCTACAAATGTCTGAAATTCTTCTCTCCACATTTTACTAATTAGAAAACTAAAAGATCTCCAGCAGAGTGAGTGCCCTTCTTTCCAGGGCCTCCCCCCCTAAGGACTGAGATGTGTGTACATATTTGAACAAAAGCAAAGCTTCACTTATGAAAATATCCCCAACTTCAAGGGCATTAAACATTTCCCAGAAAGGAAAGCTTTGCCAGCTTAAACCAGCATTAACAGATGAACTATCAGCCTTCTCTGAGATTGTATAGAACTGTACAACATATTTTCTTTTCTGAAAATATTTAAATAAGAAATTTAGATCAAGAAACAAGTAAATAACCAGAAAATATAAAAAACTCTCCTGAAACTAAATTAGTTGGTGATTTTATTCTGGGAAGTTTATGAGCATATCCCTAATACAATGTTGAGCATGTTTTTCTAGTACTTCAAACTGGATTCTTTTTAAAGAAAGGCTTAGATTTTGGAGGAGTTCATCAAAATGATTCATGATAGAGCATCACTACACTTATTTTACCACCATCATTACAATTTATTTAAAATTGGAATTAGAGCAGTAATAACTGGATAGTAAAACTGGGAAAGAACTTTAAAATGATAGGAAGGTAAGACCTAACAGATAGAATAATAAAGCAAATTGCAATTTAAACAACATTTATAGAAAAAGAAAAAATTTTGAGACATGAATAAAGAATGTGGAAGACTTTAGCTAAGGTCAGAAATATTGTCCTGAGTACTGAAAGTTAAATGAGGTACATATCTTCATGAAGAGAAGGTTTGAAACCACTAAGAATATCTGAAGCTTTCAGGTGTTTTAAAAACTAACATATGAAAAGACGTAAGTAAAAAGAACAAATATAAGTCAAACTCAAATTGTACTATTAAAAAAAATTAAGAGGGAGATATTTGGTTTTGAAATTAGGGTAGGTATATAAGATTCTGAACTACCAGCAATTAAAATTTATTTCATAGAATGAAAAATAAATTTGCAACTGCTCCCTCTGCTTATCTCCACTGTCACAGAATGACCTTTCTGGGGGGGGTTGGGGGATCTCTGTCACTGCTATGGATTAAACTATGTTTTCCAAAAAGAATGTTGAAGTCCTAACCTCCAAGCCTCTCAGAAAGGGGCTATTTGGAAATAAGGTCCTTGCAGATGTAATTATTTAAGATGAACTCATACTGGATAGAGTGGGCTTTTAATCCAGTATGACTGGTGTCTTTAAAAAAGAGGAAAAAGTAGACGCAGCAACAGAGACACAGAGAAGGCTATGTGATGACAGAAGCAGAAATGGGAGGGATGCAGCTGCAAGACAGGGATTGGCAAGGGCAGATGGCCTCCACCAGAAGCTAGAAAGGGGCAAGGAAGGGTTGTACCTAGAATCTCAGAAGGATCACGGACTCACTGACACCTTGATTTTGAACTTCTATGAGATGATGAATTTCTTTTTTTTAAAGCCACCCAGGTGGTGGTGCTTTGTTGTGGAAACCTTGGGAAGCTAAGACAGCCACTGTGTTGTGCTGCAAACTCAAACGAAAAATCTAACTAAAGACCATAGGCTAGGAGAGCAGTGTCAGTGCCAAGAAAAACTTACCTGCAACATAGTCACCAAATCCTATGGTTGTTAAAGTGATAACCACAAAGTAAATGGCGTCCAGAGCACTCCAGCCTTCTATGTGCTTGAATATGATTGCAGGCAGAGCAACAAAGAGTACACAGCCAAACAGTATAAATATGATTGTTGAGATGATACGAATCTTGGTCTGACTTACATTCCACTTCTGCGGATGAGAGAGAGAGAAACTGATTGAATAGGCTGATTACTGGCTTACCTGCAAAGCCAACCCAGATACATTGTTATTAGCAAATTAGAAGTGAGAATGTTCTTTCATTCTCTTTTATAATTAATTTTCAATTGTCTTTATCTATAAAAATTGGGTATAACATAGTAACTCAAAATAGTCAATGCTAATAATGGTGATATTTGCCCTTACATAGCTATATATCAGGTAAAATACTTCTGAAGGTAAATTACATTTGACCTGAGAATATGATTCAGATTTACATCATTCTTTGTTTACTTGAACTACTTTTGAAATATTGCTATTCTATAGACATACAACTGATTGTAGGCCAAACACAGTCTGGAAACATGAAAATGGAGAAAACTGAACCATGGATTAAATACAGCTGACCCTTGAATAATGTGGGGGTTAGGGGCACTAGCCCCCTGCATAGTCAAAAATTCATGTACAACTCTTGACTCCCCAAAAATTTCAGTATAAAAATAACTATACAGCGGGTTATATACTAATAGAGGTACATATTAATTGTTCTGGACAACCCCATAATTAAATGTCTAACTGTACCTGAGGTGATATAAAAGTTATAGTATTTTTACAAAATCAAACAATTATCAACCTGTAGTTAAAAGGCCATCATACTTACAATAAATGTATCTTCCACTTTTGCAATTCCTTTTCCAAATATGGTCCCTAGCTGATCTCCAACTCCAGCCAACAAAAAACCAAAGAGGGGAATTCCCAGTAAGGCATAGATGATACAGAATATTTTCCCCCCTTCTGTGCGTGGTGAGATGTTTCCAAATCCTAAATACAAAAGAAAAAGAATTTAGTTGTTTATAAATGAGTAATAATTTAAAACATGACCTCAAGGTTGATTCAGAAATTCTCAGATATTCTAAGATATCATCTGAGACTCCAACTAGTTAAGAATCCCTTTGTATTACAGAAACATTTAATATATTCTAATATAAGCTACTTTTATATGCAAACATTTCGATAATGTTCAAAGTATGGCGAATATTCCAATTAAACTAGATGATGAAAACTGAGAAGGCAACATGCAATAAAGCCTGTATTTTCATTAAATTTACTTCTATTTCTCATCCTGATAAACCTGTTCACTATAAAGCTTTCATTGGCATTTATTGATGACTGTATTGCCTTAATTTAAGAGAATTCAAATATGCTTAAAGTATTTAAAGATTACAGTTTCATAGCAACTTTTAAAATTTTGTTTTCACTCAAATACCTACCAGAAAGCAATAAGTAAAAACTTAAAATTATTCTTTTTTAAAGTCCTGGGGATTTTGAAGGCTTTCCAGTTTTGTGTAAGGATGTCTACTTGTCATGATAAAACTGTTTTAAAGTGTGTTTCATCTTTATTTTAAAATATATTTCAAGTTTCCTTTTTTTTAATAACAATGTCAATACACCTGTTTGAAGTGAAGAATGTATGCCCTCTAGATACTCTTGATATGTAATCCTCTCGTTGTCCTTAATATTACATTAATCTTGAATTTTAGTTTTAATTTCCTCTTTTCCTCAAGAATGTGGACAGATATTTGAGGACTGGTTCTTTGTTACTTTCTAGTTTTATGGCTATTAAGGTCAAAGAGTATGTCCTGTATGATTTTTACTTTTGGAATCTATTGATATTTTCTGGCTTTATAATGGCAAATTTTTGTATTTGTTTCACTGTTTGGAAATAATATGGATGTTCTATTTGTTGGCTACAGAAAATGCATATATCATCAAAAAGTTTTATATCATCACCCCAAATCCATTCTTGTGGTTCCCTCAAAAACCCTTCCCCTGGGGAGAGGAGATGGGCTAATATTTGGTCATTGTGTTAACCCATACATTTATCCCCTCATATCATTTCTATCTTTCTCTTCCTTCTTCTCAGCCAGTTTGGTGTTCATTGTTAGCCAATTCATCTACTAAGGATTCTTTGTTTTTCTTTTTTTTAATGTATTTGATTTTCAAGAACTTTGCCTTTTTCATTAGGCTGTTCTTATGCCATAAAATAATAATTGTATTCAGTTCTTTGTTTTTAAGCATTGGATCATGTATTAACTCAATTCCTTTAGAGAAGTTCTATGCTTCCTTTAAATGAATTTCTTCAAGTGTTTGAGAGTTCCTGGTGGTATTGTCACACTTGTAAGCACAGTACAATACTAGATTGTGGCTGAAATGTATTTCCCAGCCTCAGTGAGAACTGTGGTTGATCTGGTGCTGTATATAAGATTCTCTTGAAAGGAACCTCTGGTTGAGGTGGTGCTGGACAGAAGAAGGGGAATGGCATCTGAATGGGCTTTCATGCATGTGTGCATCTCACGTAACTTCTGAGAGCACGGTCTCCAAATTCCTCATGGCTGCCTCACTGCTTCTCAGGCCCACTGCCTGCTTCAGGAATATCTGTACTTTAACTCTGAAAAGCGTGTATTCACAGCTTCATTCTGGAGGCAAAGACTGGAGACAGCTACTGTGCAGTTAGGATTAGCGGTTCCATAGCACTTGGATTAATTCACAGGCTACTGCCCATTGGCTCACACCTGTGTCCAATCTTGGCACCTTTATGAAGTTCCCTTAGAAAAAAATTTCCTTTTGGAATCCTCCGTCTTGCTTCTGTGGGAAACATGGGCTCCTCAATTCAAGATGATGTCATTTTCAACCTGAATCTTTATTCCCCAAATCCATTACTCTTTGACTCCCTTGTAATACCTTCCCTGTTTTTAAGCACACTATGGGTCTTTTTTTCCCATTATTTTTATGTTTTCTGTCATCTTAATGCATTTGTTTGGTTTTATGAGGTAAATGCATGTTTATAGCAAACAGCTTGTAAGATAAATTCATGTTTGTACCAGACAGGGAATTAGATGTATGAATTTACCAATGTCTTTTAAGATGTTAATTACTGATCATCTAATAAAAAGTCCATAGATTTATTGTAAGATATACAAACATCATGGTTTTTAAAAGCATTTTAAAGTCTAAAATGAACTGATTGAAAGAGATATCAGGATAAAAAACCTGCAAAAATTTGGCAATATTTTATAGCTATTCCTGGATCCATCACTCACTAGATATATTACCTTGGCAAATCATTTTCTCATCTGGTAAAAGACTATATTGTTACTATTATCTACTTTATCAAGTTGCAAGAACTAAGTAAGGTATTACATGGAAGAGGCTTAGGAAATTCTTTTATACTGTGTGCTCAATATAAATTAGGTGCTATCATAATAATTCTTATAATTACTATTAGCAATATTATTGGTAGAAACAAAAATTAGTAAATCAATGCATTTAGTCCCATCAGTCTGCACACTAATAGCCAGATTAATGGGGTCATTATTACACAATGCTCTCGGCTAATGTTCTGTCAGATAGTGGGTGCCATCCTTTAGAAGGACCATTGGCCAAATAGCACTTATAGAGAAAGGCAACTTTTCACATATAATGGTAGCTGATTTCAACAATCTGAATGAATAAAACACAGAAAAGGAAACAAACCTACTCTGATGCCCAAGGCAAAGAACAAAAGTAATGGATGCAAGCTACAGAAAGTGAGCTCATGGTAGGGTAGTTGCAGCCCAAGTACAGTGAGTGGCTGTAAGAAGCAAGCAGAAGCCAGATCCTCAGAAGCAGTGTTTGACATTTTGGACTGATACAGGACTAATATCTGATCTGCAATCTACTTTCAAATGTTGCCAATTGTTCTATTAATGTCTGTGGGTAAAATTTCAATATTTCCAGAATCTCTCCCCTGGCCTTAGTGCATCTCCATATTAACAGGTGTTTTCAAGGGGTGGAGACAAGTAGCCATCTCCATATCAATAGGTGATTACAAAATGGGTGGAGAGCTAGAGGGCACCTGGACCAGAGAGGTATTTTGGGGGTCCTTTTTGCAGCCAGGTTATGAGAGACACAGGTGAGCAGAAGTAGATGACTGCTTGCATGCAATAAATGATTTCTCCCACTTTATTTCTCCTTCTGATTGATTTTGGCTTCAAAAGTTATTTGCCCCAGGCTGGGAACATATTTCAGACTTACAATGTCCTTTGTTTGTTTTCCTGCTCTAGGATCCAATTCAAGATTATGCATTACATTTCACTGGAATCTCTTTAGTCTCCTTTAATCCTGTGAAATATTCCTAAACCTTGCTTTGTCTTTCATGACTTTGATGCTTTTTAAACAAGACAAGCTGGTTATTTTAGTATCTGTTGCTTCCTCACAAATAGGTTTAGGTTATCAAGTTTTTGCAGAAATACCACTAAATGATATTCAGTCCTTCTCATTGCATTTCAACCCAAGGCACGTGATGTCAGTTGACTCTATAACAGTGATCTTGATTTTGAGCTCAGTTAGGTACACTAGATTTCTCCACTGAAAGTTACTATTTTGTCCTTTGCAATCAATACCTCATTTATGGAGAAACACTTTGAAAGTATGTAAATATTCTGTTCAACCTTTTTTACCTACTAGTTACAGTATCTGGAACAAGTGCTAGAAAAGAAAGTGAAGACAGATGAAACAATAAGCTAGTAAATAATAATAGTCATTTTAAAACATCTCAAATGTGTGTTGTATATATAATGAGGATATCCTTTTAAAAGATAAATGTGCTTTTACATTCTATGTAGAAGAAAAAAAAGCCTAGAACTTTCCCCAGTGGATCCCAGTGTTGGGGAGAAGGAATCAGAGAAGTGAGGGAGGTTCTTGTCCACCACCGTCTTGTTCTGACGTGGCTTCAGAAACTTCCATGGGTTGAAAAGGACTCAGAAGTACATATATGCTCTGCTCTGAGGATGAGGAAGGGCTGAAAGCCCTGGAGATAAGGAAGACACCCTGAGGCAAGAATGAAGAGCCTGCCACAGCTGGACTCCCAGACCTAGGGAAAACTGACAGGACTGTGGGCTCTGGTGTAAGGCATCTGCTCATTTAACTCCCTTACCTCCCACCTGCTCTTACCACTGATGCTTTGGAAAGCCAAACACCAGAGCAGTATGTGCAAAGGATCCATCCAGGGCAAGTGTGAAAAAGGTCCAGAAATATGTATCAAGGCAATCTGAAGAAGAAAGAGGCCATCCCAAAGATGAAAAAGAATGTTTAAATGGAACTATTTCAGATAGTGCACCATTTGTATATGTTAATCCAAGAATGGAATTCAGTGACCTCAGCCCTGTCCTCTATTCTAACAGCAGTAGCAGAGTATCAAGAACAAGAAGACCTTGGGAAATCAGCAGGGTGGACAGTTTTGACCCGGATTTTCTGATTATTCTGGCGAGTCCTGTTGAGATCCAACACTGTTCTTTATTGCCCCTTCAGATGAAGAACTATGTGGTCTGAGGAAGGGCAGGCATCTGCGCTATCATATTCCATCCTGTTTTCTCTTTTTGCATTAGAGAACAAATGTCTTCAGTTACATCCATCAGAAGTAACCTACCCCCAGGAAGGATCAGGTATTGAAAATAAAAGAAACAACTTTTAAAAAAAATTCTGACTGAAGCATCACTATAAATGGGCTCTATAAATTTTAACAGAAATTTTTCTGCTTAAACAATAAAAACCTCACTGTCAGAGGGCTCAATTTGATCTGCCCCATGCAAGTTAAAAGAGCATAAGAATCAAGGCTCCACATTTTCACCTAACACTGACTCATGTTAAGCCTGGCCGCTGCTAGCGCAGCTTCAAAAAACCTGACTGGATTTCCCCTGGAAGCCTATTTACATCATCAATAAAACGGCCCAAAATCCAAAGAGAATTCTAGATGTAGCCAATCTACCCTTCACTGATCAAAAAATAAAAAAGGAGACCAGTTCCTTCTGGCATCTTTATACTTCATTTTTATTATCTCTATAACAAACTTAGCAAAAGTGATCTGAAGGGAGTAGGAAGGATGGATCATGATATTTTTCTCTGTCTTCTGCTTCATCTTCCAAATATTTCTTTCACTGCCATTTTGCTGAGCTCTCTGGCTGAATCCATGCCTCAGAGGTGGCATCTCCCACACAGTGACCACTCCCCAGTGGACACACACACACACACACACACACACACACACACACACATACACACAGTGACCTAGCAATGTTCTGACATAAAGGGCATGCCTACCACTCCCCAAACATTTCCCTGAGTAAGAGAATCATGTGAGTGTTCAGGGGATGGTTCCTCATGTTTTCTGTCCTCTCTCTACATAAGATAAAAGTAGACTTCCCTGCACAGATTTACTACATGGTCTAACCAAGGAACAGACACTGGTTAAAATACTTGATACTATTCATGGATTTTGAAAGGCAGCCATTGACTCTAAGGGATCCAGTATGCTAAGCTTTTAAGATCATCTTTGTGATTGTCTGGACTTCCTGACCCTTCCCCTGCTCACTCAACAGTGTCTTCATTGCCTCAGGGTGAAAAAGATGGTGATAGCAAGAAGAAAAAAGGGGAAAAAAACAATATTAAGTTTTGTTTTCTTTTAATTCCTAAATTAAGATGTTCACACTCAAAAAGTTTCCCCTGAGGAAGGCAGCTGTCAGTTTATGGCCTAACATATGCCTAACAAAGAGAATGCAAGAAGGGGCAGTCAAGCCAGCTTCCAAAGAGTTTGAGGGAATAGAGAAGATTGAAGATTGATGGGCATGAGCTTGGAGGAGGGAGGATGGGGCAGAAAACAGAGGGCAGGACCTGGGGGAAGGAGAGGGCTTCTAAGGTAAACTGGAGCTTCCTTGAGAGTTAACTGTTGTATTTTTAGGAATTTTTCAAGACAGTTGACTTCACATTGGTAACTTGAAATCAGCCATAGTAGTAATATTTATACCACAAAATCAGTAAGCACTACAATTTAGGGCTTTTCCCCCCTCAGCCACTTACTATTTACCAATACACTACAGAATAAGATAGAGTCAAGTTTAAGAGACCGTAAGTAGTCTGTGCCAGAGATCTGGATGGAAGCCAGGCCAGTGCTGTAGGGCACTCCTTGACATTTATGAGTCCATCACTAGAACAGTTATCATCGCTTCACATCACTTTCAGGTATAGGGGCCAAGAGCAGGCCACCCCAAGATGTGCCATGCATTGTGACATGCAGATTATTTCAGAGTTGGAAACAGTCAAGGCCCAAAAGACTCAGAAAACATTTTTGACAGTCCCCTTGGTCTAAAAAGAATTTAGATAGAAGATATGCTACAGGAAAGAAAGCTATCACCATAGATTACTACATTATAATATGAACTGAGGTGTTAGATAGGGAGGGATAAGGCAAAGCCTATTTGTTAAAATTCCTCTGTGTCCCATTGTTTCTGTGTGGCCCAGCAAACATTTGTTTACATTTGTTTACCAAACATTTACTCTTTCCTCTTCCTGTGAATTGTTTCCTTTTTCCTTTGAAGTCTTAAACCATTTCCCCCTTTCAGAATGACAGACATACCTCACTGTCCCTGACTGGCTTTGGGACCTATGTCAATAGATTCCCCATATGTATGTAATTAAACTTTGTTCCTTTCTCCTGTTAATCTGTCTCATATCCATTTGATTCTTAAACCAGCTAGAAGAACCTTGAGAGGCAGATAAAATTTCTTCCTCCCCAACATACGGAAGGGCCTTCCATGGAAAGCTACTGTAAGGCCATTGTAGGTAGAACATCTGCCAGGAGCTCACAAATATCATCCCTATCTGAACAGTCCCAAGCGGGCAGGTCACTTTTCAGACAGAATTTATTAATATTACAAATAAATATTACCCCCACTTCAAGACTGTGCACACTTGGAATTATTTAATTATTTGCAACAATCTAGTTAATGTCTACAACCCACTTGACTTGAGTATAGACACTAATTTATGATTTATTTACATATATATTTAACAACTATAATTCCAAAGACTTAATGGCTTATTAACTAGTGAATAATTGACAATCAATAAATATTTCCTTACTGACTGACTGACACATAAACATAAAAAGCTCACAATATTTTAGATAGAGGATAAAGAAAAAGAAAAACACAGGGAAATATATACAATATTTCTGTTTAGGAATTCATAAAAAATTAAATTGCCCCTCCCCACTAATTGATAAATTTACTCTTTGCAATGAAAATCTCATAGTTTTTAAAAATTGTACAATGTAATGAAATGATTCTAAAATTCATCTGGAATAAAATCAGCAATATTAGTAAATATTTACAAGGAAGACTAATGTGAAGCAAAGTTTACTTCCAAATTAAAAAAACTGCATCTAATTTTCATAATGAAAAGTATGTGCAAATTAATGAATAAAAATAATACAAAGCATAAAAAAGGACCCCAGCATATAAATGAATTTCATATTTGATAAATATATCAAATAAATTTAAGAGTTGATTATTCAATAAATACTGATACAATAAATAGCTACTTGGAAATAAATTATATCCTTATCTCACATTATACACTAAATATTATCAGATGGATTAAATTATCAAATATAAAGAAAACATAACCATAAAATATTACAGAGAAAGGACAGAAGAATAATTCTCTAAGCATAACTCCTAGGGAAAAACCATAAAGAAATAAAGGATAAATATGACTCACAAAATACAATGCTGCTGTGTGTCTCAAGAAGATAATAAACTCCATGTAGAGGCCAAACAACTTTTGCCAAAAGGCTATTAACCCTAAAAATTAAAATAGTTATTTTACTAGCAGAATGAGTTTATTTGAGAATAGCAGAGGCATTGCAATTTGGGACAAGGAAACTACGGCAAAGTATAGGCCAGTCCGAAGAGACAAAGGGAAGGTCAGCTTTTTATTAGGTTTCAGGAGGGAATTTGAGGAGGGCTATTTTGAACGGAAGTTGCGTGGAGAAGAGTTCGAGGCTGTGGCGGTCTCTCACTGGTGGCAAGCTGTGGTGCCTGTGCTGCTGCTGAGGTAGAGAGGTAACTTCCTTCTTTTCTTAAATGCAGGACATGAAAGTCCTATGTGAAAAGTACACCCACCCCCTTGTCAAAATAAAGGGGAGATCTCCCTTCTTGCTGCTGGGTATGCAGGCCGCAAGCTGTGGTTATCAGTGTGAGCTCCCGACTCCGGACTTCCCGACTCCGAGGTTGCCTTTACTCATTTTCACAAAGCTGTGAAGAAAGATCCAAATACCGCTGTTGCTGGTCCTACCAGGGCCCCTCTTGATCAAAGAGCCAAATTTCATTTCATTTTCAGGGCTTAAATTGTCCCAAACCTATCGTGTTTACACTTGGGATCTGAGATGTTCTCCCAATTAAGCATTCCACCACAGTTACATAAACCTTGGGTTGTTACTTAAGAATATACTGGGAAATATCAAGTGTCTGTTATAATAAACTGATAAACCCCAAATACATATTGGTTCTGTGTGTTTGGGTAATTTACTGAAAGCCTGTCAGGTCAAGCAAAACTTGTCAAAAGCAACACTTTGAGACAGTAGTAGCCTTTCTACCCTCTGTGTGAGACTTACTGAAATTAAGTAACATAGTTAAACTGTTTGGACATGTTGGCAGCAGCATATACTCTAGATTTAAGAGTTCTGTTTGACTAATAGGCAATTCATGAAAACCTTTAAACTCTCAGCCAGCTTTCCATGTGAAGACGGTAGTTTATGATTTATTGACAGCAGCAATGTCAAAAGCAATGATAATTTGAAATTGGACTGCTATGGACCCTTCTAGAATTAAACACACTTAAAAAAAAAATCTAAGTAATTCTGACCAAAAATTTAGGAGGTAGGACTCTGTTATCCCAATTCCACAGAGACAAAAATCTAGATAAGAAAAAATGCATACTATTATTTTACTCTGATCAATTCTGTATCACAAAGTACTAAGCTATACATAGAAAAGAAGAAATCAAATATCACAACAGCTATTAGTATGATTTAAGTCTGATCCATGAAAATTATTCAATAAACTCTAAAGCCAATCACTGTGCTAGATATTCAAGGCACAAAGATGAAGAAAACACTTCAAAAATTGCAAATCATTAATAAAACCAAATAAATATGCCATCTACCAGCTTGTCTTTAAATATTAATGAAGACACATGAAAATGGACAAAGATTTACTACACAGAAAACCCAGGATGGCAGTATGTATGTGAGAAATATTCCCATTAAAACACTGTACTTGAAAAGCTGGGTTATAATGATTTTGGTCTCATGTTTACATTGATGTCTGAAATACAAGAGCTAGCCAATTAGGAAGAGTTAAGTTAGGCCTATTCAAATGCTAAGTGTACCCACAGGCCATAACTGCTCTCAATATGCAGCATCTTATAATAGGATAGACCTAAGAAGAGCTTTGAAATAACTCCATACTGGCACAAAACCTGTTAATGTCCTATACCAGGAAGTTGAGCAAGGATCCAAGGATGAATGAAGAATGAGGAGTAAAAAGAGAATGAAAAAGAAAGGAGAATATGAACTATCCTACTCAACATAAGCCTCTAAACAAAGTCCATAAATAAATTGAATGTAATGAAACATAAGACTCTAATCAATACCTAGAGTAGGAATTTACTCCAAATGAAAATAGTTTCATAAGATAGTCTGAATTAAATTTTGAAAGAGGTATATGAGAATATTGGCGATAGGAAAAAACATTTTTTATTAAAATTATGCAATAAAAAGTTATAAAAATATGAACAGGTACATAAGGAAAGGAAGAAATATTGGAAATGAAACATATTAGCTTTCTTTTTAAGAAATAAAATAGATGAAATAGACTGATGCAGATGAAGAAAGAATTGGTGATTTTGAAGGTGATGCTGAGAAATTCACATAGAACACAATGCAGAAAGGAAAAGAGATTTAAAATAAAAACATAAAGGAGTTCTTTAGAAACAGAGACACAGAGGAGTGAGAGACCTCAACAATCATATGAGTTCCAGAAGAAGAAAAAGATCTAGCAGAGAAATTATGTTTAATATATTGTTAGTTGAGAATTTTCAAGAATTGAAGATGTGTGGATTCATACTGAAAGTGCACTCTTAGTGTTAAATATAATTAAACAAAAGTCCACATATAGACACATCAGAGAAGCCAAAGAACATAGGAATAAAGATAAAATCTAAAAAGCTATCAGATAGGAGGGAAAAGATAACTTACAAAGGAACAACATATGAGCAATAATAGTCATTGGAAAATAATGGAGTAATATCTCCAAAGTGCTAACAAAACATAACCATCATTCTGAAATTTTTTATTTAAACTTTCAAAGAAGAATGAGAATCCTATTTTAACATTTTTAAGATGTACAAACTCCAAGAAACCTTACCAACTCAGGAACCCTAACTAAAATAACTATCTGGGTGTTCTTGAAATATTATATACTTCAGAAAGAATAAAAACAGAGAAGGAAAACATGGCATAGGAGAAATAGAAGTGGGCAGAAATGGAAAAAAATGTCAGAAAATGTAATCAACTATTTAATCAACTATACACACACACACACACTAAAAGTAAACAATGGACGATAGTAACAAGATGATGGGAGGACGCAGATGCTCAATAAGTAAGTTTGGCATTTTTTTTTTTTTTGCTAAAATGCTAGAAATATGAAGTATTAGCCAAAAATGTGTTCAAGATAATGGTAACCACTATCAATCCAACAAAAGAATAGGAAAGCAGGGAAAAAAGAAATAAAGACGGAGGGTGACATGAAATAATATGATAGGAAAGAAGCCAAATATATCAACAATCACAATTTATGTAAATAGATCAAAGATGGAGATTGTTAGAATTCATAAAAATAACACAGATCAGATGAAAATAAAGGGACGGATAAAGATCTGTCAGCAAATTGTTAGCCAAAGTCAACATAACAATATTAATATCAGTTAAAAAGCTAAGTGTATTCCTAGGGATAATGAGAATGACTGAATACTATAATAGTAAGGATGTTACAGTAATCATGATTTTGTATGTACCAAGTGCCATACTTTGTAAAACATGAAGCTAAAGCTGACAAAATTATGAGAAAGTAACAAATATAGATTCATTCACAACAGAAAAGGAGGTAATGCCATATACCACATTTATAGATTGAAAGGGAAAACAGATTACCTCAACATTTATTCAGTTTATTCAGGAAATATTTACTGAGTACCTACAATGTGTTAATCATTACAGATACATTAAGTGAAAAAGGAATGGATGGAGCTAATGGTCCTTTTTAGCAGAGTGTGACAGACAGTAAAGAAAATAAAATATAATTGTTAGAAATCATTACATGGTATAAAAAGAGAAGGATGGGGGACATTGAGAATATGGCAGAAAAGATGGTAATTTTAAGTGGTGTGGTCAGAGTGAACACCACCGAGAAAGTGACATCTGAGCAAAGATTTCGATGTGGGGAGTGAGTGAGTCATGGACTATGGGGAGGGGAGAGAGGAATGAGCCAGTATGAGGGACCAGAAGCCAAAGTGGGCCAGTGCACATGAGGAAGACTGAGGAGGCCTGTGGCTTTAATTACACGGGAGACTAGTAAGAGCTGAGGGGCCTGATTATATAACCTGGGAGGCCTTGTAAGCATGAGGATGCCGAAACAAGGGATGCACTTGATAAAACTGAATACTCTTTGAGGACAGAACTTTTAGCAAACTAGAAATGGAAGGAAATTTTATTAACCTGGTTTTAATGAAAAAAAACTAATAGCTAACATGTACCTAAAGTGAAGTTTCCAAGTGTTGAATTTTAACATAATGATAAACCCACTGCCATCATGTCTTCTCTACTGTATTGAATTGTGAGTCAATGCTACAGAATTAAAAAAACAAAAGATGTAAAACAAGAAAGTAAAAGTTGAAGCTATTACTGTTTTTTGGATATTATACTTATCTATTTAATAAAACCAAGAAAAAAATTTTGGATTCAATGTGAAGTAAACAACAGTAATATAAGTTTATATATGCTTACTATGTGCCAGGCAACCTATTAATTTAATTCTCACAATAACCATAATGAGGTAGGTACTAATATTCTCATTTTTCAAATGAGGAAACTGAAGCACAGAGGGTTGAAATCATTTCCCCAAGGTTACACAGCCAGTAAAATGGGAGAGCTGGGATTGAAGAACAGGTATTTCAGGTCCAGTGTCTGGGCTTTTATTGCCCACACCACAATATTTCCTAAACTCCCTGAAAGAGCCAACCAATCAGCAAATATAGTTCAAGAACAAAAGAGCTTAATAGCAATAGCAATAAAGATCGCTAAGAATAAATACCATACATGACATATATTTTTTGGATAAAATTACAAAAATAAGTTACAAAATAAGTGATGTAAAAGAAAACTGGAAGAAATGAAGAGATATACAGGTATCAATCTTACCACATTTATGTTCAGTATAATGAAATTGCATTAAATATTTTGAACGAGTTTTCAGTGAACCTTGATGAGCTTTTATAAAGTTCACATAAGAAGGTAAAGGACCAATAACAGCTAAGAAATAGGGAGAAAAATGAGGTGTGAATACTCATCCATGATATCAGTAACTACTATAGCTATTAGAAAACACTATAATTAAGACAATGTGGTATTGGAAAGGAAAAGGCAGATTGATCAAACAGAATAGGGAGCTCAGAAACATGCCCAAACATAACTGGAAACTGGGTATCTGACAAAAGTGGAGAAAAAAATCAATTCATCAATGAATGGGAGTGGAGAGTTGGCTACCTAATGAGATTGGGAAGGATGACAAAGGGCCTCCAACTTTTTTATTGTGTTTTATTTAGCAAATATAGCAACAAAAATGGCATGAAGAATGTTAAGATATGATAAAAGTAGATAGGTAGATGATGGTATGTAACATTATTCTTTGTAGACATTTCTATTAATTAAAATACCCCACAATAAGTACAAAAAAGAAAAGACTATGAATGCATTACATTATATATGAGAAAGACATTGGACAATATTCTGTACCATTTCTTATAGTTCTTTCAAGCTAGAAATAAAGAACTATTGTCTCATCATGACAAAGAATTCTATCTCAAAAATGTTTAGTATCATACTTTATATTAAAGCATAACAAATGAATTCCCTTAAAATCAGGGGAGAAAAAAGGATAACTATTTTATCACTATTGCATATTATTATTCTGAAAGTTTTAGCAGGTGTAATGGCAGTAAATATATAACAGGAATAGTTATTATAAGGAAAAAGACAAATATATTAGTTGTGGGTGGAATTAAATATCTCATAAATACAGAAGAATATTGAAAATTGTTGAATAGAGAGTTTAGCAAAATAGCTGAATGCATGATAAATATGCAGAAACCAATAGCATTGTAATAATTTAGCCCTTCCTTAAATGTGCTAAGTGAAACAGAAAAGTATCTTATTTATAGTATTAAGGGAAACATGAAATACCTAAAAGTCATCTCATCAAGGCACAAGCAAGAACTTTACAGAACAGCTGGATCTGTTGTGTAGAATGGGATGGAACAAAAGAACAGAATAAGATCAGGTATAGCACCTTTTTTTTTTTTACGTATCACCAATAAGTTAGAAATTGAGTATTATTCAATTAAAGGGATGAGTAAATTTATTATTATTTTGGAGAAAAAAAGTTTCACCCTATCTGAAAATAAGTATAATGCAGATGAAAGATAGTAATGAGTTGACCAAACTAAACTACTTCCCTATTGGTCCCTGCTGATTATGTTTCTTCCTCGGCCTCAAATGCACACCTTCTCATCTCCACCACTCTTCACCTGGATCACCCCTAGGAATCCATCATTACTTAGGTTAGATATTAATTTCTCCAAGAAGTCTTCTTTGAGCCCTCACTATATACTCCCAAGACTGGGTTTGACCCTGTCCTGCACACACATTTCCCCATTCTAAGATGTATCTCACAGGACTGTAATAGAAGTTCTGTGAGGTCAGGGACCATAGCTTACTTAGTCATCACTGTTGCCCTAGCGCATTTTCATTGGATACCTAAATAAATGAGTGCTTCCAAGGGCTCCCTTCCTAATGTCTATCACTCACCGAAGCCCTATCTCCATCCTACCCTGGCAATTCCTTACCCTAAGTGTTGAGGTTTTCAAGAGGACCTGATAAAGTTTCAAAGCTTGATCCTAAAATGTTCTCAGGCAGCTGTTTCTTTGTGGCTTTCACTGAAATGGTGGGTAATGAAAAGATGTTTCTCTGAAATCTCTTCTGCACATAGGTTGTTGTGGGTGAAATTGCAATATTTACAGAATCTCTCGCCTGACCTTAGTGCATCTCCATATCAACAGGTGTTTCCAAGGGGTGGAGAGAAGTAGTCCATCTCCATTATCAACAGGTGATTACAAGGAGTAGTAAGGGTGTATCTGGACCTGTGAGGTAGGGTAGGGTCCCTTTTTGCAGCCAGTTGCAACAGAGATGAGCAGAAGTGGGCAACTGCTTGTAAGCAATAAACGAGTTTCTCCCACCTTAGTTCTCCCTTTGATTGATTTAGGCTTCAAAGGTAATTTGCCCCAGGCTGGGAACTTATCTTCCCCCAGGAGTTGCAGTTATAATTACAGTTTTTTATTTATTGTTTGGTCTTCTGAATACTAGTACTTTTCCTTTAAAAGTGATCAAACTAGCATGTTTTGTCTCCCTCCCTACAGTAATTTAGAGCTTTGTCCTTTGTGAAGGACTAGCAGAAAACAATAGTGGCCACTTTATCCTGCCATTCTTTTAGTGACTTTTCCCTTGATACTGCATGAATTGTCATAAAGCCTTTCTTCATGGAACATTTTTTCATAGAATTCCCCCCTTCTCGCCCCCCCCGCCACACACACACACACACACACACATCAGGTGTGCTAAGGAGTGCCCTGAACTCTGTGTCGTCTGGGCAGTGCTGTGACCCACATTCATGGCCTCATACCACCACATTGTTAGGTTTAAATCAATTGCCAGGGGCCAGAGTTCTAAATCTCCCGCATGTCCAGATCCAAAAGCCACTGGCTTCGTAGGCAGCACAGCCACGCCCTTCACCACCGCAAGGCATCCAAACAGCCTGACTGTGCTCTGTTTGCACCCAAATTCATCTCAGAATAGTTCACTCTACCCAAAGCAGAGCTTCAGTCTTGGTAGCTTTAAAACCCTTAGGCGTACAAAGTTCTTTACATATAAGTCACCACTCTCCATTCCCCAGTATTCCCTGTTAGGCAAGTATTTCTACCTTCTAGTCACATGAGAGACATCATTATTTATTGAAAAAACTAAGCTGAACTTTTCTGATTCCCTACATTTTTATGTTGTGTGCTCCTCCTAGCTGACACAAATTTGTTCCTTTAATTATTATGTGGAAATCCTATCTGTCCTTTCTGTGCCTCTCGTACACTATTTCCACCACATTCCCTCCCCTTTTAACCTGCTAATGGTATTGCCTTCTTTCAACATACACAGTACTTGCTACTTCCTTTAGAGGAATTAGGTTTTACTCTAACATGAATTCCTGTCATTTGGTTGCATGCTTTTTTTGTCTGTCTTCTTGGTGATAAACTTCTTGGGAGCAGAGACTCTGTCTTAATCATTTTTCTTCTGTTTACATGTCTTGGGTAGTACTATGCACATAGCAGATGTTCAAGAAAACAAGTTGAATTA
The DNA here is from genome assembly GCA_032199065.1 of Smutsia gigantea. Classification (NCBI taxonomy): domain Eukaryota; kingdom Metazoa; phylum Chordata; class Mammalia; order Pholidota; family Manidae; genus Smutsia; species Smutsia gigantea. The sequence continues at coordinate 111,013 of JAVSCE010011620.1, read as the reverse complement.
AAAATAATTGTCTATGAGTTTTTATTAATACCTCATACTTTAAATAGACATGCTCAGATCTAAATATGTGCTTTCTTTTTTTTTTTTTTTACTGCTTTTAATTTTATTCAGGACTGAGAAGAAAAAGCGAAGTTTTTGATCCATGGAAATTGTATTTTAAAAAATCACCCTCGAAAGTAAAGTATTATTTAATACAAAGCAATTCAAATTCCTTTAGATGCAGAAAAACATTAATAGTGTAGGGCATGGGAGTAAAATGTTGGAGGTGGGTGAGAAAAAGACCAATATAAATACAGTGTGTTCTTACTTAGTAACCTAAAAAAAAGAGTAAGACTTTCAGGAATCAAAGTGAGATGATAATCACATCTGGTCATTTTGAAAAAGCAATTTAAAGTTACAGGTATGCTCTAGATCAAAGAACTTAACCAAACACTGAAGAAGGAATATGGTTCCAGAAAAATGATTCTAAGAGACAATTAAGCAGTCTTGATAAAAAGATATATTTGTTTCAGAACTTCCAAAAAGTTGTGCATTCATCTTCTAGATCACTGTATTTAAGCCAACAGTACACATCAGAGACACATATGAAACAAAAATCCATCCTAGAACAACTAAGTTATTATCTTCCACTGGCAGGGGAATGTGCATATTATATATTTTTAAGTGTGTACAGAAGTGAGTCTGATTTATACCCCTGTGACAGAGGCAGGGTTTATGGGTCTAAAGCTATACAATATGGGGAAAAGGACCCTTTAGGAAAAAAGAATACAAAAGCAGGAAGCAAACTCATGCAAGTGAGGTGTCCTCAAGTTGGACCTCCATTAGCCTCAAGACTAATTTGCCTCTTTCCCTTTATATTTAGGGTGACCTTGATAAGAGTACCTATTCTAGATTACCTATGGTATTACTGTATTACTATATTTTCATTACCAATAATAAAAAGTAATAAAATAATTTTCATTAGCCATAAGAATAATGGCCAATACTATTAGTTAACACTTGGCTTGCTCACTATGTGCCAGATATAGTGTTAATCCTTTATGCATATACTTTTAACTTTCATAACCTTATTAAGGTACACAACCTTTCACAACCTTATTAAGAGATTAAGTACAACTAATTATTCCCACTCTCTGAATGAGGAAACTGAGGTTTTTATTGAAGTCAAATGTTTAAGGTTAAACAGTTACTAAAAGTTAAGGCTGGGAGTTAGACTATTAACTTCAGTTCCCTAAAGCAAGCATTTGGGATCAAAGTATAGAAACCTTTTGTTGAGAATGGACCCACACCTGGGCATGCCATTCTGCCAATATTTGCTGCTTTACCTAGTTAGACTGGGAAAGAATACATGAGCGCATCAAAAAAAATGTGTCAATTAAAGTAACTAAATCAAAGTGTTGTTCTGACATCTTGCTTTAACTTTAGCATTATCAAACTTCCTCTTGGCCCAGAAACCATGGGCCTGCAGTTCAAACAGTATTTCACAAGATGGCTCCCTTGCTATCTTCAGATGCAACTTACATAATAAAGTCCTACATCACAGTTGTAAAATCGCAAACCTATAGGAAGTTACAATATTTCTTAAGTTGCTTTTGGAACATTGTTACATCATGCATATCTGATTAGGTTGCTACCAAACGCTTTTTGGTGATGTGATATATTTGTATAACCTACAGCTACAGCTAATGGTTGAAGGGAAATTCCCTTACAAAGGAATTTCACCAAAGAACAATAATAATCTACTTGCTTATTGTTTCCTAACTTCTCTGGCTTTTTCTTTAATATATTAGAACTGCATCCTGTCTGCTTTGCTCCTATGCAAATATATGCTTGTTAAGGAGGCAGGAGGTGGGAGAGAGAGAGCATAAGAGAGCTCACTTAACTAGCACTAGAACCTTGCCCACCATGCCCTGATCAGAGCAGCCTTTTAAAGGGAGCATGACATGCAAAAGTGAACCCGCTCATCTCAAAGTCCTTCTCAGTCTCCACATGCCTCTCACAGTTGAGAGCATCTAACTCTTTTGGATTTGATCCTGAAAGTGCTTAAAGATGCATGTTTCGGATAAAAAATGACCACTGTATGTTGGCCACCTATTTTATCTGAAGCTAAAGCCAATGAACAGATCTGTTCAAGGTTTAATGAAATGATATTTCTATAAATAGCTGAAAATTCATATGCTATTTATCTGATTCTCCTATTACCCCAAGAGGGGAGAAAAATGATCTAATAGCATCAAGGAAATGGGTTACTATTTCTGAGCAAGAAATGTGAATAAAGTTTTCCTACTTACAGTACTGAGAGTATTAAGAGAAATTATAAATCAGGAATCTGAATTTCTATGATAATGCATTTCCTGGACATTCAACTTTAAAGGTTATCGCTAAAATGATTTTCCTATAGGAACTTCAGTATAATTTGTATTCCTATAGTATTGCTATACTATCTATTGGCAAAGAACTATCTTCTTGACCAAACATTGGTCAGGCTCTTCTGAGCTCTTTTTGACTAAGTCTTGGGCCACTGTGTCCTTCCTTGTAAGCCCAGTTCTAGCAAGAGTCTTGCTAAGTCAGTTTGGCCAGAATCCCCCAGCCCCAATATTAAGCCTCACTATATGATTCTCATCGTCCACCATCACCAAAGTGATATCTAGTCACCTTGACGGGCCTTCAGCAATAATCCTCTTAGGCATTTTAGCCAAAATTTCCACTTACCCCTCGTTTCCTCTATTAATTTTCTATCCACTGACACCCTCCCTGCTCCTTAGCTATAAATTCACACTTGGTCTTGTAGTATTCAGAGTTGAGCCCAGTCTCTCCCTGCTACTATAGAACTCCACTAAGGTGGTCCCTACACCCATTACAGCTGTCCTAAATAAAAACTGCCTTACCATTGTTCAACGAGCATCATCGAATAAATTCTTCTTTAACACTATAAACAGTGAAATGATAAGACTATATAATTCATCCATCATCAAACTGCCTTAAAAGTAATATAATAGACACAACAAATGCAAAAAATTTAATTTTTTTTCATTTTGGAAAGTTGGATCTCAGTGGACATTAATAATTTGAATTGCCAAGAAAGTTATGCCTTCTTTGATTTGCAACAATTTTCCTCAACTGCAGACAGACTCCCTCAAATTTATTTTCAAGCCCACTGAGGGCAGTATAGCATAGTAGTTAAGACCACAGGCTCTAAAGCTCAAATATCTGGGTTTGAATACTAGTTTTGCACTCTTATCACTAAGAAAGTTACTAAATCGTGTTGTGCCTCAATTTCCCCATTTGTAAAATAATAGGATCATGTTATCTAAAACACATAAAAGTCTTAGCATGATGGTAGTTAGTAGTCACTGAGTATTAGCCAGCTGAAGTCACTTTGATGGCTCCGATACAGCCATTGATGCTCAGAATAAGTGTCCGCTATTGATAAAGTGATGGTGATAATGATGGTGAGGCTGATGCTAATGGTACGTTTTCCCCTGAAACAAAGGGGACAGGAGGAGTGGAGCCCACATGGTCTTTTCATGGTCCTCACTTGGCAGATGATACAATGGAACAAAAACAGTTGCTTGATGCCAATCAAATAATCCATGAAATGAAGTGCTTTGAGTTACTGCAGTTCAGTGTTCACTGTCAGAGTCAAGCAGCCACCGGCAGATCCCAGAATATTATACCCTTCATCAGCAAGTGGTCAACATAATGACTATATCACAGCAAAGCCTGTTACTTTGAAGGAACTACTTTCACATCTCTCATAGGGTTGCGGGACAATACCTTGTCTGGGATGGCCTATGCTTTCTCTGCATTTACAATACAAAGTGCCATGAATTGAGGGAAAAAGGGCACCTGAATATTTTCGACAAAATTGTAAAATGTAACAGTTGAAAGGATCAATAGAATTTCTAACCCCATCATTATAAAAACATGGGAAACAAAGACAAAAAATTTTTTGAAATATTGGTGGTAGTTAGATAGTGTAACTTGAAGAGACGAAATGCTAATTTTGCAAGTTTTGAGTATCTATATTTAATACAATTTAATTTGAAATTCAGGTGTAAGAAGCTATGGTTGGGCCTTAGGAATTACCTTGGGGCAGTAATTCAAAACTCACCAACTACTGTCAGTGTCAGACAAGAGAAGGGAATCTGTTACCTACCTGAAAAATGCAAATTATCTGGACTTGAGTGATGACAACTGATGTTGGGTCATTCAGATGAGTGAATTTCACCAAAACTATTAAAGGGCATCGATGAAACTCCATTTAAATTCAAGTTCCATTCGCATCTTTAAGATTTGTCTCTGGCATGAGATCAGATTCCCATGCATTCTTTGATTTTGACAAATTAAATCCCTTCAAGCTTGTGTACCTTATTTCTAAAAGTTACACTGTAGAAGAAAATGAAGACTGTATATTTACATGTTTCAAAGCTATATCCTCAGCATTGAAAGAGTAAGGCCATTTAGCCTAAGTATCAGAAAAGGTTTTCTCTCACATGGCAAAGGCAGATACATTTTGCTTGATTTGATATTCACAAATAAAAAGAGTGTTGAAATCCAGCCGAGTCCAGTGCTTTTTAAGCCGGTTTTCTGAAAATTACTTGCAAAGCTTCCAAAGGTAACAGTGGTATAATGCATTCATCTAGAAAAGTGGAGTCTTAGAACTAAGTCCCTAACCATTAGGAGGGAAGATGATCAACAGATGGCATCAGTTCACTCAAAATTTATGGTAAAAAGTATATACCCTACCTTCTTCAATGTATGATGTAATACAGGTCAGAGGTTATGAGCACCAACATTGTAGCCAGGCTTTGTGGGTTTAAAACCCCACTAATGCCATGTCCTCACTGCACAACTTAGGCATGTTATTTAATCTCGCAGTGCCTTGGTTTGCTAACCCAAAAATGGGACTCATGATAGCAGCTACCTTACAGTGTTGTTTTAAGGACAGAAAGTCTTAAAATATATAAAGCACTTAAAACAGTACCTGGAACATACCAAGTGCTATACTTGTTTATTATTATTATACTATTATTACACAACAGACCACACAAAACACAAATCTTTCCGTCTGATGCCATAAATTTTCTGACCTCTCAGTATCTCTTGGATTTTATAGTTTACCAATCCACACCTTTTATATATTTCTGGCAAGCAAATAACCATCAAAAAGCAAAATTATCCATAGGTAATTCATCAATTATATGCTATTAATCTTTTTTATTGGCTCTGTCCTACCTAGTGGAGATTTTTGCATTACATGGGCAATTTCCTTTGCTGTCTAAAATTGATTTGCCACAATTCCTCACACATAGTAGAATGCATGTTTAAGCCTTAAGACTAGGTTAAGAAGGTGGGGAAAGGCCCATCCCCCAATCTCTGTCTGGAGACATTTGACCCAGAAAGATGTGTAGAAGGAACTTAACACTGACTGTGAATCTATTATGAGCAAGGGATTATACTGTCCTATGCACTTTGGGTATATTTTTCTCAGTTAATTTCCAAAGGAACATCCTGGAAATGGTGTTGTAAAACTTATTCACACCAAGGTTCAGAAATGTCAATTGGAGCACAGAAGGGCTAATGAAAGTGGTACCGCCAGTGTTCAGACACCGATTTGTCTGGCCCAAAGTCCTGCTGTACTGTGGAAGCAGGCTGCCTGCCCAGAAAAACAGCCCACCACCCTGTCTCACCAGACATTCACACACACGTGCACAAATAGATCCATTTATCCGTTGTGTATGTTTGGAATTTATAAATTTAATTTCAAGAAAGGATTCCGGGAGGAGTGGGAGAAGGGGAGGGAGTATGAAAACGGCTGTTAAACACTAGGCTGCACCTTTCTTCCTTGATTTCTTGCACACTCCCATTTGACCTTGAAGTGAAGCACAAAAAAAAAGACAATTATGAGAAAGCTTGACCTATCCCTAAATGTGGACTCTTAAGACATTTTCCCCTTTTCTGTAATCTCTTTACAGCTATGAAGACTACCTTGGTTTAAGTCTTTCACCCTAAATTCAGTCTATTAGAAAACCTAATCCTGGAACACAGGATTTTAGCAAGAAATCAGTAAGACTATTTCCAAAGATAGTTTAGGACAATAGCTAGAAAAATACTACTTCCTTGTTTCCATAACAATTCAGAGACTATAGATAGAGAATATGGGAGGCTTTCCCACTGAGCAGAAGGAGGTGAAGTGAAATGTACTCATTGGTAGCTAACTATACTTATGTTATCCTGCTACTAAGCCAGCCCACACTGAATTAAGTAGAAAGAACTTTTGAGGGGCTGACTCCCTCTCTATGTCCACAGGTTAGTAACACAAATCCAAAGTGAAAACAAGAAGTGTGGAAAACTGGAAAGGAAATACTATCTTTTAGACTCTTTTAAAATTGGATCTCCCACTCCCAGTCTATTTTCCTGGTCTGTTTTTTTCCCCAAAGCTATATCATTAAGATGCAACATGCTATTTAATTTATTTTCCTATTAAGTCTTTCACTAGTTTTTTTGTCCATTTGTTTGATGTACTCCAACTATCTGGAAACTACTAATTGCTCAATATTAGCCAAGTAAATGAATAAATAATTAGGAAAAGTATCTCTCTGAAAATGGTATACTGCAGATCCCAGAATATGTTTAGAAGCCACAATAGGAGAGAATAAAACATCGTTTCTATGAATACAGAGCCTAAAGCCAACAACAACAAAAATGAATCCACTGGGATCTAAAGACAAAATGGGGTAAAGAAAAAGAAGTGGGTAGGATATATAATATTGAAAGGAAACTGTAAGGGGTAGAATTGAAATAGAAATGCTAATCAATGCTGCAGCTTACAGAATACAAAAGATTTTCCAGAGTTACAAAAAACATAAACGTAGAAAGAACTTTAAGAAGCAAATGATGTATAGAAAAAACATAGAGCAGTGAACAAGACAAAACTGGTCAGTGGCCCTGAAGATGGAAAACCAAAATCATTAAAATAGAATAACCAAAACTATAACTAAATAAAGGTTTTTCTTTAAAAGAATAAAAAGCAAAATAAATGAAACCAGTGTAAAAGTAATGGAAAATCTCTAATAAAAAGAAAAGGCAGTTATGGATAATAGGTTACCAATAAAGGAAGGAAAATCAGGCCACTATCAAACTTCTTCTGTGTAAGAGCAAATGCCAAAAGATAGAGAAAAAGAGCCACAAAGTTAGGGAAGATCTGTGATTACAGAAGTTTATACCTGACCAAGTTATGGTTCATGTGTTAAAACAGTAGAAAGCCATTTGCAAATATGCAATTATTTATTCCACCCATGTACCTTCACTGAAAAAAAACTGGCGATTATATAAGCTCATTGTGAGATAAATTCTCCTAATAGCAAAGCATTTACATTGTCATGCTGCGTTCTTTTTCTCACAGTTTAAGTGACATGTTTTGGATCTTATATTGGATTATGTGACAATCTAGATGATGAATCATATTGCCTAGAGAATAGTGAACAAACCTTTTTTTCCCTTTACCACAGTAAAGCAAAACAGTATAACTAGTAGCCGTTATAAATGAGAAGTAGATTAACTAATGACTTTCTGTATCTTCGAAATTCATATTAAAATATCTGAATCATTGTTTTATTAATTTGAAAGACTAATAAGCCATTCAATGACAGATATCTTATACCAACAAGCTCCAATTTATAACATCCATAAGCACAGATATTACTAAAACCCTGTAGTTATGATATAATATCAATATCAACTATCTCAAGCATACACAGGAAAATTACTATTGGAAACGTGGTCATACCTATTTTCCTTTTTTATGCAGTTTTGCATTTTTCTATGTTTCCATTAATTATGTATTACCATAGATAAGAAAAGACTAATCTATATGTGCTATATGATAAGAGTCACAATCATGATTTTATTAAAAAAATACTCTGAGGAAAAGGACCGTTAAAAAGTGGTACTGGATAAAGGAAAATGTAAAATTGTATTATCATATGTATGTTATATGTCCTATAACATTTAAATACCTGATGCTGTACTATTTGCAGTGTCAAAAATTAATGATGATCAAAGGAGTTGAGGATATGACAAATCATTAAAATGGAATACTATGCAGCTGCTAAAACAATAAAGTAAATCTTCAGGGAGCTTCTTTTTACATAAGAAAGAATTTTCAAGACTGATTATTATGTGGAGACAGCAAGGTAGGGAACAGCTTTCACTTGTATTATAAAGGAATATGTATATAGTAGTTGCACACCATACACACACACTCTTACACACATACATATATACCCAAATGATTTCTGAAATGGCGACAAGAAATGGTAACAGTAGTTGACTCTGTGTAGAGGATGAGATTGTTTCAGGTGTAGGAGGAAGACTTAGCTGTCACTCCAAGTTTTTTATATTGCTTTTTTGTTTCTCATTTATTTAATCACATACACGTACTCTTCATTAAGTTGTTAATTAAAATATACAGCATTTCATTTTCAGTGAGTACACCCTTAATTCCTCACTATTTTATGTCCAATGTTGCCACATAAAAGAATGTAATTTCTTTTCTATACTGATAGAAGCAAAACACCGATCTTGAGTTGCCTTGATTTATGTACCTCTCCTGGAGTTCCCGTACATTTTGAAAGGTAATTAGCAGTGCACATCTCTAGAAAACATTTATAAAAGGAAACATTGTGGAAAGGCAAAGAGTTTACCAAATGTCATTTACAATCTGATCTATGTCATTTTTTTCTTTTTATCATTATCCATGTTAAGAGTGTCTTTATCATAACCTCTTCTCTATTATTATAAATCTATGATTTCTACCCCCTAATGTATCACCAGAAGACTATATTGACTCCTTTTAGTAGCACTTAAATTGCATTTTCTTGAAATTTTTTCCCAAAGTCTGAATTTTTTAAACGCAGAATGTCATGGATTGGGACTGGTAGCACTCTAGTTTTCTAAAATACAACATTTCTTACCAGGTTTACAGAAAACAAATCAGAATCTACAGGGGTTTAGGAGAAGTGAAATGTTTGACACTAAAATATCACTCAGAGTTCAGCAATAGAATAAGATTTTCTTATCTTTAGAAATGTAGTTTTGCATGGTCTCCTTCTGAGCAGAATACACAGTTCTCGCAGCAATTATTTAGTCTGCTAGCATTACAAGAGCATATGCTACTGCATTTCTACTATGGTATTTTCAATTTTTGATGCCACAAAATTTCCACTTTTCATTAGTTTGACAATTAAAGTGGAAATTGTTAAAGCCAATAATTTTAAACCCCTCTGAGGATTATGGACCCTTTTGGGAATCTGATACACCACTGTGGACACTCTCTTCAGAAAACATGATTATACACCCTTGAAGCTTATCCATATGCTTTCCTAAGGTTCACAGAAATTGAGAGTCACGAGGCTTATTTCAACCTTTAATGGACAAGAGGAAAAAAAGAAATGCAGATATTCCTAAAACATGATCAATATTATGTATATTATGTGATGTTAACTAAACATGATTGCATATATTATCCTGTGAAATAGTAAGCTCATTTATTATTATTTACCAATTAGGAAGTCACTTAGACTATTTACATGATAGAAACAACTCATAAAATTTCAATGATGTAGTCAAAAATCACTTAGTGAATAAATATTAGAAATAGGATTCAAATCCAGGTCTTTTATTTACATATTGTATTATTTTTCTTTGCTTTACACTTTTTTTTTTTAGTCCATGGTTGGCAAACATGTTCTGAAAAAATATTTTCAGTTTTGCAGGCCATATGGACTCTCTTGTAACCATTCAACTCTGCCATTATAGCACAAAGGCAAGACAATACAAAAATATATGGGTGTGGCTGTGCTCTAATAATTAATTACACAATAGGTGGCAGGCCAGATTTGGCCCACAGGCCATAGTTTGCTGACCCCTGCATTATTTTGCATCTACATCAGAAATCAACTCGGTCTTTTAATTTATTTTCCCAAATGATTTTAATATTCTAGCATCATGAATTTGACCTTTTAAAATGAGAATTACTAAAATATTCTAAATGCTAATGGAATCCCTAAATTAAATAATATCACCAATAACATCAAAATCCCTGCCAAAAAACTAAGATTAGGATTTTATATATTAATTTTTATTTTGAGATGATTTTCTTGATGAAACCACTGTATATAGAGAAAGTTTTGGAACACAATCTCCTTTAATAATACAAGAAGAGCTAATATTACATGTGAAAAATAAAAAATCATATTGCAGTAATGGTGTAAAGGGAACACAGTTTGGAAGAGCAAATTAAAATACAATATATATTTTCTTATAATGTTTAACTAGTTTGAAAATCAAACCTTAAGGGAGGGTATTCAGTTAACATATTTGTTTCTGGTGGTTATTAGGCTATCACCAAATATCCTGGTTCCTCTGAGCACATGGTAGGATTGCATTTCCCCACCTATGTTTTTGAAGTTGGTTTGGCCAATGTCATATGAATGAAAACAATGTGTGCACTTATGGGAAGCTTGGTTAGCCCATGTGTAATTTCCCATGCTTTCCCTAGGCCCAAATGATCATATAAGGACATGGAGCACGAACACCTTCAGCACGTGTCTCTGGGCAAGAACAATGAGTAGGACCCTCCTGTCAATCCACACTGGAAATGCAGTATGAATAAGAAATAAACTTTTCTGTAGTGTAAAGCCACTAAAATGTGAGGATTGTTATAGAAAATAACAACATATCTTAATATAGAGGCATCAATTTTTTAAGAATCAAAAAAATCATATAGAAAAGAGATTGGTACAAGTAATTTTATTATACTCAACTCATAGTAACACCTCAAGGTTACATGACATATTATTTTGATGATCACATTTTGGATTATCTACATATCATTAAAAGATTAATAGATTAATAAATCTATATTTCATTATTATCTACACATCAACTTATTTCATTAAATCAAAATACAAATTAACTACATGAAGAAACTAGTCAAATCTGACACTTACTACAGCGAGTATAACTGGTTTGAATAAACCTTAAAAAGTTATGAGAAGGGGGAATATGGTGGCATGAGCAGGGTGGCAGAAATCTCCTCCCAAAACCATATATATTTGTGAAAATACAACAAATACAACTATTCCTAAAAGAGAGACAAGAAGATACAGTACAACAGCCAGGCTACAGCTATATCTGCGAGAACTCAGTGCCTCACGAAGCGGGTAAAATACAAAGCCGCAACCCGGCGGGACCCGAGCACTGCCCCACCCCAGCTCACCAGCAGGAGAAAAAGAATCAGAGTGGGGAGGGAGGGGAAGCACAGGACTGCTAAATAACCAGCCCTGGTGATCTGCACTGGGAGCACTGACACACATCACGTGGTGTATCGGAGATTAGAGAAACAGAAGGGCAGGATCTGAGACAGAGACTACAAGCAGGTCCCCTCAGCTGGTTCCCCGGGACAAAAGAAAAGCGGGTGCTTTTTTACAAGTCTTAAAGAGAAAAGGGCCCAACAGCAGAACAAAACCGTCCCAGCATACTCAGCTCAACAGGCTGGGAGTCTCAGGGATTTTCAGACCCCCTGGCTGGCGGCCACGCAAAGCAGCTGTGTCGAGGCTTCCCACAGAGATCAGCAGCCTGCCATTCATTCCCCCCAGCCGGCACAGAAAAGGGTCTGGTGGAGCGGCCACTGCTGTGGAACAGCAGAGGAATGGCCCTGCGCACAGCAAACTCACAGATTCTACTCCTGGCTGGTGCGCAGCTAAGTGGGAAGGGCCCCAGAACCCAGGACAAGGGCTGGAAGGCAACAAGGGGACAAGAACGCACCCAGTGAGACTACAAACTACTGCAGTGCTATAGGCTAGGCTGAGGAGGCCCCGCACACAGGCAGCTCACGGGATTAACCCAGAGACTGCCTCATGTTATGCAGGAAACCAGCTCAGGCCCCAGAGAAGGGCAAGCGGAACAACAAGCAGGAAGGGGCTTTGTTCTCCCAGCTGACACATGTGGCACCTACCACAACCAGTTCTATTGCCATGAAAAGACAGAGGAATATGGCCCAGACAAGGATCACGCAGACAACCCCACAGAGAGGGCCTGATGGGATAGTCTTACACAATCTTCCTGAAAAAGAATTCAGAATAAAAGTCATAACCATAACCATGCTGATGGATGTACAGAGAAATATGCAAGACCTAAGGTAGGAAGTGAGGAAAGACAATGCAGAAATGAGACAAGTGATCGACAGGCTTAAGAGCAGACTGGACGAGGTACAAGAGACTGTTAATGGAATAGAAATCAGAGAACAGGAATACAGAGAAGCTGAGGCAGAGAGAGATAAAAGGATCTCTAGGAATGAAAGAATATTAAGAGAACTGTGTGACCAATCCAAATGGAACAATATTCGCATTACAGGAGTACAGAAGAAGAGAGAGAGAAAGGTATAGAAAATGTCTTTGAAGAAATAATTGCTGAAAACTTCCCCAAGCTGGGGAAGGAAATAGTTTCCCAGATCATGGAAGCCCACAGATCTCCCAACACAAGGGACCCAAGGAAGACAACACCAAGACACATAATAAAAAAAATGGCAAAGATCAAGGACAAGGACAGAGTATTAAAGGCAGCGAGAGAGAGAAAAAAGATCACCTACAAAGGAAAACCCATCTAATTATCATCAGACTTCTCAACAGAAACCTTACAGGCCAGAAGAGAATGGCATGATATATTTAATGTAATGAAACAGAAGGGCCTTGAACCGAGAATACTGTATCCAGCACAATTATCATTTAAATTTGAGGGAGGGATCAAACAATTCCCAGAGAAGTGAAAGCTGAGGGTGTGTGCCTCCCATAAACCACCTCTACAGGGTACCTTAAAGGGACTGCTCTAGATGGAAGCACTCCTAAGGCTAAAAAGATGTCACCAGAGAAAACAAAATCATAGCAAAGAAAGCAGACCATCCAAATACTAACTAAAGGCAAAAAATAAAATGAACTATCCACAAAAGCAGTCAAAGGAAATGTAAAAGAGTACAGAATAAAACAACTAGTATATAAAATATGGAGGAGGAACAATAAGAAGGGAGAGAAATAAAGAATAATCAGACTCTGTTTATAATAGCTTAACAAGAGAGTCGTTAGACTGTTAGATAGTAAAGAAGCAACCCTTGAAACTTTGGTAACCATGAATCTAAAGCCAGGAATGGCAATAAGTACATACATATTGATAATCACCCTAAACGTAAATGGGCTGAATGCACTAATCAAAAGACACAGAGTAATAGAATGGACAAAAAATCAAGACCCATCTATATGCTGTCTACAAGAGACTCACCTCAAACTCAAAGATATACACAGACTAAAGGTGAAGGGATGGAAAAAGATATCTCATGCAAACAACAAGGAGAAAAAAGCAGGTGTTGCAGTACTTGTATCAGACAAAATAGACTTTGAAATGAAGAAAGTAGCATGAGATAAAGAAGGACATTAAATAATGATAAAGGGGTCCATCCAACAAGAGGATATAACCATTATAAATACATATGCACCCAACCCAGGAATGCCGACATATGTGAAACAAATACTAACAATTAAAGGAGGAAATAGAAAGCAATGCATTCATTTTAGGAGACTTCAACACACCACTCACTCCAAAGGACAGATCAACCGGACAGAAAATGAGTAAAGACACAGAGGCACTGAACAACACACTAGAACAGATGGACCTAACAGACATCTACAGAACTCTGCACCCAAAAGCAGCAGGAGACACATTCTTCTCAAGTGCACATGGAACATTTTCCAGAATAGACCACATATTAGGCCACAAAAAGAACCTCAGTAAATTCATAAATATTGAAATTCTACCAGCCAACTTCTCAGATCACAAAGGTATAAACTAGAAATAAATTGTAAAAAGAAAACAAAAAGGCTCACAAATACATGGAGACTTAAGAACATTCTCCTAAATAATCAATGGATCAATGACCAAATTAAAACAGATCAAACAATATATGGAGACAAATGGCACCAACAACACAAAGCCGCAACTTCTGTGGGATGCAGCAAAGGCAGTTCTAAGAGGAAAGTATATTGCAATCCAAGCCTATTTAAAGAAGGAAAAACAATCCCAAATGAATAGTCTAAAGACACAATTCTTGAAATTGGAAAAAGAAGAACAAATGAGGCCCAAAGTCACCACCAAAAGGAAGGACATAATAAAGATTAGAGAAGAAATAAATAAAATTGAGAAGAATAAAACAATAGAAAAAATCAATGAAACCAAGAGCCGGTTTTTTGAAAAAATAAACAAAATAGATAAACCACTAGCCAGATTTATAAAAAGAAAAAGAGAATCTACACACATAAACAGAATCAGAATTGAGAAAGGAAAAATCACAACAGACCCCACAGAAATACAAAGAATTACAAGAGAATACTATGAGAGTCTTTATGCTAACAAGCTGGAAAACCTAGAAGAAATGGACAACTTCTTAGAAAAATACAACCTTCCAAGACTGACCAAGCAAGAAACAGAAAACCTAAACAGACCAATTACCAGGAACAAAATTGAATCGGTAATCAAAAAACTACCCAAGAACAAAACTCCGGGACCTGATGGATTCACCTCTGAATTCTACCAGACATATAGAGAAGAAATAACACCCATTATCCTTAAAGTGTTCCAAAAAATAGAGGAGGGGGAATACTTCCAAACTCATTCTATGAAGCCAGCATCACTCTAAGACCAAAACCAGGCAAAGACCTCACAAAGAAGAAAATTACAGACCAATATCCCTGATGAACATAGGTGCAAAAATACTCAACAAAATATTAGCAAACCAAATTCAAAAATACATCAAGAGGATCATACACCATGATCAAGTGGGATTCATCTCAGGGATGCAAGGATGGTACAACATTTGAAAATCCATCAATATCATCCACCACATCAACAAAAGAAGAACAAAAACCACATGATCATCTCCATAGGTGCTGAAAAAGCATTTGACCAAATTCAACACCGATTCATGAAAAAACTGTCAAGAATATGGGTATAGAGAGCAAGTACCTCAGCATAATAAACACCATATATGACAAACCCACAGCCAAAATCATACTTAACAGCGAGAAGGTGAAGGCTTTTCATCTAAGAGCGGGAAAAAGACAGGAATGCCCACTCTCCCCACTGTTATTCAACATAGTACTGGAGGTCCTAGCAATGGCAGTCAGACAAAGAAATACAAGGTATCCAGATTGGTAAAGAAGAAGTCAATTTGTCACTATTTGCAGATGACATGATACTGTACATAAAAAACCCTAAAGACTCCACTCCAAAACTACTAGAACTAATATCTGAATTCAGCAAAGTTGCAGGATACAAAATCAATACACAGAAATCTGTTGCTTTTCTATACGCTAACGATGAGCTAACAGAAAGAGAAATCAGGAAAACAATTCCATTCACAATTGCATCAAAAAGAATAAAATACCTAGGAATAAACCTAACGAAGGAAGTGAAAGACCTATACTCTGAAAACTACAAGACACTCCTAAGAGAAATTAAAGAGGACACTAACAAATGGAAATTCATCCCATGCTCTTGGATAGGAAGAATAAATATTGTCAAAATGGCTATACTACCTAAAGCAATCTACAGATTCAATGCAATCCCTATCAAAATACCAACAGCTTTCTTCAATGAACTGAAACAAATAGTTCTAAAATTCATATGGAACCACAAAAGACTCCAAATAGTCAAAGCAATCCTGAGAAGAAATAATAAAATGGGGGAATTATGCTCCCAGACTTCAAGCTCTACTACAAAGCTACAGTAATCAAGACAATTTGGTATTGGCACAAAAACAGACCCACAGACCAGTGGAACAGAATAGAAAATCCAGACATTAACCCAAACATATACAGTCAATTAATATTTGATAAAGGAACCTGGGATATACAATGGGGAGATGACAGCCTCTTCAGCAGCTGGTGTTGGCAAAACTGGGCAGCAATATGTAAGAGAATGAAACAGGACTACTGTCTAACCTCATACAGAAAAGTAAACTCAAAATGGATCAAAGACCTGAATGTAAGTCATGAAACCATAAAACTCTTAGAAAAAAACATAGGCAAAAATCTCTTGGACATAAACATGAGCAACTTCATGAACATATCTCCCCGGGCAAGGGAAACAAAAGCAAAAATGAACAAGTGGGACTATATCAAGCTGAAAAGCTTCTGTACAGCAAAGGACACCATCAGTAGAATAAAAAGACATCCTACAGTATGAGAGAATATATTCATAAATGACATACCCGATAAGGGGTTGACATCCAAAATATATAAAGAACTCACGCACCTCAACAAAACAAAAAGCAAATAATCCGATTAAGAAATGGGCAGAGGATATGAATAGACACTTCTCCAAAGAAGAAATTCAGATGGCCAACAGGCGCATGAAAAGATGCTCCACATCGCTAATCATCAGAGAAATGCAAATTAAAACCACAATGAGATATCACCTCACACCAGTAAGGATGGCCGATATCAAAATACAAACAATAACAAATGTTGGTGAGGATGTGGAGAAAGGGGAACCCTCCTACACTGCTGGTGGGACTGCAAATTAGTTCAACCATTGTGGAAAGCAGTATGGAGGTTCCTCAAAAAACTCAAAATAGAAATACCATTTGACCCAGGAATCCCACTCCCAGGAATTCACCCTAAGAATGCTGCAGCCCAGTTTCAAAAAGACAGATGCACCCCTATGTTTTTCACAGCACTATTTACAATAGCCAAGAAATGGAAGCAATCTAAGTGTCCATAAGTAGATGAATGGATAAAGAAGATGTGATACCTATACACCATGGAATATTATTCAGCCATAAGAAGAAAACAAATCCTACCATTTGCAACAACATGGATGGAGCTAGAGGGTATTATGCTCAGTGAAATAAGCCAAAGGGAAAAAAGACAAGTATCAAATGATTTCACTCATATGTGGAGCATAAGAGCAAAGAAAGAAACTGAATGAACAAAACTGCTGCAGACTCACAGAACCCAAGAATAGACTAACAGTTACCAAAGGGAAAGGGACTGGGGAGGATGGTTGGGAAGGGAGGGAAAAGGGGGGAAAAGGGGCATTACGATTAGCAGATGTAATGTTGGTGGGGCACGGGTTGGGCTGTACAACTCAGAGAAGACAAGTAGTGATTCTATAGCATCTCACTACGCTGATGGACGGTGACTGTAATGGGGTAGGTGGGGGTAACCTGATGAAGTGGGGGGTTTAGTAACCATAATTGTAGATTAATGATACCAAAATAAAAAAATATTTTTAATTAGAAAATGTTATGAGAAGGCAAACAGTATATGTTAAGAATTAAAGTGTATGGATTAAAGCTTTAAGAAAGAATGTATTTTCCTTCATTAACATTACAAATATAAATAAATGTGCAAAAAATAATATTGGCTTATTTTAATAATAAAATAAAAATTACTCTAAGAATAAAAATCAGTTTAAATTAGTATACTCACATTCAGGGTAGAAACTACCTTCACATACATAATCTTTTTGACCTTCACAGCAGCTCTGACTGTGAGAAATAAGAGCTCCATTTGACGAATGAGAAAATTAGAGATAATAAAAGCACTGTGGTTTGCTCAAAATACAAGTCTAACTAAGGGCAAAGACAAAAATCTGAACTTAGATTTTTTTTAATGAAATGTGATTGTTCCTCTACTGTATCACTCTTTTAAAGAAAATAGGGAAACATATTTTCATTCTAAGCTGTACTATGTAAATAAAACTAGGCTAAGTTCTACATGAATATGTACAGAGCATTATTTAGTCGTAGTGTAATATTTACTATGAGGTCATATCTCTTTCATGAATCAAATTAAAGCATAGTTTCTGTTATGTTATCTACAGGTGCCACTGAAACAATCTATTAAAACATGCATTCTTTAAACAAAACCTACGTAGGCAGATTATGACTTACTCCATACTCCTCTCCTTTTTATTTTGCCCTTTAGGAACTTCACGCTTTATTTTCATCTTCAATATGGAAAACCTAAGCTTTAAGAGGAGAGATGGAAAACCTAAGCTTTAAGGGGAGAGGTAAAACACCTCAAATAAATTTGCCCACATAATTGTTGTTTTGTTTTAAAAATAAAGTTGGAAGGGAAACAAGTTTAAGATTAGTAACTAATGTTCATGTTTTGATGTGTGACTTTCAAGGTATCTAGATATTATCAATATTCATATTAATATTTTCATTATATTATTTCATATTATCATATTTTCCCCAATGGTACATTAGAACCAACATTTGGCTGCATGGAATTCCTTTCCATTTAGAATTAGTCACACCTGCATTGTACTTGATGTGCACATAACCACAATACTTACATATGAACCGCATTTGGTAAACATCATGCTATTATTTACAGTACCACTTTTACATTATTTACATTATTATTATTTTACAGTGCCAGTATCAATAACAATGCCAATTTTCCAATAATAAGACTACACAACTCTAAAAAAAGCACTTTTAAAACAAGGATTGGGATAAAAGCAAGTTTGTAGCATAATTACTAGCTAAAAGTAGATAGGCTCAGACAAATGTTATTATTATATTCCTTCCCTATCAAATTAAATACTGGAGGGAGTGACCAAAGGTATTCTTCTGATAATCATCTCACCTAGTTTTAATCATAATTAGTGTAATACTTGTATCTCTAGTGGTCAGTCAGATGCCCTATAAAATCTACACTCCATGACAAACAGGGCTGCATGTCAGTAGTTGGGAAGGGGAAAAGACAAGAAAAGGAAGAGATTCTGTATTCATTCAGGCCATGAACTCCCTGACAATTCTTTGCTTCCAATTTTTGGGTAATTTCTTGGTCACAGCACTTGACGGTGATTGCTTTCTAGGGGATTAAAAATTTGTTATTGCAAATCTTTCCAAAGTATGCAGAAAAATATGAAAGTATATTTTGTTTCAGAATACAAGCAATCCCAGACTTGAACAATGTAGAGCTGACTGCTATGCTGATTCCATAGCTAGCCCTCCTCTCACCGGGACTTCCAGTTTCTGTTAGAGCTTTACTATCCTGCTCTCTGTTCTTCCATTACCAACATAAATAAATAAATAAATAAAAATAAAAATAATGTTGCCTCACTACCAGGAAGATTATATCCCTAGTGCTCCCAAATCCCCTTCCAATCAGCATAGGATTCTGAGTCCTAGATGCTCTAAATTGAACCTTTTTGTGACTGATGTAACATATATATGTAATGAGAAGAGGAGATAACTACTTTATTTCATTATCGCTTTGGAGTCTACAATACTATTTTTGTTACTACTTCAGCTTTACTGCCTATCAAATATAATTTCATGTTCTGCAAATGTAAGTTCCATTCATAAGACATTTTCTTTGAGAAATGCATTTGAACTTAGAAAATAAACCTATATGAAGATTTTTAATGGCAAGTAACATGTTAATATCCTGAGATAGGCTCTGTTTTCATTAATTTAAGTGGATGGGAAGAGAAACAGAGAATCAAAGACTCAAAACAATTTCTTAATTTCAACAACACAATGCCAGGAATTATGTATTTTGGAAAAATAATTATCCACTTTAACAAGTTGCCATAAAGAAAAATGCAGCAAGTTTGTCATCAAAGCTGGGAGTCACCTTGCAAGATTATTTGCCCTTCAAGCTGCCCGAAAGAACCTTAACTTTCCTTTAAAATGGGCTTCCAAAATTCTCTGAGAACAGCCAAGAGACTAGTGAAATGCCACAGAAGTATGAGTGCATGAAATTAATATAACACCCAACCCTCAAAGCTGCAGTGACACCACCCCTGGGAAAATGCTTACTGTCAAATTCTACACCACTGCTTCAAGTTCATTCATTTCCAAGTTCAGATGGTGCCTTCATGAGATCACAAAATTGAAAAGAAATTACTCTTCCAATTTTTCCCTCACTCTTTGCTATAGTTTTCTACCATATCCCACAGAAAGGTCCTAGGCCCTCTGTGGAAGACATGCATAAGGCTTTACAGTTTTCCAAAAGTGACTTCTCTTTATGTGTTTGTAAAAATGACTGTAACCTTTAATTTTTTTCCTGGTGCTTTTTGGTTGGTTGGTTGGTGTTTTCCTAATCAATTAAGCATTATGCCAAACAGACAAAATATGGGTTTGCGATAAATCTGTGACCATTGGGATAACAGCTTTTGCAATTCAGTCTAGGTCTAAGTAACCTGAGAGTCCCAGTGGCTGGTCCAGCATGCAGATAAACTAAACCCAGAAACAACGTAACTGAATTCAGTCTCTGCATTCAAGTGGTAGAAAAGAGTCCTTTGTAAATATGAGAATGGCTACTCCATGGAAATGTTTTCCATCAAACTTAATATGATGCTTTGGGAGCCTAAAGCTGCTGTAAACCATCCATGTGCCCTTGTTGTTTACATTCTGGCACAGAGATCGTGATGAGAGGGCGACAAGCTTGGGCAAATCCTGGCATTCCAATTTGCTTTCCACTGGGGAAAGTTTTATTATATTTTAATGCCTTCGGGTAATAAAATCATCTTACATTTTATTCTACCCTTCAAATTGACCTCAAAGTAGAATACAGTTGTCCATTACATCACCTCTGCCAACAGCCTCTCTTATAGAGTATAAGTGATTTCTTATGAGTTTTAAAATAACTTAAAATGTAAAACACTACCCTCCCCACACCAGGGCACTGTTCTCAGAGGTCAGTGCCATCAGTAAACTTTCTCTTTTAATCGCCTATCTGTCCCCTTTTCACATTCCTCAATGCCACCTGGTTAGTACAAGTCAGCACCTTCTCTCGTGGGATTAATGCAACAGCCTTCTCGCGGGTCTTCCCGCGTCCTCCTTTGCCCTCCAAATGGCAGCCCGAGTCTCATTATCCCTCTCTTTTGCTTCAATCTTTCTGGGGCTCCCCACTGAATTCAGAATGTTGACGTGACCTGCTGCGTCCTAAGTGCTCCGGCTCCCGGTAGTCTTGCTGACCTTGCTTCTTCCTCCAGGCTTGGCCACGTGGACTCGTCCATCTCCCTTGAATCTGCCAAAATCTGTCCTCACTCCTGCCAGGCCCTCTGCCTGAACTTCGCCTGAGCTCTGCACTTCCCTTTACCCAGCTGATTTCTTCCTATGCTTCAGGTTTCAGCTTCCATGGCACCTGCTCCAAGAGCCCTTGAATCGGTGCTCTTTAGAACCCCTCCCACTCCCTGCTCTGCTCCACCTATCACCGCACAATGTGCCTACCGCTGGTTTCTCCAACCTCACTGTGAGCTCCAGGAGGAGCCTGTCTGCCTTGTATTCCTAGTTCATCTGGATTAAAGAATGAACAAACAAATAAAAATTGAGGGGGAAAACTAGTAAATTGAAACTTCTTAATATAACACAACATATAAAATCCTGGCCATTTACTCTTCACAGGATCGACCATCACTGAATCTGAATGGCGAGCATAATGCCTACATATTCGTTTCCATAGGCCACATTTTGACTCCTCTCTCCTCATTGTATTATTCACCAAGGCCTGTTGATTCTCGCATCTGATTATTTCCACGTCTTGTCTTACTCTCACCTTTCAACACCAACTCCAGTCATCCCAGTCAATACTCTCACCCCCTTCCATGGGTCGCTGGAATGGCCTCCCAACTGCTCTCTCGGCTGGCAGTCTCCAGGCACTGTCTTACTCACAGATGCATCTTCTAATGTCACTGTTAACCTGCCACTTTACTTTCAAAAAAAGAAAATCCATGTTCTATCTTATTATAGTAGGTCCAAAATTCTCAAATACCAAATTATATTCAAATCTAATCTTCCCATCTGAATGAGTCAATAGTATTTCCCACTACTCCTTTAAAAAATTTCTCTGGTCTACTCAAATACTTATTTTTCTATCCTTGAAAAAAAACAAGTTCATTCTTCTCTTTGTATTTCTGCTTAACCATGTCACAGACTTGGAGGCTTCCCTCACTATCAATCCAAACCAATATATTTTCTTCAAAGCATAGTTCAAATCCAACTTCTCTAACTAAGCACTTCCTCCAGTTCCAGCCCATATATTCTTTCCTTTTTCTCAATTCTTATAACACTTAAACTGTTGTTCCATATAACATTTGCTTATACATCATTTATTTCTGTTATACTTCAATTATTTCATGTGTAAATTTTATCACCTAATTGGATTACAAGCAGGGACTGTGTCCTTTATACCCCTGGCAGTGGCAGAAATAGCAGTGATCCAAAAGGAGCTACTTACATTGGCTTAGTGATTTACATGGTTCTGAAGATTAATTTCTTCAATTACAAACAACAGTTCTAAATAACTTGCAATTCCCAAATAGAACATTCTGTCTCTTACTCCTAATCTTTTCCACACAAACTCCTGAAGCCTACAATGTTCTCTTCTCACCTTTACTCAGCTGGGAAATTCCTTATTCTCTTTTCAATCTCATCTAAGATAACATTTACTAAAGAAAGGAAAGTAGTCCTTGCTTCTTCCTTACCCACCAACCCACCCCAATATCTATATAAAGTGTCACTTCTATATATTCCCATTAAATGCCCTTAACCTATCACACCTGGCACATTAAACTATCTAATTTGCCCAATGGACTTATTCACTGATCTGTGTGCAACTCAGGTTCAAGTAATTTATTTTTTATCTTTAGAGTAGCAGAGTGATAGCATTTTATTATTTGTTGAATAAATAAATGAGCAAACAAAAAGCTGATAATGAAATATGCTGAAAGAACTAAGAATTTGTATAGTAGGTATCAACTTAGTGTTATGTAATTTCCAGTAAGCCACAGTTCATACTATTTAAAATGCCTATTTTGAATTCCAAAAATAATTATTAATCATCCACTATCTGTTAGGCACTGGGGAATCAGAAAGGCCTCAGATACAGAAAAATCCCTAACCCCACAGAATTTGCATATTACTAGGTGAGACAGACAACGGAGTGTGGCTTTTGCTCTGACTGAATTGGAAACCACAGGAGAGTTCTAAGCAGAGGGTTTCTTTCTGCAAGAATGCTGACCTTTGGATGATGCTGGCTTGAACCAAAATGGCAGCAGTTTGAATTGTGACCAGTAGTTAAATTGTGGATCTACTTTAAAGACAGAGCCAACAGAACTGACAGATGGCCTGGAAGTGAGGTATGAGAGAAGGAGAGAATAGTCAAGAATGGATTTTCTTCTGTGAAGTTACAGAATGGAATTTGTGAAGGGCTTAGTAGGGTATGATTTTGGAAAGAGTCTGTACATACATGAAGAGATTCTCTAACATTAGGCTTTACATTTTAATGTCCTATTGTGTATAAGCAAGCTACCCTTGGCATATTTCTAAATGAATAGTAACAGTCATTTTGGCGTCTTCGATAAATTGATAGCAATGAATAGGAAAATTCTGGAACTACAGCCAAGACAGCCCCATGAAGCACTACCTGTTCCAAGCACCCTAGAAAAGCCATTACAACTTATTCTCCAAAACTGTCTCAAATTCTATTTTTAAATGACTAATGCAATACAGCTGGTGCTAGAGGTTGCAACTTCTATGATTTCTAAAAGCCACTTCAAAGCCCACATAACTATTATCATTAGCAATATTAATAATTATGCTTTGAATTTTATTGAATAATGATTTGGATGTCAAATGGACACTTAAGAAGGCCAAACTTTTCCACCTGCCCTAGACCATAAATCTCGTCCAAAGACAGAGGAGATGGCCTTGACCTTGAGTAAAAGACCACAGAGGAAATATGACTGACCTAGAATGACTTAATCCACCTAAGACTAAAGCCTGAGATAGAACAGCACAAGGTTTGGGCAGTTAGGCAGCTACCTGAACACCTAAATAATCAGCTGCTGTGCTTCATGGCTTTAATTTGGGGTAAGGCTGGTAATAATGGTTTATTTTTTTTCATGTGTTGAAGTATATGATTGCTAAACTTACTGAATCTGGGACTCAAGAAATGAGACTTTATAAACACGATGCAATGGTAAATCTGTATAATGACTAGGTCTCTTGCAGAATAATTTAGCGTTGGTCTTGAAGAGTTACAACTTGGACTTCTGGGTTTTCACTGGGCAGAAACAAACCATTCTTACTCAGTCCATGAGCTTTGTTTTTCCTTCTAGATTCTAAGTACTTTGCACAATAAACAGTTATTTCCATAGTAGAAATGGCCAAGATGTCTAAGCTACAAAGTTACCCTGTTATTATGGTTATAAGTCAAGGTTTCCATTCTTCCAGATTTTCGCAGCCACACAGCTCTTGACCTAGCTGATGGAAATGATAGTGTAAACATAGTTCCTTGACCTCTTAACAAAGGCAGAAGTCAACATGCTAAGGTATTTATTCCACTGGCCAGTGACCCAGCACAAAGAAGTATGACAGTAGATTCATACGATGACAAGACACTAAAATTTCCTTCTCAAAGGAAAATTTTAAGCAAGAGCTCATCCATAAATTATCCATGTTCTCTTTTTCAGGATTTTGATATAAAGTACCGATTTGAAAGCCTTATACACTCATAATTTATCAATGACATCAAAGAATGAAACTAAAACTTTAGAATCTCCATTCATACCCCCAATCAGATATCAGGCCCATGAGAGGAAATGTCATTACAAGCATATGTGGAAGGGAAGAATTTCCTTTTGCACATATATTTTCTTCCACATAAAATTCCTTCATAACTGTGATGAGTCAATTTCCTTCCCTGTCATCTTGAAGATTATTCTTTAATCCCACCTCCTTCCCTAAAGACAGCTGTAACCCCTCGGAATTCCCACAGCATGGCAAGGATAGCTTTCACCTTGGGGTCTGCATTTATATCCTCTGGATGCGTCTTGGGCACTTTACAAGTAGCTAACAGAAGAGAAGTCATCTCCATGTACCTGTTCTGCTGCCTAGAAGGTGCTGGCTGAGTGGAGGCACAGTTAGGACCATGTTCCACTCACTATGTGACCTTTTTTAACCCTATAACAAACAACTTGATTAGAAGGAAAAATAACAAGAGCTCAAACTTTAATTCCTTTTTGTAATCCTCACATTTCAGTGTTAGGTTTTTATACATTTGTGCTATTGGAAAAACATAGTGTATGAACAGAAGCCCTGAGGTAATCATAATAGGCAAGCACATAAGAACAGGAACAATCCTTTTGGAATGTAGAGTCAAAATTTCCAAATTGAAGAAGGTGATAGGAATTGAGAAGTTCATGAGACTAAGGTTAAAATGGTACTCAAATCTTTTCTTTCTACATTAAAGAATAAAAGATGCAGGAAAATTTCAAACTCCTTGCCTCCTAAA
The DNA here is from genome assembly GCA_032199065.1 of Smutsia gigantea. Classification (NCBI taxonomy): domain Eukaryota; kingdom Metazoa; phylum Chordata; class Mammalia; order Pholidota; family Manidae; genus Smutsia; species Smutsia gigantea. The sequence continues at coordinate 85,640 of JAVSCE010011620.1, read as the reverse complement.
AAATAATTCTGTCAGGTATTTCTTCACGTTCCTACCTATTAGTGAAAAGATAATTGGACTGCTCTTGGGTTTCATCTGTATCTCAAACTTAACTCAGTATTCTGAGACAATAACAAATCCACTTCCATCATTCCTTTATTCAAACCTTTAACCCTCTTTTCAAAATCCATATACAAAAATCTACCTTATATAAAATAAGATCGATTTTATATAAAGTATAACATACCTTACATAAAATCAAAATATACTAGTTTTCTAAATTAAATAGTCCATTTTGAACTGTAAAAAAAAATTCAAACAAATGAATTTTAGCTCACAAGCTGTACCAATTAGAAAGCAAAGTAAGTCGTCTCCTACCTATGGTTGTAATAACAGTGCCAGCAAAGAAGAAGGAACTTCCCAAATCCCAGTGACTGATTTGATTGGAGGTGTTTCCTAAAGGTATAATCCCTGCATTTATTGCTGCCATTATTTGCTGCAAGTTTAAAAAGAAATTTATCAGTACACATGAATCACACGGAAGCATCAAACAGCATATATTCCACCCCAGATGACTAATTTGACAAAGGGAATCAATTCTAAGGTGTGCTTTCCATTTAATGTACAATATACATTAAAACTTTCCATTAAAGAATTTTATAAGTAAAATTATAAGGAAGTTGTGTTTGATATCAAGTGAATAGATCTGTATGAAGCTTATCGTAGTGTTATTAATATGCATTCCTATCATCCAGTAACATATTTAGTGACTTATTAGAATTAACACGTACATGCAGCAGTTTTTTAGTAACCAGCACAGAGTTAAAATATCAGATTACAAACTATAACTTAAATAATATATAATAGCTTCATAAAAGGACAAGTATTTCCAAAGTGCTAATCATTTTGAATGTTAAACAGTCCAGCCAAGCTGGGTTATATATAACTGTAGGGAGTTTGTGTCAATAAGATCCAACAAAAAAGGCTAAGATAAGAAGGAAAAGGCAACACAATTCACTGTCAAACATGAGTCAGTCCATTTATATCTAGATTCTTAAAACCTTGACAGATTCTGTGGCAGTGAATATCACCAAAGATCTGTAGATGATAATAAGTCAACAGTATTCATGTAGGGACACCAGGATGTGAATGCTGCCCTGGCTAGTACCTAGTGCCGAGAGACAGACAGGAATCATCAGATGTTGGAGAGGGGAGGGGGAGATCCAGAGTAACAAGACACAGAGGAGAATATGTTAGGAGAAAATGTGTAGTAAAAGACAGGCATACAGATTGTAGGAAAAGAAGTTTCTGCTGGAAATAAGTTTTAGAAATCTTGATCACTTAATTTCCAGATTTTAAAATTGGAAGGAACTTCATTTGATAGACAAGTAAATTAAAAACCAAGAGAGGAAAAATGACCTGTTTAAGATTATATAGTTTACTGGCAAATGGATGAAAACTACACTGTGGTAATGGAGGCAGTACCCAATGAAGTCATTACCAAATGGAAAAGAATCCAGAGTGGAAATGCAATATAAAATCTCATTTATCTGATTTGTTTTAATCCATAAATTAAAACTTCAATGGTTGTGTGTATAGTTAGTTGAATTGTAACACTTTCATTTACATTAACATGATATAAATGTTCATTGTATGAGAAAATACAGAAAGACATAAAGGGGAAAATAAAAATTATTTGTAATTCTAGAATCCAGAAATAACCAATGTTAATGTATTAAGCTATCTACTACTGATGTTTTGCTATACTATTTACATAGATTTATAAAATATATGAAATTCATTCTTTTAGTCAATATTATTCTGTAGTTTATCCTTGTCATTACCATATTTACTTAATCATTGCCCAATATGTGCATGTATGTACTATTCTAAAATGTGTCTTGTTATGAAAAATGCTGCTGTGAAGATATTTGTGCAAAAATATTTTTTCATTTCTAAATATTTTCTCAAGAGAGATTGCTAGAAATAAATTTGCCGCACTACGATTTATACATTTTTTAGAGCACTTGATATATAATAACAAGTAGCTATCCAAGAAGGTTATTACAATCCATAATTGTCCTCCAACAATTTATAAATGTTTAGCAATACTTTTATCTCTAATGTTAATATTTTATCTTTACTGAACTGATAAAAATTGTTTACATTTATATATTCTTTATTGTTAGAGAAGTTCAACACTTTATCTGTTAAATGCACACAAATATACATTTATAACATATGTGCTCAGCCCATAGTGAAGCTAGTTTTGAGATAATTCTCTTTATCTAATTTTGTATTATAGCTTTAATATCAGATAAAACAGGTCTCTAATTATGCTTCTTTTAAAATATTTTTTTGCCTTTAACTAACCTATTTTGCATTTAACTAGACTATTATTCTTGCATAAACTTTAGACTCATGTAGTTAAATTTTAGAGAAGTTTTCATTTCCACAACATATTTCTATTATTTGGATATATGTGAAACCTATAAATTAATTAAAGAAATTGAACACCTTTATAACAGTGAAATTTGCCATCAAAGAATGCGGTATGGTACAGATCTATTTATTGAGTCCCAATTAATATGCTAGGATAAAATATTTTTATATACTTTACTTAAGTCTGTAAGTTTATACTTAGGTATTTTGCTTTTTTTCCATTTTAAATTATAACTGATTATTACTGTTGTATACATATGTACATTTTGCCCATTCTCTGCACCAGTAATTTCTCAAATATTTTTTCTCAAAACCACTTTATAATCTCAAAAATTATTGAAGACATCAAGGAATTTTTGCATATGTCTGTTGCGACTACTGAAATTTATTACATTTGTCTGAATTTCTAATTTTCAAAATGTTTGTATCCATGTAAAATAATAGGTCCCTTAAATGTTAGCATAAGTAACCAACTTCTATGAAAAATAATTATGTTTTCCAAAGTAAACATATTTAGTGAGAAGAGGGGCATTGTTTTATAATTTTATAAATATCTTGAGTGTCCAGCTTAATAGAAGACAGATTCTAGCATATGTTTCTGCATTCAATCTGTTAGAAACACATTACATAGCCTCTGGAAAACTCCACTGTGTCTTCATGAGACAATGAAAGAAGAAAAAGCAAAAACATCTTAGTATGATTAACAAAATAGCTTTGACCTCATCAAAATTCTGCAAGGGTCTTCAGACCACATTTTGAGAACTACTGCTCAATACTGAACTCTTATTATTTCTCTTGATTTTGTTTTCTACTTTGAAAACCACAGTAAGCAAGGTTCTATCTTACAGGTAATGGCATTTTCTTTCTGCATCTTCCAATAGCTATGTTTTATAACTTTTCATCTCTTATTACTTTGGCTAGTATGTTAAATTAAATTAATGCTTAATTTAATTTAAATTAGCAATGTTAAGTTAATGAGAGCAGACTCTTTTCGTTTTCTTGTTTTTTTTTCATGTAAAATCCACAGTTGTTTTAGTGTTTTATCATTAAATATATTCACTCTTGGCAAGAAAATGGTATTTAATTAATTATGAAAGCAAGCAAATAAAAAAGGACAAATAAAACTTAAAAGTCTAAAAATGCTTTTGGAAATATTTTTAAATAGTAATAAAGATTCACAGAATGTTCACACAAATATTGTAAGCACAAGCTCAGTGATCTGTAGCTATATAACTCCCAGGAAAAACTAATACTTCCAGTAAAGTTCAAGGACAAGGGAGATTTCAACAGATTTTAAATGCATGCAAATATATTTTTATATTTTACAGATATTTCTTCAATACAGTCATCTATTTTTAAAATGTTGGTTAATTGGGTATGGTTCTAGGCAAAGGAGAAGCATCAGAGAATTAAAAACATGGGTGATATAGTTATAAATGAGAAAAGATAAGGCATATCTTTAGACTCTACCCCAATAAGTAAAGTTATTTTATTGACTAGAAGTAACTAATTCTTCCAACAATTGTTTAATACAGCCTTCATTAATGATGGCCAGTACCATCATTTTAGCCTATTCTTTTGCTTATCAGTGATGAGGTACAACATTACCCAGACAATTGGATAATGTCCACAAATTATCTAACTGCAGAAGAAGCAAATACAGACTCAGAAACAGTAATGTCTGGAAATGCGTGGGTTGTAAATAGTTATCACAGAGCTGTGATTTTGCAACACAGGCTTGAGGTGGAACTGGGAATATGTCAAATCATTATAAGAATTAGTCTACCATGAGATCCTTTCTCTGGAACATTCTTGTAAATTTATTTTACATTTTTGTACAAAGTTTCTTGGTCAACATCCACAGGAAATTGGATGCCCTTGTCGAGTGCACTGACACAGATCTAAGAGTCTGCAATTTCAAAATCAATTAGGCCATCAGAACACTTAACAAAATGCCTTCATGAAAGCTATTTCTATATGGGCCACATTATGTGACTAAAGTAACAATCATTTCCTCAGTAATAAAAATTAACATTTCCATTAAAAATAACTTTTGTGGACAATCAAGTTATGTTACCAACTTACGAATAAGTGGAGTTACTTACAAGGTTAGGGTAAAGGAAATGTGGAATCCTATGCATTTAGTCCTAAAACATGACTGCATGAAGTATTGATTTAAAAAGGGCTTCCAGACTTAAAATCTACAATAGAAAAAGTACAAGATAATCTTGCTTGGATTCCCATTCAATTTTGTTCTTCAGTTTATAGACAACCATGGAATTGTATTAAGGAAAGGAAGCTGAATACAATGGTCCTCTTAGAGAGTACAAGTTAAGAAAAATAGAGCTCTAAGAGGCTTATATTCATGGAGATAATAAAGGTAATTAGCATAAAAGTAATTATGAAAAAAATCTTAGTTTCCATCACAATGATGGCTTTAGAATCAAAATTCAGAGTTTTACTGTGAATGTGTGCATTCTTGGATTGTAGTAAGTTTTAAAGCCGTCTGGTATTTTGGAACTATATTCAGCTTTAGCACCAAACAATTAATAAGACACACTTATTTGTAATCATCTGAGACTAGCACAGACTTGGAACTCAAGGCAATTATTGACAATCATGAAAATGTTCCCATGAGTCCAATGCCTAGGCACAACTTTCTCTTGTACTATAAAGTACTCACTAAGCTCTTTTTTCATTGAAAGAAATAATATTAGAAACTAACAACTCTTTGGGAAGACTGCAGGTCATATTCTTTTCAGAGTAAGTTATATTGTGGATCTTAAAATATAAGAGATACCAGAAGCCCTGATTTCACTGTTTTCCCCTTACTCAGATGCTCAGATGCTCATGTTCATCAAAACAATACAGAATGTTCTGAATACCTTCCACACATTCCTCCTCTGTTAACATCATAATCAGGATTTCATTAAAATGTTATCATATCTATAATCCTAAAAGTAGAGTCACATTAAATTGAACGTTTTAAGTTCTTACTGCAGGTAAGTGGTGTTAGCACCTAATTATGTACACTAATGATGTATGTATAACTGGTTCAACGACAACTCCTTTTTACTAGGTGTTTAACATTGATCTCATTTTTGTCCATTGAAAAAGGACATTGTTTCCAATAAATTGGAATAATTATACTGACATCTGTATAATTACAGTTCCTCAAAGAGTACCATAAGTATTCTCTTGCCAAATTTCTGTAGGGCACAATTATATACCCTCTTTTGCCACTATTTCTTTGTGGGGAAAACTAGTTTCATCCTGTGAAAAGGCTAGTCTTTAGGGAAGAAATCAAATCAGACATTCACAACACTGCATCTGACCACTTACAACCATATAAGCAAGATCATTTTGAAAGACTTGAAGAATGTATAATGTCAAAAGTAAAATAATAAGTGATGCCAAAAGACTTTGTGAGATGGCATCACTACTATTTATTGTTTATTATACCATAAAAGTAATCATCATCCATTAAAAATGTGCAGTAATGTATGAGTACTATTGCCAAAGGCTATTGGATACTTATGTATCTCATTCTCAACCTTCTGGTTATGTGTCAACACCACAATTACCTAATGCCAAATGTTATGTCAACTGCTTTGAAAAGTCCTGCTAATAAAATCAGAAAGTATTTCAAGATGGCCTTTACTCTTACAAGCTCTGGATTCACATACAGCACTGGTTGAGCTTAGGCAACCTCAACTGCCATATATGAATCAAGGAGGAGTCACATTTGTTTATCCACTTGCTAAGTGTTGTTTTAATTTTATTGGCCCTATCTGTCTGAAATGTTATTTATAGATTTTTTTTGCACAAGGAGCTTCTCCTCTAAGGTCAGTGATATGTAGTAATCTTAATTGCTGTGGCTGTTTCTTGGGTTATCCACATATCAAATTAGGTTCAGCCAAGAAGTAGCATTATAAGGCTATACTGTAAACTTTTATAAGAGGCCTCCCATGGCACATCCTTTGTACCACTGGGAAAAATCCCTAGAAACCAAACCCATCTTCTTTACCTTTCTGTCCTTTCACAGTATTGTAAAACCTAAAGCTATGCCATTATCTTCCTTGCATGAGATAGTATTTCTATCGGAGTACCACCTGGGACCATTGCCAGTCCAACTAGGGAGAGAATGAGTTCTTGTAAACCATACCATACCAGCATATTGCTTCATAATAATATTTCAGTAGCAGCTCTCAGCTAATGATCAGACTAGGTTGAACCATATATATAATTGCCAATATCCAAGCACTTTTTGGGCTACAAAATGACAATTTCATATTAGCATACAAAAGAATGATATTATGTTTTTATGAATAGTATGTAATAACATGCTAAATTGCACTGCAGTGTGATATTTATTATGGCAACATTAAAGCTAATTCCCATAGCAGGAAACTGTTAATAACAAATCAACCTATTATGGTCTTGCTTACAGTTCTACTGCCAAGGATATATACTTATTAGTTTAAGTAAAACCCTATATGGCTGAGAATGCTGTTCTGAAAAAACACGGACTAACTGTTGAAACCTTTCTGGAAATTCAAGTTGTGACCAACCTGTGCATATAACTGAGTGATCAAGGGGTCTAATCTAATATTTATAGAAATAAATTTGTAATTCATTTTTTATATGAAATATTCCATGCTATATATACATTATAGGCTCAAATTTGGTAAGTGAACTTGAGACACATTACATGTGATTTAGTTTTTCAGAAGTTCTTTAGTTATATGGAGATGGCACTTGTGTGTGTGTGTGTGTGTGTGCATGCACACACCTAGGAATAATAGAGGCATTTACATAAATCCAGCAAAGAAAAAGAAATCCCCAAATTACATTCCATGATACAATGAATTATTATAAGTATTGACAAAAGTAAGATTTTCTAAATCTAACATCAATAATCTTTCTCTTTTTAAGAAATGTATTTCTGATTTCCTGTGGAGAAAAAAGATGTAATACATTTGCATGATTTATACAGAACACAGATGATTAAGTCATTCTATATTTAGAGTGTGGTAAAGAAGCAAGTTTTCAAGGTTTCTCCAGAGTACATCTTTTAAGTGAGAAAGGTAATCTAAAATAATTTTTAATATATTGTTTTAGTTAGAAAAAACTGAATCAAAATATAGTTTGTGTTTTGTTAAAAAGACTTTCAAAGTCCTCGAATGTGTTTCCAAGTAACGCTGACCTAAGTTTAACCACAGATTAACTATAAACATCTTATAGAAAGCATCCTTTAAAAAAAAAGAAGCCTAATTCTTAGAATTTAAAAAGAGTAGTATTTTCCTACAGGAAACAGTTTCTGCACACCAGACTTTAGAAAACACCTCTAAAAGTAAACATCTCATTTACCTTCCTTCCCATGTCTTTCCTTCCACTTAGGGATCATGCCATTGAATCTCAAAGCTATTTTTATACAGACTAAAGAAGTGTACAGCTTTTTCTCTTGCTCTTTTTAAAGTGTAAATTCATTTCCTATTAGTAGAAACAAAAGCTTAACATCCGAAGTAGGAAACAGCAGAGTGCTCGACATGTAGGCCATCACCAGGGCCAGAAGTGAGAGGTACTTTATCTCCCCTGATTGTATCCACTTTGGAAGACTGAATCATGAAAGTAATATTCAAACTATCAGACATTTGGAAAAAAAGTCACAGTCCCTAAAACAGTTTTTTTGCAACACGCACAGATTCAGCATTTCGTTTTGTTAGTAGTATAATTATTAAATGTGCCTTCAATTACTTTCATATAGCATAAGCTTTTCCAAGGCATTTTGAAGTCATCAATATCTCACTTCATAATCATCAATAGCCACGAGTAGCTACATGTAATATAGTTTACATAACCATTCCTTTCTCATTCAGTGAATTTGTATAATGGTATCCAAGTTCAACTGACCATTTACAAAGCTTTTATAGAGATGATTTATACATCAGAAAAGGAATGGATTTGAAATACAGAATTCTGTTATTCTTTGAACTCTGCTGAAATGTCACTGTGGTGTAGAACAGATAAAACATGCTCAAGACCCTTGAGTCCTTGCAACTCGGAAGGAGCCAGAAAAGTACATTTGAAGCAAACATGCTGAAACATGCATTTCCCCAGCTGTGCCTTTTTCCAGAAGTTTTCCTACATTCCATATTATTGTATGGTATGTTAATATTCTATCAGAATATTTATTTCTGCCTATGTTCCTGGCTCTCTTCCACCTCATCTTAGCATAACTGGTGGCAGGGAGAGATTAATAAAAGAAAAGGAAAATATGGAAAGAGAAGGAGGTAGAACAAGCCAGAAAAGAACAGAAGGGCAAGTAGAAGGGGGAAAAAAAAGATAAAGTTGTTTAGATAACAAAGCAGAGACAGTTCTAAAAGAATAAGATAGGAACTTAATACAAGTTATAGTCATTCTATCTAGGAAGTTCTTTTAAAAGAGGTTGTCCTTAAAATAGGATTGGAGTAGGCAGAAGATTTCGATCAAGGAGACACAGCATCTAAGACAATATTCTTAAACCATCACACTAACCAACATTTATTCATGTACTGTTTTTAAGACTTAACGTTCCAAACTGATAAAAAATAATCTCAAAATGGAACAAAGGGAATTTTACTCTATCAATTACATGCATCTATAGAATGCCAAAATTTGGAGATTCTGTTGGCTTTTTCAGTAGAATGTCACTGACCTCTGCTCATATGATTTTCTAGTACACTTAAGCCTATATTTCCATAACAGATACAAGCTTAGAGAAAAAATGTTTTATACCTACATAAAAGTAATCACAGGGAAAATAGGGAAATTATTCCACAGAAAGGCAATTCATTTTATTATAAGTTTATAAAAACAAATGAATTTTGCTTTGTTCTTCTGGAATATGTAACTAAAAGATCATAGTAAGGATTGAAAATCTCAGGCTCTGTACACACCTGTACACCCATCCAAGTGACTGGTTAACATAATTTCTATTTAAATAAATCAAACTTCCTACAACCCAAATTAGTCATCAATAAAGGCAAAATATCACACTAAAACATTCCAATAATATTCTAATAGTTTTCTGTTTCAGCACACCCCAACACTTGTAAAATTTATGTATTTCTCACTTCAACTGAGTTGACTCATTGTCATTAATATGCCCACAAGAAATTTCTGTGCTCTCAGGTTCCAGATAAAATTTCTTAATACACTGCAGAGTAAGTTTATTAATGATTTGCTAACATTATGCAGAAAAAGGAAGTCGTGCAAAACTGCTTAATATGTTTATATTTCTTTGCTCAGTGTCACCAAATCAGACAGTAAAAATAATACACAAATGGCTTCCCAAAAGTAGTGATTCATATGCATCCTGTCTTAGCTTCTTAGCTTTTCTCCAAGTTTCCCCATCTTTTTCAATGGCACACCCATACACTCACCAGTAATAGCAAATACGGAGTTAGTTGAAATCCATTTTGTTGAGAAACAGGACCCTGAGAGCATTTCCTACACTTTTTCAGGCCATCTGAAATGATGGGGCTACCTTTGACACCTGTCCAGTAGTTATTGCACAAAAATCCAATTAAATGCTTCCCTCAGGCACCTCTCAGACTGACCTCAGAATGTCGCACCACAGTCATCAGCACTGAAAGTGAGCCTGGCATCTTTCCTCATGCTTTCTACCTAAGTCACCCATGTACACTTATCATTCATCTTCTTTCACACAAGAATACCAATCCCAAGAGCATTTTGGAGCACAGACGCCTATGAACATGGAGATGCCCTAAAATCCACATGAAAAACATGAGACTGGTGGGTCTTCTCTGCTCAGAGACCCAGAAAATGAAGATGCCATTGCCAGGAAAGTCGTTAGTGGAGGATGGAGCTAATGCCCGGAGAGGTATCAAGATAGGCCAAACATCCTTAGTGATCTTACTTCTGCCCTCAAACCCCCCAAATCAAGAAAATATTTATACTGGCGGAATGAGCGATCTATGTTTAAACCAGGCAGGAAGAGAGGAAGGGCAAAATGCAAGAAACTTCCTGAGAATACAGAGAAGGCATGGAGGGAAAGAGTGCTGGCATCACGAGATGACCGAATCCACTTGAACCTCACTGACTTTTTCATTTTTAATCACCTGCTGTGAACCTTTGGGTGTCCCCTAGACGACCACCTCCCCCCAGGTAACTATTTAGAACCAGCAGCACAAAACCTAAGGTTCTTCATAATCTCATAAAAAATTCACCTTTTGATTGTTATCAATATGGTATCACTGAACAGAAATGAGACACATTATTATGTATCTTCCATAAAAGCAGAGGCAGAGAGGCTAAACGAATCACTAGTTCAAAATGACTAAAAACAATGATAAATTGACCAGGCAAATCTGTCTCAGGTCTTGGTGGTACAGTTTAGCTATATTAAAACTTTAGTTGCCTAGCTTTAGACATAATTATCATTTATAATAGTATCCTATGTAAAAAACACTTTAAAAGTTCCAAACAATAAATATACTTATAAATGAATTTTTAAAAAAAGAATCCATTCATAACTTTGAAGCTGGGTGAACATCTTGTTTATTTTATCCACATGTATATGACACATCCCAAATGGTCATCAGGCCTTGTCTTACATGTTTGTGTCCCTTACAACCTGTGTGTCTAATGTAATTCTAACTGCTCAAGAATTAATTATAGCATACTTTGTGCTCACCGATTTCTAAATATACACAAAATCACTGTCATGAATTTATAGAATAGAGTATATTATAGCGTATTATAGAATGTATTATAGAATATAAATAGAATGCATATTACAAGACATGGTGAATGCATGCTTTGCAACAGCATTTGACACAGCTAATCTCCCCCACTTTGCAACATGTCTTTACTTGGCTCATAAAACACCAAAGTCTCTACCTTTCTTCCAGTCTCCCTGACTGCTGTCTCATCTCCTTCACCTTTGAGCCCATGATTCTGTCCTTTCTGTCCTTCTCCATCCATCTATAGTCCTGAGTAATTTCTTTAAGCATAAGGTTTTAAATATCATCAATATGCTGAAACTCCCAAATATTTTCTTCATTCTGGACCATTCCACTGCTTGGATATCTGAAAGGCAACTCAAACCAATCATATGCTAAATCAAACTCCTAAGCAACTCTCTAATTTTTCCCATCCCATTGATTGGGAACTTTATTTTTCCAGTTCTTCAGGCCCAAAACCTAAGAATCATCCTTGACTTCTTTCTTTCACACATCACACCAAATCTTGTTAACTTTACCTTTGAAATACCCCAATTTGATCACATCGCATCCCATACACTGCTTTTATCCTTATCCAGGGCACCACCGTCTGCCCACCGGGTTCTTGAAGTAGATTCCCCAACTTTGTCTATCTACCTGTATTCTATTGCTCACAGGGCAAGCACAGGGATCATTTTAAGTCATAAGCCAGATCATGTCCTTGCTCCACTCAAAGTCCTTTCATGGTTTTGCAACTCACACTTTGTGGAATCCAAGATCCCTTACACAGATTTACAAGGCTCTATAGGATCTGAGCCCGTCACATCTTTATACTTATTTTTCATATAAATTCCTCCTTTATTCATTCCTTCTAGTCATATGGCCTGTCTACCAAACATGTACCTGCCTCTGGCCTTTGTACTTGCTCTCCTCTACCTGGAATGCCTTCCTCCAATTATTTCCATGTCTATGCATAGCCATTTATTATATTTCAGATACATGCTAAAATACCTGGATTATCCGATTTGCCAGTTTAATTAAACCAGGCAGTGATTCTCTATTACACAACCTATATTATTTTCTCAGAACACTTAGAATTGCTTGAAATTACTTCATATTTATTAGTTTGCTTCTTTATTGTTTCTATAATTGTAAGAACCTTATTTGGGTTACTCATTGCTTTAAAACCCATATTCTCAAGTGCAGTAACATTAACAAGATGGTGAAATAGGAAGCCCCAGACCTTACTGCCCTGAGAGATACCAATTTAACAAAGCACAGAACAATTCTTAGTGAGAAATCCAGAAACCAGTTAAGAGGCTCCTGAATGCCAAGTGAGCATGAAACCAGCCACATCAAAGCTGGTAAGAAAATTCATGGCACTCATTCACCATAGTTCTCCTCCCAGATCAGTGCGGCACCCATCCTCTAGCTTATCCCTGTGGAGGGAAAGAATTGGAACATCCATATAAAGTTCTGGGTTTTGGAGGGGGTGCCCAAGGGTCTGGTTTCTGTCTTACCTATCTCAGAGTACTGATGGGACCCAGCACACCCTAGGTGCCTGGGAGATACATTCATTAAGGAAGAAAAATTTCAAATAAAGAACCTAACTTTACACCTTAGGGAACTAGAAAAGGAACAAACTAAGCTCAAAGTTAGCAGAGGGAAAGAAAGAATGAAGGTTAGAGCAGAAATAAATGAAATAAAGACAGGAGAAACAAAAAGTCAGCAAAAATGAGTTGGTTCTTTGAAAAGAAATGGAATTGATAAAGCTTTAGCTAGAATAAGAAAAAAGTAAGAAGCCTCAAACAAAATCAGAAAGGAAAAAGGAGACATTACAACCAATGCCACAAAAACAAGAAGGGTTATAAGAGACTACTATGAACAATAATACTGAACAAATTACATAACCTAGAAGAAATGGATAAATTCCTAGAAATATACAATCTACCAAGACTGAGACATGAAAAAAAACAGAAAACCTGAACATATCTAAACTAGTGAGGAGACTGAATCAGAAATCAAAAACCTCCTGACGGAGAAAATCCCAGGACTAGAGGATTCACTGATGGATCCTACCAAACATTTAAAGAATTAACACCAATCCTTCTCAAACTCTTCCAAAAAAACCGAAAAGGATGGAACATTTCAAAACTCACTTTAGAGTGCCAGCATTACCCTAATGCCAAAAACAGAGAAAAACACCACAAGAAAAGAGGACCATAGAACAATATTCCTGGTGAATATAGATGCAAAATCACCAACAAAGTACTAGTAATCTGAATTCAACAGCACATTAGAAGGATCAGGCACCATGACCAAGTGGGATTTACTCCTAGGATGCAAAGACAGTTCAATACATGAAAATTAATCAAAATGACATACTGCATGACAGAACAAATATTAAAAATCACACGATCACCTCAATAGGTAGAGAATAGGCATTTGACAAAATTCAATAACCTTTCATGATAAGAATTCTCAGCAAACTAGAAGTAGAAGAAAATTATCTCAACATAATAAAGGCCATATATATGAAAAGTGCACTAACATCATACTCCATAATGGAAAACTGAAAGCTTTTCCTCCAAGATCATGAAAAATACAAAGATGCTTACTCTCACTGCTTCTATTCAACAGAGTCCAGAATTGGAAAAGAAGAAGTAAAAGCATCTATGTTCATATTACATGATCTCATATGTAGAAAACCCTAAAAATTCTATGAAAACCTGTTCATTTCTCTAAGAAATGAATTCGGCAAAGCTGCAAGATACAAAATCAACAAAAGAACTAGTGTGTTTCTATACTAACATTGAACAAAAATAAAATTAAGAAAACATTCCCATTTACAATAGCATCAAAAAGAATAAAATACTTAAGAATAAATTTAACCAGGGAGGTTACAAAATTTACTGAAAGAAATTAAAGAAGACAAATAAATGTCAAGACATCCTGTGTTCATGTATTAGAAGATAATATTGTTAAAATGTCCATATTATCCCCAAATGATCTACATATGCAATACAATCCCCATCAAAATCTGAATGATACATTTTTGCAGAAATATAAAATAATCTTAAAACTCATATGGAACTACAAAGGATCTCATATAGCCAAAACAATTTTAAGAAAGAAGAACAAAGCTGAAGTCCTCATACTACTTGACTTCAAAACATATTACAAAACTACATTAATCAAAAGTGCATGGTACTAGCATAGAGACACATATAGACCAATGAACAGATCAACAGCCCAGAAATAAACCCTTTCACATATGGTCAAATGATATTCAGCAAGGGTGTCAAGACAACAAATGGGGAAAGGATAGTCTCTTCAACAAATGGTACTGGGAAAACTGGATATCCACATGCAAAAGAATGATATTGGACCTTTATCTTACATGATATGCAAAGATCAACTCAACATGGATTAATGACTTAAATGTAAGCCCTGAAACTATAAAACTCCTAGAAGAAAACATGGAGAGATAAACTTGATAACATTGGCCTTGGCAATGATTTCTTGGAAACGTTGCCAAAATCACAGACAAGAAAACGAAAATGGACAAATGGGACTTCATCAGCCTAAAAAGCTTCCACACAGCAAAGGAAACAATCAACAGAGTGAAAAGGCAACCTACAGAATGAGAGAAAATAGTTGCATACCATATATTTGATAATACCCAAATCTATAAGAAACTCCTACAACTCAACAGAAAAAAAAATTAATTTTTTAAGTGAGCAAAGGACTTGAATAGATATTTATCTGAAGGAGATATACAAATGGCTAACAGGTATATGAAAAAACGCTCAACATCACGAATCATCAGGGAAATGCAAATCAAAATCACAATGAGGTATCACCTCACGCCTGTCAGGATGGCCATTATAAAAACAAAACAAAACAGGACAAGTGTTAGCAACGATTTAGAGAAACTGCAGCCCTTGAGCACTATTGGTGGGAATGTAAAATAGTGCAGCTGCTATAGCAAACAGTATGGATGTTCCCCAAAAAGTAAAAATAGAACTAGCTTATGATCCACCAATCCCACTTCCAATATTTATCCAAAATTATTAAGAGCAGTATCTCAAAGAAATATTTGCCCTCTGGTGTTCACTGTAGCATTATTTACAACAGTCAAGAAGTGGAAACAATCTAGATAGTCATCAATGGATAAAGAAATTGTGGGATATATAAACAATGGAATATTATTCAACCTTATAAAAGAAGGAAATCCACCACATGCTACAACATGGATGAAGCTATGAGGACATTACCCCAAGGGAAATAAGCCAGTCATAGAAGGACAATACTTCATGATTTCACTTATATGAGGTATCTAAAGTAGTCAAATTCACAGAAGCAGAAATTAGAACAGCTGTTGCCAGGGGGTAGTGGGGAGGGAAATGAGGAGTTGCTGTTTAATGAGTATAGGGTTTCAGCTATGCCTATGCAAGCTGCAAAAGTTTCAGAGATCTGCTATATAATAGTATGCTTATAGTTAACAATACTGTACTGTACTCTCAAAAAAATTAATAGGGTAGATTTCATGTTATGTGTTTTTTACCAAAATAAAAAAAAATAAGAAAAGATTAAGTCCCTGACATAGGAGAATGGTTTTAAAAGACTATGGTGCAGTCCATAAAATGGCATACTGCAAAGCCATTAAAAGAATTCCATAATTAAATATATATATATATATTCATAATATATTGCAAAATGAGACAATAAAGATATAAAAAATAGTATGTACAATAAAGTATAATTTTGAAAAGAAAAAAAATCCCATACTCTCATACTGTGCCAGGTATATAGTAGGTATTCAATAAATATTCAGTTAATGGGTAAACATTGCCCATGCAAAATAAGATATAAGAACTCTAAATCCAGCTAATAACTATACTTTTTTTCAGTCCATTTGCGTTTGCCTCATTTGGAAACCTGTTAGTGAACCCAGACCACACTGCCACTCTGTTGGGAACCCCAGACCCATGGTGTGGTGGTGTAGTGATGCTTAGGTTAACACAAAACCTCCCTAAAGACTCCCCTGGAGGAGGACAAATGAGGTACCTCTGCTGTCAGATTGAAACCAAAATGCTTAAATGGACACAAATCATTGCCTCTTCACCAGTGAACCTCAGAATCCACTTCCCTGGTACCATTAGAATTACACTGGTGCTAAAAGCACATGATATCCAAGGAAAGAGTTCATTTTACTTCATCTGTCACTTAAATGAAAAGTTTTCAAATCAACCTTTACAATATATGAATAATAGATACGAGAAAGGAGAATTTTTCATTTGCTCAAAAGGAACATGTCCTGTTTTAACAATTACGAGTTTGTTATGAACCCTCATATTCCTCTGAGTTTTAGCAAAATAAGAACAGATGCATGACTATAGAACAGGAACTTTACAATAACCAAGAAACTATGTTGAGACACTACAAATGGAAAGTTAAAGAATTAAAGACTCTTGCCTTCAGTGTGCATCAGTATAAGCCATGTGGCTATATGATGGTATCTAGAGATTCTTCTCCTTTTCCACAGTCCTGATATCCATTGCTTTACTTATTTCCCAAAGCTCCCTTCATGGCTACATCAACAGAGAACACATTATATTTCTATAAACTTCTGATAAATGTTGGTTCCTTAGGTACCCCTAAAAAGAATGCATACTTTTTAACTTAGCAGGCTGCGAATATTCGCATTCTAACTCATTATATTACACACTGAGGATACACTAATTAGAGCTCTCTCACTTACGTACAATGATAACTTCTAAATAAATGAGTTTTCTGAGAAAACTTAAAAGCAAAACAAAGTGAAAGCACATAAAGACTTTCTGAACACACAGGTAAGCTAACTAATCATGGGGGAAAATAAAGCAGTTCTGCATACAGAGAACAGGCTTTGCCAATCAAATGGCTATTGCAATGCAGTAAGTTGAGGACACAGAGAAAAGTCAGTTCACAAAATAGACAGTCAAGAAAAGATGATCTACTAAACACTGATAGAAGTTGATTCCTTATGAAAATGGCTATGTTTGATTATAGATCTAAAAGAAACAGGTTTTAACCATCTAAAAATATAGATATACTAAATATATATTTGAAGAAATAAACGTAAGTCTAGGTATCCATTCTGCAATGTTCTAATTTAACGCTAAAAAGGGAAATATCGAGGTGTGGAAATACCACCAGGATCTTTAAGATTGTGAAATGTCCACTATTCAACTTAATTTTTAAAATTTCACAAGCTTGGGTAAAGAGGTGTACAAATGAGTATCAAGGCCCATCCTCATGAAGTGAACACTAATGGATTTGGGAGAAAATAATGCAGCCTATCCTTTCCAAAGAGTGTTTTCAAGAACCTAGAAGAAGCCTCAAGAATTCAACTGTGACTTTTTGCCTGAGGACATCATTCAACAATGTCACATACAAAATACTCAGCATTGCCAGGGAGGGAACAGGAAGAAAAGAAAAAAGGCCGAAGAAAGAATTAAAACAGAAAGCCATGCTTGTGTTAAATTATGATTCCTCCTGTTCTGGAATACCGCCCACAGCTCTAATCAACACTTACCAAAGTTTTAGCTGAGCAGAAGGCAGTTCAAAAAAAAGGATAAGTAAAATAACTAAGGGGACCTTCTAGGTACTAAAGAAGAGATTAAAAAATAAGACTAGTAGAAAGGCAAAGACCCCAGACACACATCATCACGGATTATAAAAGCATAGAGTTGAGCGATAATGACTTCTAGGTGCAGTAGGAGATAAAGATAAAAAAAGACAATGTCTCTCTCTTTAGAAGGAATTATAAGACTTAGTTCACAAACTTCACAAAAGGCAAATGGCTTAAAACTTAAAGGATGTAATTTTACAAAAAAATCAAATGAAAAGAAAACCTTCACTGAGTAGAATGTAAGACACTTATCTCAAGAGAAAGTACAATCTGAAATCTGGTTAAATTCAAGTAATTTAGATAAATTAAGCTTATGAATATTAGATCTATGCCAGATTTTTTCATAATGTCATGATGCTCAGGGTACAGTCATCCCTTTTAAAGCTGGTTTTATAAAGGGAACTATGGCCCTGCTTTTAAATGTCCCTTGGTACCATACAGGGTATGAAAATGCCTCAATTGTTACTCGATGTACTTGCATGTGAAAAAGTACTTGCAGAGACTTCCGGGAAGATGGCGGTGTGAGCAGGGCGGCAGAAATCTCCTCCCAACACTATATTTATCTACGAAAACACAGAAAATACATCTATTCCTAAAAGAGAGAAGAGAATACACAGGAAAGCGCACAGCGTGCAGCTACACACGAGAGGACTCGGCACCCCAAGAGGCGGGTAAGATACGGAGCCGCGACCCGCGGGACCCGAGCCCTCCCCCACCCCAGCGCACCGGCGGGAGGAGAGGATTCGGAGCCGGGAGGGAGTGGAAGTGCACCCCGCGAAGTAGCCAGCCCCGGGGATCTGCGCGGGGAGCGCTGACCCACATTGCGCAGTGCAGCTGAGATTGGAGAGACAGAGGGGCAGGATCTGAGCGGGGAACGCGCCAGGGTGCTTGCAGCCGGCTCCGGGAAGGAAAAAAAAAAGTGTGCGCTTTCCTCAGTGGTCTTAAAGAGACAGGAGCCCAGTGGAAGAGCCGGATCGCCCCAGCACACCCAGCCCAGCAGGCTGGGAGTCCTGGGGAGTTTCAGACGCCTTAGCTGGCGACTGAGGAAGCGTAGCCATACTTAACACTTCTCACTGAGATCAACAGCCTCCTATTTGTTCCCACCCCTGCCCGAGCGATAAAGGGCCCTGCGGAGCGGCACAGTCACAGCTGTGGAATAGTGGGGCAATAGCGCCACCTAGAGCATTCCCACAGAATCTAAGTCCGGTGGGCATTTTTTTGGTTTTTTTTGTTTTGTTTTTTTGTTTTGTTTTTGTTTTTTCTTTTCTTTCTTTTTTCCTTCTTCTTTCTTTCTTTTTTTCTTTTTTTTTCTCTTTTTTTTTTCTTCTCTTTTTAAAGTCTTAAAGAGCCCAGCTGACATACGTGGCAACTATCAGTGACCAATTATATAGCGATGAAAAGACAGAGGAATATGGTTCAGACCAAAATCAACCAGACAACCCCAGAGAGGGAGTCTGAAGGGATGGAAATGCACAGCCTCCCTGAAAAAGAATTCAGAATAAAGTCATAACCATGCTGATGGACCTACAGAGAAATGTGCAAGAGCTGAGGGACGAAGTGAGGGAACTGAGGAAAGACAATGCAGAAATCAGACAAGCGATCGACGGGCTTAACAGCAGAATGGATGAGATGCGAGAGACTGTTAATGGAATAGAAAACAGAGAACAGGAGTACAGAGCAGCTGAGGCAGAGAGAGATAAAAGGATTTCTAGGAATGAAAGAATATTAAGAGAACTGTGTGACCAATCCAAACGGAACAATATTCGCATTATAGGAGTACCAGAGGAAGAAGAGAGAGAAAAAGGGATAGAAAGTGTCTTTGAAGAAATAATTGCTGAAAACTTTCCCTCGCTGGGGAAGGAAGTAGTCTCGCAGTCCACAGAAGCTCATAGATCTCCCAACACAAGGGACCCAAGGAAGACAACACCAAGACACATAATTATTAAGATGGCAAAGATCAAAGATAAAGACAGGGTATTAAAGGCAGCTAGAGAGAGAAAAAAGATCACCTACAAAGGAAAACCCATCAGACTATCAACAGACTTCTCAATAGAAACCTTACAGGCCAGAAGAGAATGCCATGATATATTTAACGTTATGAAACAGAAGGGCCTCGAACCAAGAATATTGTATCCAGCACGATTATCATTTAAATATGATGGAGGGATTAAACAATTTCCAGACAAACGAAAGTTGAGAGAGTTTGCCTCTCATAAACCACCACTACAGGATATCTTAAATGGACTGCTCTAGATGGAAGCACACCTAAGGCTAAAAGATGTCACCAGAGAAAATAAAATCATAGCAAAGAAAGCAGACCATCCAAATACTAACTAAAGGCAAAGAATAAAACACCTATTATAGAAAGAATGGAGGAGGAGGAATAAGAAGGGAGAGAAATAAAGAAACATCAGACTGTGTTTACAATAACTTAACAAGAAAGTTAAGTTAGATTGTTAGATAGTAAAGAAGCAACCCTTGAACCCTTGGTAACCACGAATCTAAAGCCAGCAATGGCAATAAGTACATACCTATCAATAATCACCCTAAATGTAAATGGACTGAATGCACCAATCAAAAGACACAGAGTAACAGAATGGATAAAAAAGCAAGACCCATCTATATGCTGCCTACAAGAAACTCACCTCAAATCCAAAGATATACACAGACTAAAAGTGAAGGGATGGAAAAGATATTTCATGCAAACAACAAAGAGAAAAAAGCAGGTGTTGCAGTACTTGTATCAGACAAAATAGACTTCAAAACGAAGAAAGTAGCAAAAGATAAAGAAGGACATTACATAATGATAAAGGGGTCAGTCCAACAAGAAATATAACCATTATAAATATATATGCACCCAACACAGGAGTGCCAGCATATGTGAGACAAATACTAACAGAATTAAAGGAGGAAATAGACAGCAATGCATTCATCTTAGGAGACTTCAACACACCACTCACTCCAGAGGACAGATCAACCAGACAGAAAATAAGTAAAGACACAGAGGCACTGAACAACACACTAGAACAGATGGACCTAACAGACATCTACAGAACTCTACACCCAAAAGCAACAGGATACACATTCTTCTCAAGTGCACATGGAACATTTTCCAGAATAGACCACATACTAGGCCACAAAAAGAACCTCAGTAATTTCAAAAATATTGAAATCCTACCAACCAACTTCTCAGATCACAAAGGTATAAAACTAGAAATAAATTTTAGAAAGAAATCAAAAAGGCTCACAAATACATGGAGACTTAACAACACTCTCCTAATTAATCAATGGGTTAACGACCAAATCAAAACAGAAATCAAAGAATATATGGAGACTAATGACAACAACAACACAAAGCCACAACTTCTGTGGGACGCAGCAAAGGCAGTTCTAAGAGGAAAGTATATTGCAATCCAGGCCTGCCTGAAGAAGGAAGAACATTCCCAAATGAATAGTCTAAAGACACAATTACTGAAATTGGAAAAAGAACAACAAATGAGGCCCAAAGTCACCAGAAGGAGGGACATAATAAAGATTAGAGAAGAAATAAATAAAATTGAGAAGAATAAAACAATAGAAAAAATCAATAAAACCAAGAGCTGGTTCTTTGAAAAAATAAACAAAATAGATAAACCCCTAGCCAGACTCATTAAGAAAAAGAGAATCTACACACATAAACACAATCAGAAATGAGAAAGGAAAAATCACGACGGACCCCACAGAAATACAAAGAATCATAAGAGAATATTATGAGAATCTATATGCTAACAAGCTGGAAAACATAGAAGAAATGGACAACTTCTTAGAAAAATACAACCTTCCAAGACTGACCAAGCAAGAAACAGAAAAACTAAACAGACCAATCACCAGTGACGAAATCGAATTGGTAATCAAAAAACTACCCAAGAACAAAACCCCCGGGCCTGATGGATTCACCTCTGAATTCTACCAGACATATAAGGAAGAAATAACACCGATTCTCCTTAAAGTTTTCCAAAAAACAGAAGAGCAGGGAATACTTCCAAACTCATTCTATGAAGCCAGCATCACTCTAATACCAAAACCGGGCAAAGACCTCACCAAAAAAGAAAATTACAGACCAATATCCCTGATGAACGTAGATGCAAAAATACTCAACAAAATATTAGCAAACCGAATTCAAAAATACATCAAGAGGATCATACACCATGATCAAGTGGGATTCATCCCAGGGATGCAAGGATGGTACAACATTCGAAAATCCATCAACATCATCCACCACATCAACAAAAGAAGAACAAAAACCACATGATCATCTCCATAGATGCTGAAAAAGCATTTGACAAAATTCAGCATCCATTCCTGATTAAAACTCTCAACAAAATGGGTATAGACGGCAAGTACCTCAACATCATAAAGGCTATATATGACAAACCCACAGCTAACATCATACTTAACGGCGAGACGCTGAAAGCTTTTCATCTAAGATCGGGAACAAGACAAGGATGCCCACTCTCTCCACTGTTATTCAACATAGTACTGGAGGTCCTAGCCACAGCAGTCAGACAAAACAAAGACATACAAGGCATCCAGATTGGTAAAGAAGAAGTCAAATTGTCACTATTTGCAGATGACATGATACTGTACATAAAAAACCCTAAAGATTCCATTCCAAAACTACTAGAACTAATATCTGAATTCAGCAAAGTTGCAGGATACAAAATTAACACACAGAAATCTGCTGCTTTCCTATACACTAATGATGAACTAACAGAAAGAGAAATCAGAAAAACAATTCCATTCACAATTGCATCAAAAAGAATAAAATACCTAGGAATAAACCTAACGAAGGAAGTGAAAGACCTGTACTCTGAAAACTACAAGACACTCCTAAGAGAAATTAAAGAGGACACTAACAAATGGAAATGCATCCCATGCTCTTGGCTAGGAAGAATAAATATTGTCAAAATGGCTATACTACCTAAAGCAATCTACAGATTCAATGCAATCCCTATCAAACTACCAACAGCTTTCTTCAATGAACTGGAACAAATAATTCTAAAATTCATATGGAACCACAAAAGACCCCGAATAGCCAAAGCAATCCTGAGAAGGAGGAATAAAACAGGGGGAATTACACTCCCTGACTTCAAGCTCTACTACAAAGCCACAGTAATCAAGACAATTTGGTATTGGCACAAAAACAGACCCACAGACCAGTGGAACAGAATAGAAAATCCAAACATTAACCCAAACATATACAGTCAATTAATATTTGATAAAAGGAGCCTTGGATATACAATGGGAGATGACAGCCTCTTCAGCAGCTGGTGTTGGAAAAACTGGACAGCTACATGTAAGAGAATGAAACTGGACTACTGTCTAGCCCCATACACAAAGGTAAACTCAAGGTGGATCAAAGACTTGAATGTAAGTCATGAAACCATAAAACTCTTAGAAAACAACATAGGCAAAAATCTCTTGGACATAAACATGAGCGACTTCTTCATGACAATATCTCCCCGGGCAAGGGAAACAAAAGCAAAAATGAACAAGTGGGACTATATCAAGCTGAAAAGCTTCTGTACAGCAAAGGACACCATCGGTAGAACAAAAAGACATCCTACAGTATGGGAGAATATATTCATAAAAAACGTATCTGATAAAGGGTTGACATCCAAAATATATAAAGAACTCATGCACCTTAACAAACAGAAAGCAAATAATCCAATTAAGAAATGGGCAGAGGACATGAATGGACACTTCTCCAAAGAAGAAATTCAGATGGCCAACAGGCACATGAAAAGATGCTCCACATCGCTAATCATCAGAGAAATGCAGATTAAAACCACAATGAGATATCACCTCACACCAGTGAGGATGGCCAACATCCAAAACACAAACAACAACAAATGTTGGCGAGGATGTGGAGAAAAGGGAACCCTCCTACACTGCTGGTGGGACTGCAAATTAGTTCAACCATTGTGGAAAGCAGTATGGAGGTTCCTCAAAAAACTCAAAATAGAAATACCATTTGACCCAGGAATTCCACTCCTAGGAATTTACCCTAAGAATGCAGCAGCCCAATTTGAAAAGGACAGATGCACCCCTATGTTTATTGCAGCACTATTTACAATAGCCAAGAAATGGAAGCAACCTAAGTGTCCATCCGTAGATGAATGGATAAAGAAGATGTGGTACATATACACAATGGAATATTATTCAGCCATAAGAAGAAAACAAATCCTACCATTTCCAACAACATGGATGGAGCTAGAGGGTATTATGCTCAGTGAAATAAGCCAAGCCGAAAAAGACAAGTATCAAATGATTTCACTCATATGTGGAGTATAAGAACAAAGAAAAAATACTGAAGGAACAAAACAGCAGCAGACTCACAGAACCCAAGAACGGACTAATAGTTACCAAAGGGAAAGGGACTGGGGAAAATGGGCGGGAAGGGAGGGATAAGAGGGAAAAAGGGGCATTACGATTAGCAGATGTAATGTTGGGGGGGCACGGGGTGGGCAGTACAACTCAGAAGACAAGTAGTGATTCTATAGCATCTCACTACGCTGATGGACAGTGACTGTAATGGGGTTGGTGGGGGGGACCTGATGAAGGGGTAGTTTAATAACCGTAATATTGCACATGTAATTGTAAATTAATGATATTAAAATAAATTTAAAAAAAAGTGGTCCAAAACCAGCAAAAAAAAAAAAAGAAAAAAGAAAAAGTACTTGCATTTCAATCCTTTCATTCCCAAACTGAAGACAGCATGAACACATGGACAGGGACGGGAGGCAAATGTAAGTTATTCTGCTAAGAAAGTAGCACAAGGGAGAGTCCTAGGAAAACTGGAAATTGGCAAGGTTTTCTTTAAGACTTCTATTTCTCCCTTGGTACCTAATTTCCCTTTATAACTCACAGCATTCCTGGGTAATTCTTGCCATGGAAGCCCAGTTCTTTAAGTGGCTTTCTTAATCTGGTCAGTAATTCAAAACTCCTAGGCTAATCTGCTTCCAAGAAGGTTATACATTATGCTGTCTAAAAGTGCTTTTTCCAGAGATGAACCCAGAGGACATCAAGTATTTATGGGATGTTTAGAAATTTTTCAGGCTATTTTTTTGTTACAGTGGTGTCCCTAAAATCTAAATTTATGTCCAAAAAGGTGAAGAAGATGAGTAAAATCATTGATTAGGGAGAAAAAAAGCCTTTTTAGATGCTTTCTGGGTAACATATTATTGTGTCCATAAATAAAATGATAAAAGATGAATGTATGCTTTCTAAAACTGAGGCCAAATATTTAATATACCTAGGTGCGTATTCAAACTGGAAAGACAGCTACCAAACCACTGTATACAGAATCATTTACTAGCACTCACTACCACATACAATCATCTCTAAGCCTGCTATTCATATGCCAAACCACCCCATTTGCCATTAAGAAAGCCACTATCTAAAATATAAATGAGCTCCCCTATTTAAACACCTCCAATGGCTTCTGAGTCTACAGAACATAACTTCCTAAGTGTTTCTTTAATTTAAAGCCTCCCTGAAGGCAAAGAAAATAAAACCCTAAGAAGTCTGGAGGCATAGAATGATACAGTTCCCTAAAATGAGAGAAGTGTTCTTGAAATCTTAGGTCATCAATCAGAAATTCACGTGAATTTGGATTTTTCTCCTTCGCAACCTTCTACATGTTGAAGTGCTCCTGGGATCATATTAGAATCACTGCTCATCTCAACCTGCACTCATTCTCCAAGTGATGCCTTGACTTTAAATGCCTTCTCTATAATGACTTCCAAATGATATATCTCCAGCATGACTCCTTTCCTGAACTCCAAACTCATATTTCCAGCATCATTTTAACTAAACATCACATTTCCTGCACAACCTCACATTCGGACGTCCTCAGTGGCATCCCAAACTTAACACAGCTGGACTGGCCTGAGCTGTTTTGCTGTATACCTGCACAGCACCGTCTCCAGGAAAAGGCATGAGACACGCTGATTAAGAGCACTGTTTTATCACTATGGTCTGAAGACTTTCAAGGAGATTAGTACCAGCTGGTCAGGACTATTTTCTGATATCTGTGTGATGGACAATTTGCACCTGGTCTTGGTGAAACTTCTGGAAAGCTCTGCCACTGAGGCTGGGTTTTAAGCAAGAAAATACCTATGTGACCAGCAGGATATCAGAAACCCCATTCATGATTCCATTTTGGGCTCCCTCATTCTGAGGTGTTCCATGCACACCTTGGTGGTTCTTGATCTAAGAGAGAAGGGGGTCCTGGCATGCTTTGCTGAGTGAGGACAAGTGGAGCTGGCTGGGGGCCTTGTCCTGACCCCTGGCTGTGATGCAGCTTTGTCCAAGGTGCATGCCTTTATTTGGGTGCTGTTGTTATATTACATCCTGTAGATCTGTACACCCAGTTTTTTTGGGTCCTTGAATCTTTTTCCGTAATTGAACCCTGTCTAATGGATGCTGTTAGTACAATGTCCAAACCTAAGCTCTTGATGCCATCCACAAACCAGCCCTCCCACACTCCTCCCCATCTTAGGAAAGCAGAAACCATACTCTTTTAGCTACTTGACCCTCAGAAAGTCCCATGGCTCTCCTTCCAAAATAAATCCAGAATCTGACCATATGTCCCAATCCCCACTACCACCACCTTATATTACCAGGATGATTACAACAGCCTCATAACTGCTCCCTGTTTCTGTCCATGGCCTCCTGCAGTCTAGGCTCAGCTCAGCAGCTGGAAGTGATCCTGGTGAAACAGAAGACAGAGCAGGACACTCATCTGCACCAAAAAGCCAAACTCCTTATTATAACCTACAGAGCCCTCCAGGACTTGGCCCTCATTATCTGCCTGACATCATCCTCTTCCACTCCCTCCCAGCGTCCTGGCTGTTCCTCAACATGCCAGGAATGCTCTCACCTCAGGGAGGTGAGGCCTGATGGACTGGCTGCCTGTATTACTCCTCAGCCAGCCAGCCACTTGGCTAGTTCCCTCACTCCTTTTACTTCAAAGTCACTTCATGAGTGAAACTGCCCCAGAGCCCTTATATAAAATTAATCACCAACACCATTCAACATTTCTTATTCCCCTGATCACTGTTTTATTTTTTCTCCGGAGACTTACCACTATCTAACATATTATCTTCTCCCAGTAGAATGTAAGCCCACCAAGGGCAAGAATTTGTATCTGTTTTATTCTCCACTGTATTCAGAGCCTAGGACAATGCATATGGTAGGAATTCAATAAATAGTACTAAGTGACTGAATAATTATAGAATTACTATACAACAACTTTTTTAAGTCTAGTTCCTTGGCATTGTAGGAAGGCATGTGGTTCCAGGTATCCCCTGGTACACAACAAAATGGCCTCAATGGCACATCTATTCCAGGTGGAGGAGAAAGCCTGCCTCTCTGCTGTGGGACAATGGGCCATACCCCTGCCCCTCACATCCAGGTAATTCCGTTATTGGAGCACACCATGCCCCTTCAACCTAAAACATCTGGACGTACTCAATAAATGCCATTGAATGAAGAGGTAAAAACCAAATTGCGAAGAAGGAACAATGCAAAGAGAATATAATCCCCTCAGCAGGAAGCTCCAGAGATTCCTGAGACCCCACCAGCCATGTGCAGATGTGTCAGTTTCTTCACCCAAAACCAGATAGAATACCTTCCCTATCTAGCCCACAAGGGCGGGAGGCTCAAATGAGAAAACAAAACTCAAATCTCCCAATAAGGTATTTTCATTATCAATGTATAGATCATAGATTTTTCCCTACCTTTTTCATTCTAAAATTGGTTTAGCAAACATGGAAATAACTAGATTGCAGACCAGGTATATCTAATGGAGCCATGCTTCTACTAGTTTTCCACATTCAAACAGGAGAAAACCAAGACATGTTGTCCAGAATATTAAAATCCATGTTATATACTCCTGTGCATATGGAAAGAGGGTGAGACACTAGATAATATATGTCACTATAGAGGATTATAATTTGACAATCATTACACTCTAATACGTAGAATAACAGGGAACTTTACAGAAAACTTGATGTTTATTACATTTTTTTAGTGCAGTGAATAAAGAAGCTAAGGATATAAGCTCTGGATCTGTCTACTTAGGTTTCAAAACAGTGCATGCCACCACTATGCACGCTTGGAAAATGCAGCTCCCTCGGCCTCAGTTTCCACATAAGTTAAATACAGATAATAAGGCACTGACCTCAGATGGTTGTTTAAGAGAATTAAGTAACACATGTAAGAGGTTAGAACAGGGCCTCCCACATAGTAAGTGCTCATTAAATTTTGGCTACTGTTAATGGCATTCATAACTCCTGAAATTTAAGAGTGTTCCCATATATTGTCTGTACTGACATCACAGTAACTTAAATCTAATGGAAGTTGAAAATCAAAGTGTTCAAAATGCTTCATCCAGAAAAGATCTCTCTGTTTTGATATCTCTGCCCCTTCCTCAATCTCACCTTGCAGGGCTGATGTCAAAAAACAGCACTTACAGGGAACTCATACGCTGGGACTATGTAACAGGAGAAGCAGTTGCTCTCACACACCTTACCGCCCTGTCTCCCTATCTCTCCCCTCACCACCCCCACCCCATGATGCAATCACAGCACAGAAGGAGGTTACCCCAAACCATGTATAATTAATAACCAGGGGCCTGGGGCCAGATTAGATTAACTGTATCTGACCTTGGCCTTACTGACTACCCACTTACTCACCCTTCCCTATTCCTCCTAAAAGGAATCCAGAATTCCTTCTCCTTCAATGATAGGACTGAACATCGGATTTCAGCCATTTCCCCCTCTCAGCACTGAAAGGAACTGAGTCCTGAAAGAGCAAAGACTCCTAGGAAGAACAGTGGATCACAATTCTGAAGACCTAAACTCTCATCCTAAAAACCCTATCTGGGATGAGTCACTGGGACTTCGGTGTCTTGGCTTCCTCATCCTTAACACTGTGATATTACTGCTTAATATACCAACTCATGACGTTTTAAGGTATACTTAAATGGCAAGATAAATGTGGGAAAAATACTTGGAAATTTATGAGAATTGTATGAATTAAATGTAACTGTAATATATGATTACTGGCCCATTGGACTTCCTCTCTATTTAAACAAGGATCTTGATCCTTGAAGCTATGCCGTTATAAAGATTCCTCTTATCTGAATTAATTATGTTCAAAGAGAAAAATAATTTATTAAAACCATAGGGTTATACAGATGAGTGATACAACAATATACAACAGGCAACCTCTGTATTGAAAAATACTGAATAATCACAAAAATACCTGATTTTTAAGAAGTAAAAATGCTCATAAATATTAATAAAGCTAAAATGGATTGTCTGTGTGGGGCATAAAGAAGAAAAAAAATAGGTCATCTATTAAGCTCTGTTTGTACCCATTCCAGAAACAATATAGCAAAAACAATCAGTCCCCACTTGCAGATTGTCCCCACCTGCCATGATTTTCGAGTTACTTTTGCAGTTCTGAATAAATCTGGGTCATCCTGAAGAGTGGGACTGTCTTCAAGGTCACACAGGGTCTTCTCCAGCATTGTCCCGAGATTCCAGGCATTTTTTTTTTTACCTACCGAAGACCAACCACCTCACTTCACATGATAAGACTGCCAACTACCTGAATTAGATGCTTCAACCCAATAAAGGGATGGGGGTATGAGGTGCGGTTTACAATAGCAAACAACCTAACACTTGTCAAGCACCTAAAGGCTTTACATGGATTATCTCTTTCCTCTTCACAGCAACCCTAGTTGATCGGTAAACTTTCCTCATTCCAGACAGATCATTTAAGGCTTAGAGAAGAAAATTATTCATTCAAAATGACACCTTTAGTAAAGTACTCAACTGGAGTTTAAAACACAACCTAGAGCTCTTCTCCTAAAACCCAGGGGAAGAGGGGATATTCGTCAAGATACTAGTATCTCTTAGGATTATGTGGCACAAAGAGAGAGTGAAATGGAAGTGACCGTACACAGGGAGAAGCAATGGGGTGGCAGGGACAATATGAGTTGGCAGATTCACCGTGAATACTGAAAATGTCATGATCATCTAAAAATTGTAGAGAATTCAGTATGTGAATATCTAAGGAGTCTTTTCAAATTTTAAGTTAAATAGGGAGATGCAAAAGTGCTTTCTGTGGTAGGAGCCAAAGAGGGTCAGAGAATACTACTTTTGATAGCGTTCATTAAAATGTGAATGAGAACTTGTATATGTATTACATAAATAGAGAGGGCTATGAAGGGCAGAGATAGCATTTGGGGATCCATGGCAAGAGAAAATAGGTGAGGAAAGAATACGAAGTTCTTAGAATAAGGAACTGGATTAAAACCGATAATAATTTCTTCCCTCCTTTACTATTCCAACTCATTCAAATGCTGTAAAACCAAATATAAGATAAGGAAGAACATGTTCAGATGATGATTAATCATTATCAGCCCAATCTGACTTACCCCAAATAAGAAAAGTATTATTTGTACAAATGAATATGGGAAATGAATACATGCACAATTAAAATATTTTCAACAACCAATCAGATCTCTCTGTGAAAGAAAATTCTATGGCTTTCTTCTTGATAAGATTCTTAGTTCTACCACTGAGTTATTTCATTTGTACATACACACAAAAAAAAACTGTAACAAAAATACAGCCAACTCCAAGGAGCCTAACAGAAACTTTTAAATCATTTTGTGATTGACTTTTAAAACAAAATGTTTTTCCATCAGAATACTGTTCTGCTATTACAAAGTAAATTAAAACTAAATGAATTTGCATTCAAAAACTCCATTTTTCTATGTAGTAGCAAATTGCTTTTAGTAGGGGTTTAGAGAAGGAATAATTACTTCCTCTTAGACACTTAAAAATGGCAGTTATAAGAGTTATTATAACTTTGGCTAGATTAAAGAAGTGAACTGCAATTTGCTAACTACGTAGGGTACCCATCTCAAAAGGGTCACCCCACAAACTCATCTTTTCTATATCATGATGGCCACTGCCATGATTGAAGCATTTTCCTCTCTTTGCACAGTTCTCACCCTGCAGTGAACATCTAATAGTGAGGGCTTCTGGCAAGGTAACCGCATGTCCATGGGTGTTTACTGGCAGTTCTAAGACGGGGCAAAGGAAAAGAAATCAGGGAGACAACAGGACAGAAATATACAAGAGTAAGAGCAGAAGAGGACAAGAAGGAACAGCAGCAGGAGGGAGAAATAAAGAAGGAGAAGAAAAGAGGGCAGACATGGAGAAAGGAGACATAGTAACTGCAGAAAATGTACGCTAAGGCTCAAAGGGACACAGGGTCCCGCAAGCACATCAGGATTTTACTGTGCCACTGAGTCATCTCCTGATACTCTTCCTCTTCCCCCATAAAGGAAACAGAGTAACAACTCTGTGCCATTACCTGGATGAGTTCATCCAGCTCAGTCGAATTGACGCAGGAGTGTTGAGAAATGAATGTTTGCTTCTGGATCACAATGGTGGTCCTCTGTGAAATCTCATGAGGCTGCTCCAGTGCTTTGAATACAGTGGCTCCGATGATCAGGTAGAGGACAACCACCAGGAAAATCGTGGAGACTGTCTTCCATTTCATAACATTAATGGTCGTGTCACTCTCCACCCGGGAAGCAAGCACGGTGGGTTTTGTGGAAAACGAAAGCCTCGGTTTGGAGTTCTGAGCAGCAGATTTAGGATCCAGCAAGTCAGGTGCCGCCACTGACAACAGAGAATGAAGGTTAGGATGGAGATGGTGAGAGTGATAATGGATGGACTTCTTTAAAGGGTCTGCAAAGGTTGACTGAGCTCTGTTTGCTGTCCTGGTGGAAGCTCAGGAACCTACACCAGAAATGCTCCCACAAGGGTGCATCCAGGATCACATATATATAGGGTCAAGGAAAAAGGGGCTGGGTCTCAGCTCTGCGTTGCTATTGGGGTTCTTGATGGGAAGGGAGAAAAGGAGGTGGAACAAGAAAAAAATAAAAGAATGCCTGAGGTTTTCCTAATTAATTTCTAAATTTCTATCTGTCCACCACACAAGTATATAGACTTACTGAACTCCTGAGTCGACAGCACTAAACTAGATACTTGAATACTCATGGTGAACACTCATGAATTATTCTCGTTGTCAAGGACTTAACATTCTGTACCACAAACAATCAATGTGAAGAACATTCTTTTTATTTAAAAATTCAATATGATAAAAAAAAAACTAGTATTATATGTGAATTTGTGATACAAACATTGTTGCTCAAAGTAGACCATTAGTGATTTTCTCCTAGAACATGGTGGTCAATAAACCACTCAATATGCTGATCATTTATTTTTGTTTATCCTCCAAACTGGGATCATGATTAAGCACTCTTTATATTTTGTTACTCAATCTCTGACATCTTTAAAAAACAAAACTATTGCTACCCATTCTGGCACAATTCTAGATACAGCCATGACTTGACAGGTTTCTTCCATTTCAACAGCAAACATCATCAAGAAAAAAAATGTAGAGCCTTATCTCACACCTTAGACCCTCCATGCTCTGTCCAAAGCTAATTGCCCCATTAGAGTAGATTTATGTGCTCTCTTACAAATTCCCATATACTCTGAGGTGACTCTAAATCCATTTACTATTCATCCCAACTGTTCAAAAATATCATTAATGGATTTCTTTTCAGAAAATCTGACACCAGACTTATACTTGCTAAGAGGAAAATAAGCCATCTACTACAGAATATTTTATTGGAAAGGCAACAGTGAACTAAAAAGGGTTAGTGGAATAGCCGGAAAATAGGAAGACTTAAACCACCAACTCAACCAGAACAATCAACTTAGGTCCCTTATTGTTTCAGATCTAGTGTATATAATACAGGTTTGATAAAATGATAACCTAATCTAAAAGACATTTGGGGGTAAGTATAGAAGAAATCCCTATGGAATCATACCCAAATACCCTACAGGAACCTGAAATTACTTGAGGAAGAGGGGAATGAAAAGTGTCCATTTTCCCATGCCCAGTTATCTTACCCTCTTGACCACCACTGTGAGTGAAATGTAGGACGACCACAGTTTGAGTTCATAAAATAAATCTTTAGCTGCCCAGCAAAAAGACGCTTTGCAAACAAAGCTACTTGAAGCATTAGATGTAAGTCATGTTGTTCAAGGATGGCAGATAACACAGGGCTTCTCAACCAGCAAAGCTCTGAATGGTTCCTACTTTGAAGAGATGAGGAGATGAAGCTCTGATGAAGTAACTGTACCCTAGTGGGGACTTCACATATGTACAGCTCATCACAGCAATTTCCTATGGGGCAACCTGGTATATACAGGAATGTACACATTTCCCCATTGATATAGACACCTGCTCCGAAAACAGCCACAAACTAGTAGGTATGTTAGCATGCAATATTTACAAAGCCATCTTCACTCAAATTAGCATTGGATATGTATGTAATGCTTTAATTTAAAAAAATTTTTAATAGAAATGCTAATAACAGCTAAAATCACCATCATCTGCTATCTAGCCAGAGCACCCCACCTTCAAGCTGCTTAGTGAGTCTGAGTGCAAAATAAAGGTCATAATCTAAAATTAAGCCATTTTTGGAATAAAAATAACAGAAAAAACACACAGAAGCTCCACATTCTCTCTCTGAAGGAAGCTTTCCAAGCCTTTCCCCTTCAGGTTTCTGTGCTCTCAGATTTCCGATTTTTCATGTCAGTGGTTTCTAGTCTGTAGAACTGGAAAACACCATGACTGTTCACCTTGATGTTCCCATACCCCAATCCTAAATCCAGTGCCAAATTAAGACATTTTCATTATATGCTTTTGGAGACAGGGGACAGATTTTTTTTTTTAAGATTATGTGTGTGTGTATTAAGGTAATACATTTTCTGATGAAGTTTAATTATTTTAAGCTACTGCTTTAGTTTTTTTAATTAACAGAAATGTATATAATGCACATTTGGCAGACAGAATGGACAGAAATTGGTCAAATACCAATATAAAACACAACAGCCTTTCTTCTCAGTGGAATACGAGGAACCTCTGTGTTTCCATCTCCACGTAGTTTGATGTATAATCAGGAAGAGACGCTCCTTAGAACAAGGAATCAAAGATATGCCCCTTCCACGAAGTCTCCACACCATCACTACCTCCTGCTCTGCCTCCAGCACATCACAGTCTCCTCTTAATCCTGGTCTCCCATCCTCACCCAGGTATGTCTTCTCTGCTCCTGGCAGCAGCGGATGACTCAATACCAGGAGCAACGAGCTTTTTCAGCACCACTGCCTGTCCCACCACGCAACGGGCAACAAGTGTGGCCAGGGTCACCATGCGCCCTGCCTGCAGGCTATTCCCAAGGGCTGACCCTCCTCCTCCTTCGGAAACTACCCCCAGCTGTCCCAAACCCCTATCCAGGGCAGATGCAAAATCCCCGGGCACCAGCGGGAGAGAGGGGAGAAGCAGCCGAGAGAGGAGCCGAGGACAGCCTTGCCTCCAAAGCCCAGATCCTGACCCAACATCTTGGACGGTAAACGAAGGTGGAAAACGTCTGCTGGCCCCCAGCAGGGCAACCTGCAGCCCTCCCAGGGCAGACCGGGGCTGGCAAGCAGGGGCGGGAGGTGGCTGGGGGATCACCCGGGGGTCTCACCTCCTGCTCTATAGCCAGGTCTCTCCCGCGAAGCGCTGGGAAGCATGAGGCATGCAGCATTCAAAATGTTTTTTGAAAAAGACGGACTTGAAGCTTTTACAAACACGCCATTGTACTCACTTCTTATTTGGAGACCGGCTGCGCGCTCCGAGCTGCACGGGCAGGCATTTTCCCCGGCTTTGTTTTACAAGGTGGGGAGAGCGGGGCTGGACGCGGGAGGGGGTGGGGGGGAGCGTGAGAAGAAACGAAATCGCGGGAAGGAGGGGACACCGGCGGGCTGGGCAGAGGGCGAGGCCGAGGCCGAGGCCAACTTGGGCTCGGGCGCCGCCGCCCCCGCGCGCGCCTGCGGCCGGGCCCGGGTCACCCGGAGAGCGCGGGCGACCCGGGTCCCGCGCCGGCCCGCAGCCGCCGCCGCCGCCGCCGCGCGCTCCGCCCCAGGCTCGGCGCTGGCCCGGCCCCGGCGGGGCGCGGCGCAGGGGCGGTCGGTGCAGCGCGAGCGGCCGTGCGCCCCGGCGTCTTTGTGCGCGAGCCTGGCTCAGCCTCTCTTCGCATGTCTTTGTGTGTCTCCCCCGGCAAAGCCCTCCGTGCCCCGAGGGGCTGGAGGCGGCACGGTCTTGGCGCGCCCTCCGCGGGTTTCCTTCCAGCCTCGCTCCTCTCTCCGCCCGCAGGCTCCTTTCGGAACTCCCTCCCCTGCCTCCTCTCCCTACCCTGTTTCACCGCCTGGGCTCGCCTCTCCGCACCCCTCCTAGCCCAACCCTCGCCTGCGTCGCCCCAGCTTGGTGCTCGCTTCCTAAGTCCCCGCCAGCCCGCCCTCCGCCCCGGGACACAGCCCTGGGGCTCACCTGCTGCCTCTCCTCCTCAGCCCTCCACTAGCTTCGCCACCGCCCTACATCTTCACTCCCACTGTCTGGCACACAGGGCCTCAACCCATCTCCTTACAGGTCGGGGTACAGAGTGGGCGACCGAGCTCTGGGGCGCGGGTTCCGAACGCCTGCCCTTGGGCATCCGCCCCTCCCGTTGGCGCCCCAGGGTTGCACAGAGAAGTGTCCCCATTGGCTCCCTGGGACCCCTGGAGTGGGGGCAGTAATTAGGGTGCTGGCGTCTTCCAATCTATGCCTGGGGAAGCGTTATTGAGTCACCAGCAACCCCCACCCCACCCCTAAGGATGCTTGACCTGGGCCGCTAGCTCTGATCAGCAGAACGTTCCAAACCAAAAAGTATTGGGAAGGCACCTGGCAAGGTGAGGGCAAGTAGGGATTCAGAGGGAATTGAAGAAAAACCCTTAAGACTCAGGGCAAGATCTCTTTGCTGGGGACAGCGGTGGCTAGTGTTTTCGGTACAGCAGCAGGGTAGGACCTCGGACCTTAGTCTAACCTCGGTGCACCCTGACCACCTCCGCATCAAGATCCTGGATTGGCAGGTGCCAGATCCCGTCCAGTCTCACAGAGCGCCGCGCAGGGGCAGCGGAACTCACTGGCACCAGGGAGCGGGAACCGAACCTCAAGAGGAGGGGAAGAAAGCGCGCGCGGTACAGGCTGTACTAGGCAAGCCCTCTCACCACACACGTGATGTAGCAGAACTTCAGTGCGTTTGTGAACTCCCTCTTTCTTGTTACTTTCACAGCCGGAATCCCCCGCTGACCTCCACCCTCCCACCTGCACGCTGTGTGAGAGTTTATCTTCCTGAAGGCTCCTGGGCCAGATGGGTATATTTTCCCAGTTACAAGGAGAACTTCCTAGTTAAAGGGGTTACACATGTGAAAGTAGTGAAAGCTATGGACGTGGAGGATGTGTGGTCGAGCAGGAAGATTTGATTTTGACAAGAGCGTTGGACACTTTCTCCAAGACTGTGGCCCTCAGTGATTTAAAATGACTTGTTTTTAAGATTCCAGAACAGATTCAGCATCTCTTTCCCCTATTAAAAATGTCTTCCTTATTAGGAATTCCTTCTTGCTGTAATTGAAACGTTTCTCTTGATTCTCAAAAATAATATAATCAGATGTCCTTTCTCAAATGTGAACCTGATCCCCTCACTCCAGCCGGCACTTAAAACCCTTTCAAAATCTCTAGGGCACATATAATGTGTGCTTCCTGATTTGGCTTCTCCTTTTCATGCCAGGTCTTCCTGGATACTATCGTCTTTCCTCACACACCTACCCCAGTCCTAAGTCCTGACATGACTAAGACACTGTATCAGCAGGGTTCTCCAGAGAAACATAACCAATAGTGTGTGTGTGTGTGTGTGTGTGTGTGTGTGTGTGTGTGTGTGTGTGTAAAAGATTTATTTTAAGGAACTGGCTCACACTATCATAAGGGCTGGCAAGTCCATCTGAAATCCCTAAGGTGGTTCTGGCAGACTAGAAACTCAGGCAAATTCAATGCTTCAGTCTTGAATTTCTTCTTTTCTGGGAAACCTCAGTTTTTGCTTATAAAACCTTCAACTGATCATATAAGGCCTACCTACATTCTCAAGGATAATCTTTCCTTAAAGTCAGCTGATGGTAGAGGCTAACCATATCCACAAAATACCTTCACAGCAGCACCTAGATAAGCGTTTGATTCAGTAACTGGATGCTACAGCCTCGCCAAGTTGATGCATAAAAGTAACCATCTCTTGTCCAGAAGTTTCTCCTGAATCCTAGGGAATCAGATGTCTTACCATTTGCTTCCCAGGACAACCTGTGTTTCCGTCTTCGCACTTGTCTCATTGTGTTGTGTTTAAAGTAGACTGTAAGTTCAGTGAGGACATAAACCAGGCCCCTCAATTCCCCAGAGTTTCCACACTATCTAGTGACTGGTGTTGAGTGGGTGTTCGATAAGCATCTGAATGAAAGTGTGATTGGGGACATCACCTGTCCTCCCTCTGGGCATCTGGAACCAGGGCGTTCTACGTGTACAGGAAATGAGATGAGTTCATAACCTTCAGAATTATTTCCTACCTATCACAGCCTTTTTGTTCTCCAACTGACATGATCCCAGATACTTTGGGGTCTCTCTCTTTGATTTCACTTTCCCCCTTTTCTTCAACAACTTGATGATTCCTTTTGTTCTCTCTGTGTCTTTTGCAAATTTAACCACACCTTGCCAACCACTGGTCCTCTGTCAAATTGGCTAATGCTTACTGCAGCAGGAGATTAACTCAGTTCACATATGCCAGTATAGTACTTCCCTTTCCCAGACTCCTCAGCTATAGGATTCACCACCAATCCCAAGTGCTGAAATACCATTTCCCCTCCTTTACCTTATCAATTCATACGTAACAGCTGTTCTCCATGTTCCCTTGGCATTAGGCTCAGATTAGGCACACATATATGTAGAATGTTGGGGGTGAGGACACACAGACTGACTTTACCCAGATGTTAAATGCGATGTTTATTTTAAAAAACAAAAACAAAAGTTCCAAATCATAACATTAGCAAAAATCACTCCAACAAGCCATCCTCAGCCTCACAAATAATCTGAAAGAACCAAGAAACCAGTCCCCAACACTGGCCCTAGCCCTGTAGGCCCACTGGCCCCTCCATTACACACTCTTAACCCTTGAAGAGCCTTCTCCTGCCTGCCACTGTGTTTGAAGTAGGAGGAAAAAAAGAAGTAGACTAGTTTGTATATCATGCAACTGGAGAAACAAGGAAATGGGATGGTTTATCCTGTTTAATTTTATGCCTGTATTTCTCAATACACTTAAATCCCATTAAAGTGTAATAGAAAGACTAGGTGGACTTTATTTCTTTCACATACCAAGACTATTCAACAACCCTTAGCTTTATTTTAGTGGATAAGAAATCTTGAATTATGTAACAAAAAGACTTAGCTCTCCAAAATTCTAGGCTCCCCACATTCTGATGCTTTCCAAGCTTTTGTTGCACTCTAACCAACAGCATGAAATTTACAGGACTTCACTTTTATATTTATTTTGCTTTTTGACCTTGGCCTATTCATGGTTTAAAAAAGCCAAAAGCCTACTTCTGTCTTTCCCATAATTCCAACAATACCTGGAATTTGAGTCAAAGTGACTTCTGTGGGTATCCTAACTCTACCATTTGTGAACTGTGGGAGTTTGAGGGAGTCCCTTTATCTCTCTATGAGCTTCCTCATCTGCAAACTAGGGAGGCTGCATGAACTTACAAAACGTTGTAAGAATGAAAGCAAGACAGCATACGTGTTTGACATTGGAGGTCTTCAAAAGAATTTGATTCTCTCCTGTGCTTGATGTACCCATGAGCCACAGGGCTTCTGCCAAGCAAAACCACCAACAAATTCCAACTCTATTGCCATTTATTTAATCTTCTATGAATGATTATTATTCTATTTAGTGGATTAGTCTATTGAATTATGAATTTAAAATTCTATTTAATGAATAGAATGCAGCACAAGCAATGAGATGTTCCTTCCAAGAGTAGATCATAAAAAGACCTGGCTTCCCCACTGTGTGCCCCCTTTCATTTTCTCTTGGATCTCTCCTGCTGGTGGAAGCTAGTCACCATGTCACAGGGCAGTCCTGAGGACAGGTCCATGTGAGCCTGGAGTGAATCTCCTGAAGTATTTTAACAGCCATGTAAATGAATTTGGAATCAGATCCTTCCCCAGTACAGCCATGAGATGGGGGTAGTCCTAGACAACACCCTGAATACAGCCTCTTGACAGACCCTGAGGGAGAACCACTCAAGTAAGTTCCTGAGATTCTTGATCCTCAAAACCTGTGAAATCACATTTCTTGTCTTCAACTGCTAAATTTTGGGGTCATTCACTATGGAGCAATAGCATAATAATATAATGTGTAAGAGTTTAATTCCAAATAAGCTTATAAAGTGTCAGTCAGATGTATACTATGCAGATCACTTTAAAAAGGCAATTCCTCAAAGGACAAAATGTATTCGTTTTGAAGTATTCATAACCCTAAAATTAGCATGTGTCACTCAGAAGGGAAGCTGGACATCCTTAGAAGAATAGCAAGGAAGCGAAGAAATAGATGTTAGCAGTACCTATGCAAGCATTGTCTCGAGCCGTAAGCCTCAGACTTGGATGTGCGTCAGCATCCCCTGTCATGCTTGGAGGACTCAGACTGCTGACTCTACCACAGAGCTTCTGATGCATCATGCCTCGGGTAGCACCTGAGAGTTGGCATGAATAAGTGATGCTCATGTTGGTAGTCCAGGGAGCACACTTTGAGACTCCTGGACCAAGCATAGGATTTGGGTTCACTCTTCTCTGATTGCTCAGTCACAGAGGCTGATTCTGCAGAGGTGAGAATTTGGGCTGAATGACAAGTCAGGGCCTCTGTTAACATGGCTGGCCAATTATGGCAGGCACTGGCCCATGTCCCCACTCCCACTGTCAAAGGTGCATACCTCAAAAGTTCTTTCCATTAGCAACACTGCTTACATGTTTTATGTCATTATGGGACAAAAAATATATTTATTCACTTATTCACTCATTTGTTAAGCACTTTCTGTGTACTAGGAAGGTATTTATCTAGCATTTGGAGATACAATAGCAAAGAAGATACACCAAATCTTTGTAATCATGGAGTTAAAATAAGAAAACTATGTCATGTCTATTCAGTAAAACATCATTGAGAGCTGCTGAGAGGGTTTTAGAGTAAAGTGCCTTACACTGAAAAATGAAAAAATGCCATTTTGCCATAAAACTGCAAAATTCTTCAAAATCAGAAAGTTCATTTTGTGAAAATAAAAGTCACTAAAATATATAACCCTCAGCAATATCCTTTTAATGGCTTTGTATTCAACTTACTTTAAAATAAACACGTATAAACAAAAATATGAAGACAAGATTTAAAATGTTAACAAGAATCTGTTATAATTCTTAGCCCCATGTGATTTCTTTTTAAAAGTTTTAAAAATTCATGTAATTCAAAACACCATCTTTTGCATGTAAATATTAGTGCTTTAATCAGTGTATATATGTGTTAATTATTAAGAATGAGCTAATATTCATATGTAATTTTGTTCAGTAAGGAATAAAGTATTGAATAAGGGTGTTATAAAGTAAAGAAATCCTTATAAAATGGTTCTTGAATAGAATAAATTCAGGAAACATTATAATTCACTTAGTTTACAGAGGGGAAATTCTATACCAGATTTTCTTTCCCCTTTCAAAGCTGAATATCAGAACCTATCACTAGGAAATGAACATTTAACTGCTAATTATCTAGATTTGACATTTTCCACCTTTGTCATCATAGGTGAATCCTCCACTAAAGTGAACTCACTAGATCATGTTTTTTAGACCTGCCAATATTAGGCAAACTAATTACATTAAATGTTAATGTTTTTGTTAGGATCAGCCATAAATCCAGAGAGAACTCAAGTATTTTTAATTTTTCTTGATGGCTTTCATTACCTAATGAATTTTGCGCACATCCAGTTCTTTATTTAAAACTTTTATTTGTTATGAATATTTGCCAGCTCAGCATTTTGCCTTCACCTGAGATCACAAATTTTGATAGCAACGAAGAACAAATTAATTTTTGTGTGTGAAGAACAAATCAATTTGATTTCTCTTCTAAAATGAAGTTACAAAGACCTAGAAGGCAATTAAAAAAACAGAGAATTGTATTTGCAATCTCCTCAAGATATTCTTTAATGTGTTCAGTAATGAAAGATCTTCATTTCACCAGATATATAGAATCTAGCTCTCCCTTATGCTTTTTTGGGTCTATGATTAAATGAGCACATACAGGCTTGCTCAAGGCCACCTACTAAGTGTATGTAAGAATTGAAATAAAAAACCCACGCCTAGCCAGGGCATGTTTGTTCTATCAGAAAACCCTAAAACAAAGAAGAAGGCAGCTTTTGGTGCAATTTAAAAATTTGTCAAGATGGTTGTGTGATCTCTCCAAATTCTACAAAGTGATCGAGGTGACACCGCCCCCCACCACCACCTGCCACCAGGACCTTTTCCCAGTGGCCTCATCTCCACTGATGTCTGATCCCTTCTCCAAACTGCAGCCAGATGGATCTTTTAAAAATGAAATCTGGTTAAGTTGAAGCCCTGACTAAAAGCATAGCCTAGCTTCCCGTTGCCTTCA
The DNA here is from genome assembly GCA_032199065.1 of Smutsia gigantea. Lineage (NCBI taxonomy): Eukaryota > Metazoa > Chordata > Mammalia > Pholidota > Manidae > Smutsia > Smutsia gigantea. The sequence continues at coordinate 44,095 of JAVSCE010011620.1, read as the reverse complement.
GGACAGAGACCAACAGACTAAGGGCATCCCAGGCCTTGACTATCCTCACCTTGTCAATTAAAATAGAAATGACAGAAATCATAACAATAGGTGCATCTATCAAGGCATGTGGGCCAGCCATTCTTTCAAGACCATTTCATTTACTATCTCACTTAATCTTCATAACAACCATATAAGTAAGTACTACTGTTATTATCCTCAGAGAAGTTCAAATAACTTTACAAAGTAACATAGCTAGTAAGTTAATATCCCATAATATATAGGGTCCACCTCCCCTGGCTCTGCAATTTCCTCTCTGTGGTTCAGGGACATGGGTTCCCAGTTTCTTGACTCTCCCTTACTCCTTCTTTCCTTAGAGCCTCACACATGCCAGTCCTTCCCGCACAGCCTGTGCCTGGTTCCCTCACTACTAGAAAATAATGCCTACTCATCCTTGAGACCTCAGCTAAAACACACCTTCCTTAGAAGGCCCCATCACCGCCAAACAAGATCAGCCCACAGTTCCAAACTAAACTCTCACAACACACCGGACACTCCCACCGTTGTTCTGGTCACAAATGTTATTAAACAACCTGTTTAAACCATTATTTAGAAATTGTGTATATTAGTTCCTGGGGGCTGCTGCAACAGCATACCAAAAACTCAAGTGGTCAAAAACACCAGGAATGTGGGGCTCTGCTTTGGAGACTGGAAGTCAGAAACCAAGGTGTCAGCAGGGCCGTGCTCCCTCTGGCAGCTCTAAGGGAGAATGATTCCTTTGCTGCTTCTACCTTTGGTGTTTGGTATTTCCAGCAATCTTGGCCCTCCTTGGCTTGTATATACATTCCTCCAGTCCCATGGCTGCCTTCTCCTTGTGAGGAAAACAAAAATGTTTTCCTTCTGTTTGCATCTATCTCTGTGTCCCAATTTTCCCCTTTTTAAAGGACATCTGTCATATTGGATTAGGGCCCACCCTAAATAGTTCATTTTAATTTAATTACCTCTTGAAAGACCCTGATTCCCAATAAAATCACATTCTGAGGTACTGGGGTTGTGACTTCAATATACCATTTTGGGGGAAAATGCAATTCTACCCACAACATTGCCTATGAGACTAAAACAAGTTCCAAGAGACAGGGGACCTTGTTATTTTGTTCCTCAGCACAATATCTTACACAGACTAGGCACAAAATCAACATTTATTAAATGAAAGCCTGTTTTTAAGAGTATTACTGAAAGAATCCTGCAGTCACTCAGAGCTCAGAGTGGCAATGCCTATTAGTGCTGGGCAGTAACATACACCTAATGAAGCAGGTCCAGTGAACTGGAGGGGAGATTCTATCAGCGTTAGTTGATTACCACCACGAAAGAACATAGATCTAGTGTGTTAGATCATCTAATTTTTTCAAGAAAAGTCAGATATCCAATTTGTTGTAGAAGAAACCTTTCTATTTCAAAATGGGGACAAACAATCAAATTTCAAAATTAACCATGCTGATGGCAAATTAAACACATCTATAGGCTGCACAGGTCCTGAGACCCGCTAATTTCAGTCCTTTGGTTAAGGTAACATCAGGTACCCTGTGAGGTCACATCTGCAATAAAATGCAATGATTCTCTTTTCTAGGTAAGTGTTGAGACATCTTTCTTCAACTGCAGTTGTGTAAGGCTAGAACTAGGATAAGGTGAGGGGGGCACTCCCCTTGGGCACAACATTTAAAGGGGTGTCAAAGCAGAGTAATCAAGATAAATAATATTTTAATACAGTATTTTAAAAAATTAATATGATTGTAAAAAATCTGTGATGAACAAAAGTTCAAAATTTTAAATAAAAACAGTCCTCAGCCGACATTTGGATGAGTTGGCCAGATCTGCCTCCCCATGTTCCTACTCTTGCTTCTGGGTTTCACTGATACTTACCCTCCCTGACATATCACATTTGGGAACTCTGTTCTCTTGCATAAATCCCCCTTTCCTGAAGCACTATATCGCAGAAAGAGCAACCCTTCGCCCTCCCCAAATTGTGGCCTAAACATACACTGCACTGCAAATTTGATGAAGGAATTTATACTTCCCGCGAATTCTCCAGTTCTTCAATCTCCTTTGAAAGAATGCATCTGCAAAGCTCCTCTAAGGTGGTGCTATTCACTTCTGGTGGAATTGCCTTCATTATACTTTTCTCCCAGGCTCCAGCTTAATACCTGCTTACTTCTGCCACACTGCTAGACGCTGCAGATGGAGATCTGGCTCTAGCCATGCAACAGCTTGCTACTGGAGCCCAACAGATGCAGGTTAGTTACCACGGAATGCTCTTATGCTTGTTCAGTTTTCAGCTTGGAAATCACATCTGAAGGCTAGAGATTACAGCGAGCACCTTTCCTAATCAGCCACTCAGAATATAGACCTTATCAACCATCATCACCACAAACCCTCTATGAGATAATTCATGTACGTAATTAGGTAACAACTGCAGGCAAAGTGTTAATTCAGGGTTATCACAATCTCTACAAGCTTCTCTCAGACCTTAAGCATCACAGGACATGTCAACATCACACTAGGACTAAACATAGCCAGTTATGCAAATGGATTTATGAATTACCGAAGCCCCCTTGGTAAAACAATTGGAACCAGCATAGAAACTTCAGTACTACATAATCTCTGTAAGTGTAATTTGAACAAGAACAAGATATGATGAGAAAATTAAAGCTTGGCCACAAGTTCCTGTGAAATCTGTTTCTTTAGACATTGGAAGATGAAAAGACTATAATTGCACAATTACTTTAATTTGATCAGAACAGTTGCCTGATTATAGATTCTGACTATTCTCCTGTGTGAGACCTTCCCTGTTTTTTTATCGTTAATTTGCTCACAATTGCCCATGTGTCCTGATACAAGCTCATAGCACCTTTTATACTTGTGTGTATTTATCTATATGTCTGGCTTCCTCTAGTAGACTAAAATGCCATCTGAATTCTTTTTGACTTCTTAGAACACAAAGTAGGTATTTAAATGTTTGTTGAATTGGTGGCAATGATCTTACGACCTTCAAAGAGGGATGACATGGTAACAGTGACATTCATCATCAAAAAGCATTGAATTCACATCAAGGTATTTTTGGTACATTGAAAGGCACTATTGTCCTTTCGATTTCTTCTGTTTCCTTCATTATCCCATGCAGTTCTATTATCACACAGATTCTTGTGAAAATCAGCAGAGTCCACTGGTGAAGATTATGGACTGCCTACATTCAAGTCCAGTCCAAGCCACTTAGGAGCTTTTTCCCCCTGATCTGTGAAATGGGGATGAAAAGTTTATCGACCTCAACTTTTGATGAGACCTAAAAGAGTATTTAGAACATGTCTGGAATAGTGCCTGCGGTGTAGCAAGAGCTCAGTCAACATTAGTCACTATTAATATACTTATTCCCACTGATAGCCCTGAACCACAGAGAGAGAGAAAGAAGGTGGATCTGAGATAAGAAGTGAAACAAGACGAGGTCAGTCATCTTCTGGGGTTTAGTGCAGCAAACACCTGGAAGCTGACTTTTAGAAACCAAATGAGCAACTGGGATTCAGGAAATAATCAGGTAGTCCAGCTGCAAAAGACGAGTCAAATTCCAGCCCTTCTATTCTAGAAAGAAGAGAACTCTGCCACTTAGGCAGCTCCTTCCTAGGGTGGGAGCCTTTCCCACTCTACCTAGTGGGGAGAAATCCTTACTATGATGCAGCCAATAAGACACCTAAGTGGGACAGAGTTAGGTTAGCAAGGCAGACAGTAGGTGGGCTCATGAAGCTACTTGGGAGCCCAGAAACAGACTGAAAGTTCTATCCTCACTGATCAAGATGTGTCGTTCCCACTTTCCCTACCACGCACGTACTCAGATCTGCCTTTGTGGCGCTAACGTTTTGGACTGTTGCTATCTGAAACTGTTTCTTAATTGTGTTGACTTTACTTTCTGTCTCCTCAGCAACCACGATTATTTTAAATGCTTTTGGATTTGCTTGACTTTTCTCCCCCTTTCATTGTTACTAGTGTTGTTTTCTGGACACAGATAAAATTCTTCTTTTCCACAAACAGGATACTGGTCAAAGAAAAACTTTTGTAACCCCAAGCTGTTGGTTGCTAAGGGGACCCAAATGCATGCAAATAACATATAAACACAATAAGGGCTCTGAGAAACTGGAGTTTTCTATTGAGCCAACAGGTGTAATGTTTGTTTCCTACTGTGACTCAGATTCTGTGTCTGTTCCCTCTGCCTAGTTAGCAGGGATTTTTCTTATTCTTCTCATCCCAGTATCACATAATACCCGGTTTAATTAAAACTGAGATGTCAAATATTTACTGTTCTATTTTTAACAGTTGCTGATGAAAACCTGCTAGCCACCAAGTACAGCTATAAATAGAATAAACTGCCTTTTCCCCATGTTTTTATATCTATGCCAACAGTGGCAAGCTAAGTTTTGTGGTGATTTTTCTGTGCTTGAAAGTTTGGTGGGAAGAAATTTCAGTCTTTTTCATTAGTATTTTCTCAAGAAGGGAGCCAATGGTGCATTGTCAAGATGCCAGAATGCATAGTCAGTCTTCTTCGTAATTAACTGTAGTGTTTCCTTTGCCTGAAGTGATGGGTCTCATTAGCACCATTTTCATACGTGGCATTATATTCTTGATATATTATACCTGTATATTTGGGACAGTATAGATTTTTTTTAGGATTTGGATTTTTTTCTGTTTTATTAGTGAGTAGCTATAACTTCTCTTACGTGTTAAGTATGATTTTTAATAATAGTATTTTTTTTAATTTTCATATCATTAATGTACAACTCTTGAACAACATTATGGTTACTAGACCCCTATTATCAAGTCCCCCCCACATTCCCCACTACAGTCACTGTCCATCAGCGTAGTAAGATGCTATAGAATCATTACTTGTCTTCTCCATAAATATGGGACAGTATAGATTTTAACTCCAGGTATCTATCCTGCTACCCTTGGCCTGAGTTCCGAGTCTGGAATTAAAAGCCCCTTTATTATAATCCTATAACAGATAGCAGGCATTCAATAAAAAAGGAACCATTGTTATTGTTTATATAGGACTCCACTAACGATCCAGAGATTGAGTGACAAAAATATGAAAACCAGACAGTTCTCTCTGTAAAAATTTGATTATCAAGCTAGGAAGATAACATTTCATTGAAAAAAATCAAAATGAACATAAAGACAGACTTGGAAAGGGCCACAAAAGAAACATCTGCTAAGGTACATCATCAAACATTTATTTAAATAAATTACATGGGAGCATTTACCAGTTATATTTTGAGGGCCTCTCTTTGAGAACACTTTGTTAGCAAGTCATTTGAAATATTGTATGTGAGAGTAAGTTTCTTTGTAATTCAATTCATGATGGTTTTTTGTTATTAATCTGGTTTTAATTTCAACTTTTGTCTAGTGAAGTCATCCTAGAGTCAATCATTCTATTTAAATACCATTATGTAAATGTGACTGTGATTACACATTTTATTGTGGTATTTGTTATATCTCTCTTTCCCTCTTGCTAGTGAGTCCCTTTGGGTAAACACCATGTCACCCTCATGTTTGTGTCCTCAATGCCTAATATACAGTAGTGTCATGTCAGTAAGGGCTTGTTGAAATGAACTCAAGTATTTCAGCAACCTCAGGACTTTTTAAAAATGTATATAAAAATATGTAAATTTTTAACTATGAAATATTTCAAAAGAACAGAAAATAGAATAAACCTGATTTTTAGAGATATTAACATTTTGCCATATTTGCTTCAGATATATTTTTCTCCTTTTTCGAAAGAAAAGCAGATTTACAACCTCAGTCCCAATTCTCCCCAACCCACCCCATTCCTTTCTTCTTTCTGTCTCCCTCAAAATAACTGTTTTCCTGGAGTCAATGTTCACCTTTCTTGTGAATGTAAATATATCTTTCCAATGTATGTAGGTAGCCATAAAAATACAAAGTCATTTAAAATTTATACAAATGGCATCATATTATATGAATTATTATCAAAGTGGCTTTTCTTTCATTCAACATTTATGTTGTCAAGATTTATCCACGTTGAATACGCAAAGCTTTTCCAAAATGTCCATTTTCCTTAATCTAATTTAGAGTAAAATTTTTTCATCTAAAATCTAATACTTGGCCTTAAGTTATAAAAATGACAGAAGGCCCTACAGATCAAGAGGCAGAGAAGGGCGAAGAATCTTTCACTCCTTTTCACTCTGTCAAACTACCTTGGCCAACCCTCTCTGCTGATTACCATATCAAAGCAAAAAATCCTGAGTTAAGAGCCAGGGATTAGAAATGGCAGGCAAGGCATGAACTGTGCACACTGGTCCAGAGGTCCACGCCAAAACACAGTCTAGCAGTCACCAAATTCACACCCAGTTTAAAGCATTGGCAAGAAAGAAGGTGGAAATTTCTCTTTTGAGATTTCAGAAATCTTTCCTTCTTTTCCTCTCAACTTTCCTTCCAAAGACGTATAATTTGTCATAGTAAGACTAACTCAGTACAGGAGTTACTAGCACAAGTTGTCCAAATTTTCCCATCAAATAAGGTTATGTAGTATTAATGAAAACAAGGCAGAGGCTTAGAAGAGAGCTTGCCAGATACCTACATGCACCATTTCCTGAAAGCATTTGCCTAAAAAAAGTCCCTTTTTATCATTTAGATCCTGGGTACCTAATTCTCATTTAATATGAAACTGAAATATCAGGAAGTCATAGTTTACCTCCAGTCAGTAGCCAGATGACTACTGCTAAGGAAAGAATTTTGATACAGAGATCCTAAATGTTCCAATAAATAAAGCACATATTTCTCAATTCATGAATTTAATGCTTAAGTCCACTTTTTGTTTTCCATTCCGTTTTTTTTTTTTTTGCCTGAAGATCTGGTGAAGGCTAAGGATCAATGAAAAGTCTTTTTGAGAAATGTAAAGAACATACACATTTTTTTGCAATTTCTGGTTCAGCTAGGTATACTTAAAGATACTCCTGTACAAATCCAGACTCTGAAAACATAAAACAGAAGGCAGCCCCTAGCTTTGTTACAGGATTTATCTCAGGACTTCTACAAATTAGGAGCATTTCTAAAAATCTTGTTCCATTTTTAAAGTTCAATTTACACAATATTTTTTAAATACCTGCTTAAAGTATTTAAATAAATGTCTATGGGTGAAAAACAAAGCCTTGATAATATAATGTCCAATTCCCCAATTTAAAACTACTTTAACTAAATGGTTTAATGCAATACTTGCAAATTTGTAATCTTTTATCACCTTTCATCTCCAGAGTTTCCCCAAATCAAATAACAACCTCATCTGTTTGATAAAACACAGCTAATGTTTAAACACGGCACCACAATGTTGCATAACCCACAAACACAAGAAACGAAGAGGGTATGGAGGCAGAGCATTAGCAGGAGGAAATTAGACCTTTTCTATTTGAATCTACAAGGAATTTAAGCATAAGTAATCCTGTTACCAGAGATGAACTTCAGCCTGGACACTTGAACATTAAATAACACTGTCCTCAATGGAACTTGGCTTTGATATAAAATAAAAAAGTGGCCTCTGTTTCCCGCCTCCTGGAAGACCAGATTCAGCTGTAGTTTGTCCCTCTTCTTCCCTGACACAGGCTCCAGCTGTACCTATAGCAAGCCATGGCTTTCCCAGTTACCTGCATCACTTTTATGGAGCAGCTTGGTGTCCAAGCAGTGAGCTCCCCAGACAATACTGAGCAAGTCCAAACCTGCTGGTATCTCCCAGGGAAGCAAACACCATTTTAGACACTGAACTCTGCAGCCAGAACTCCAAGGTTATGCAGTCAAACATCCTGTGTCCTAGCATTTGGGCAATTTCTGAATTTTCTGAATTATGTGAAATCTAGTTATTTACTTCCTTTGGTTGGATCCATATTAAATACACGCACACACACACACACACACACACAAACTAAGACAATTATACATAGCACAAAAGCTTTTTAAAATGTAAAAGTGATATGCTTTTGTCTCAATTATCAGGATATTTCCAATATTTCAGGTAAAGGTGGTGTTTTAGCTTGAATCTTTCATGTAGAATCTCATTTCTTTAATTCTCTTTGTATTAGCACATGTGAATTTACACAGCTTTCTTAGATTACAACAAAAAATGCTAATACCTTGATAAATAACAATGATTTCTTTCCTCAGTCATGTCACCATCCCCCCAAAATCATTAATTTTTATATTTGAGAACTCTACTCAAGCAGATTCACCTATAAGACCTTCCTAGGTACATTCTATGGGCCCCTTGACATGTGGTCACCTGTAAGCTTTTACCTTTGCAGATCTAACCAACTGTTAGTTTTAGTTTTCCTTTGAAAATATTGTAAAGGAAGAATTTTTCTAGTGGCTCAGTTTCTTTGTGTTTTTTTATCCATTTCCATTTGGCATTTTATTTCCCAGGTTCCTAATGCATCCCAGGACCCTCAGTTATGATACTCCATTAGGGAAAGAAAGGGTAGAACATGATACATTGTATACTCTATTCTCCCAATCAGAAGTGAACTGTTCTGAATGCCATTCTTTCAGAGGATCCCAAGTAAGACATAGCCCACATGGTATATTAACTCATGATGGGTGCTTATTTCAGGCAACACAGATGCATTTAAAGGAAACTTCCTTCACAGAGTTTAATGGTAAAAATTTCATTCATTATGGTAAGCTAATAAAGTCATTTAATCAGATGCAAGGATGATTTTTAGAGTCTTACGAATTTTCAAGTCTATGGTGATAGCCATAGTTTATGGGACCAGTCCAACAGGTTAGTAATTGCTCATGATGAAAAATTACACTAATCCCAACACATTGGGAGAAGATGCAGATTAAAGAAGAGTCATACAGAGCCCTATTTTCAAGGTAGTTTGAAGAAATACTCCTTGCCCTTACTTGGCTCCCAGAATATCAACAGCAGGCTTAAGTCACCTCCCAAGACCAAGGATTAGGTAGTTCTTCTATGGAGAAGTTGACAAGCCCAGGAGAAAGGTCTGTAGTTCTCTGTCTGCCTGATCCCTATAGTGAGGCTGCCACTCAGAAACTGACCACAATATCTCTCCACCATACACATCATATGCACACCTTGTTATTAGTTCTTATAAATATAAATAGACCACCAGGAATCATCAAACGTAAGAGGAAATCCTATAACACAGAAAATAGAAAAACAAAAATCTCAGACAGAGATAATCCAGAAACTAAAAGAAAATTTTAGATTAAGCATAATTATTATTCAGATAATGTGGAGAAGTAACTAGATGAGGTAATGGACACATTAATTAGCTTGATTATGGTAATCATTTCAAGATATACACGTATATAAAATCATCACGTACACTCCAAACACACACAATTTTTATTTGTCAGCTATACCTCAGTGAAGCTGCAAAATAAAAAATAAATCTATCTTTTAAAATGAAAATGCAATAAAATTAATAATTTTAAAAGTGAAGATATGAATTCACAAATAAGAACAGGTTACAAAAGAAATGGTTACAAATAAGAACAGGTTACAAAAGAAATGGTTACAAAAAAGGAACATACAGAGAACAAAAAGAAACTCTTGGAAATCAAAATTTTGGTAGCAGAAATAAAAAATGGCAGAGAAGTTTAAGCAGAACATAGTGATAGGTACATAGGAAAGTAAGCAAATAAAAAATAAGGCTATTATTAATCCTAGAGAAAAGACAATTAATACTAGAAAGGAAATATGGTCACACTTCCCTATATGTGTCACAGTGATTATTATTTTTAGTCATAATAATGCAAACAGTGAATATTGACTTTACCAATAATTATGAAAAGACATCCTTGTACCTTTCCTTTCCCTAACTCAATATATGCATTTAGTCCACCAGGCTTATAAAATTCTAATTATACATATTTTTAAAAGTCATCCTTTCTTCTCTATTCCACTACTTAGGCTGTCAAGACTTAAGTGGAGGCAGGCGACTCCCACTGAGGGATCAGCTCCTGGTCCTATCAAGGTCCAGCCCAGGGACAGGAACTGAGCACTGCGGGGCGTGGGTGACTGAAGTCTCACTAAGCCAAAATAAAATCAAAATAAAGTTGGGGTGAGTGATCAAGAAAAGGAAAGAAATTATCTCAAGAATTGTGTTATTAAAGACAATAATGAAAGCAAAGGGACAGTATGGTAAATTTATCAAGAACAGCATCTGAATCAAGTTTCTGTCACTTGCCTACTTTGTGACCACTTTGTTCCTTTCTTTTTTTCCTCTGAAATTGAGATAATAATAGTACTTCCTCACAGCGCTGTTAGGAGAATTACATAATTTGTGACATGTAAAGGTTTAGAACTGTGTCTGGCATATGGCAAGAACTCAATAGATATTATATGATTAGCAGTTACTCTCTGATGAGGCAAGGTAAGTAGCTTTCAAGTGCTCATGACATGTTGAATAGAAAATCCTAAATGCAAGCATGCATGGACATGTGGACGAGGACTGGTTAAGCAAGATGGACACATTACCTCATCATTTTTCCCCTGGATTACTGCAGTAGTCTCCAAGTTGGTACCCTCGCCTCTACCATGTTTCTTTCTAAATCTTTTCTCCCAGCTGTGGTCAGATTACAATGCTGCTGAAAACCTTTCACTGGTTTTCCACAGCCTTCAGGATAAAATTCAAGCTACTGGAAAGAAATAGAAGGCTCTTCAATTGAACGTTTCTTCAGGTTCATGTCCTACCTGGCTGCCATGCGTTATAAGTCCAGTTACCAGCCTATCACTGCTATGTTCCCCCAAACAAATTTCTCCAAGGGTTCAATCCATTTGCATACGATCTCCTTGCTCCTGGACCCAAATCCATCTGGTTAACTTCTACTCATTTTTTCAGAACTCCTTCCAAGATTTAGCATTACCTCCTCTCTCTTTTTTCTCTCACAGGAATCTTGCGAGACTCCTTCTAGTACCAGACTCATCCTTCTACTTGTTGCGAAGTTTTTGATTACTGATTCAATCTCCTTACTAGCAATCAGTCTGTTCAGATTTTCTGTTTCTTCATGGGCCAGTCTTGGTAGGTTGTATGTTTCTAGGAATGTATCCATTTCTTCTAGGTTGTCCAATTGTTGGCTTACCTTTTAGAATATTATCCCACTGCACTGAATCTGTTGCTTTTCTGGTGTGTTCATCCTCCGTTGAAATCAGTATCTATATCTTTCACTTCCTGTAACCCCAGATTTCTGACCAGTGCCCAACATCTAGTAAATGTTGTAATAAATGTTTGAAGACTGAAAAAATGAGTTTGGGATTTTCAGTATTTGCTTAAAATACCAAAAGATTTTAACAGCAGACCTTTAGTTTAAACAATCCTTGTTCAGTCTTACTTAACACAACTGCCTAACTACCCCGTAACAGTGCTGAATTAAACTTCAGCCCATCCCACATCTAATTATCATGAATACTGGCTTAAAGATTTTATTATGTGATCCTAGCTCAGGGCTATTGCAGATTCTACCTTTGTCCTACCTTCTTCCTTAGAATTGTCCTTTTTGAGGCTTGATGCCATATTCATTTTCCCAGTGGGGCCCACTCGCATTTAAATAGTCAGTGTTGTAGAATGACTAAGGTATTAGCCACATAATTCAACAAGTTTGGCTCATAAGCTGATCACATGTCTTGTTTATATCTCAAGAGATTTAAACTTATCTGAAGTGGTACTTGAAATAATAATAGTAACAACAAAGGTTGTAGCCATTTAAACCAATGCTAGCTGTCTTTGTTTATTGCCCAGGACTCATTTCTTCTCTTTAAATTAAAGTCCACACCTTATCTGTGTCTTTGGTTTCCAGCATACTGTTTTAATTCCCTGGGAGTAATTTCTGGCCTTTTAAACAGGCTTAGACAATTAACTCTGTCAGAGAACCATGTAGTATTTAATGAAAGCCATGTATTGGCTAGAAAGGAAGCATATTACCATTAAAATCATATTGTATTGAAGATTGTCAGCATTTATTATTACAATGTAAAATTACTTCAAACTGTCTTCTGATTTATTAATAATTTTTAGAATTTAAAGTCAATTTAATTAAATCTTCTAGAAGTTTGATTATTTCCTTTTAAAAATAAAACAAACACTCATAATTCCTTCTTTATCCCACCCACCCCTCAACTATTTCCTAAATAATCTGCTCCCTAGGAAACAGCCTAAGCTACAGTGCCTCAGGTTTAACCTCAAAAGTAAAAACTAATGACAAGAAACAACCACTTTTTATTAGAGAAAAAGAGTGCTTCTGGAATATTTTAAACAAAATTCACTTCCTTTTAAAATCGATTCAGTTTTCCTAACTAATTCTTAAAATATTATTACAGAGGGCCCAAGAGTTAGGGCTGGTGAATTAATTTTTAATCAAGATTTATTTGCATATTTGACAGATTATCATAAGTTTTTTTTTAAAGCTGCATGATTTTTGAATCACAAAAATCCCACACACCTAGAAAGCAATGAAAACACTCACTTTTTGGATATTTTTTCTTTTAACTTTTGAACATAGAAATAATGATGTCATATTTCTGAATCAAAAACATAAAAACAAAAAAGAAAATCTTTAAACAAAGACATTGATGCTTAATTTGAAAAACAAACCATATAAATACTGAAAACACATTTATAACTAATTTCAAAATTTAAAGTATGTCAGATCTCATTTCTTTTAGATGGAAACTTAAAGCAGATGCTTCAAAACATTTTGGACAAAATCAAAAGCCATCTTATGTGACGGTGTTAACAGATGGTAACAGATTAATCCATTAGTACTAAACTTTCAGTCTCATATAAGCTTTGTAATGTGTTACCATACCTTTACTGATAGGGTAATATATACAAAGGTTTTTGTATAAACAGAATATTTCTAACAAAAACTGTTCTACTAAGTTTATTGTCCATCATTAAAGCTATAGTCAAATAAATCATGATACATATGCATTGTTCAATATTACATACACCTTAAAAACTATTTTTGAAGATATTTTAATGATATGGGAAAATGTGAACATGACTAAATGAATATTTACAGTGATTAGAAATTAAGCACAGTACACAGTATGATATATAAATTAGTTACTATAATGTTAAATTTTAAAAAGAAGGTAAAAATCAATATATAACCTGCTAACAATTTTGTGCTAGATCTATTTCTATTACTATATGGTTGTATGATTCAATTTTCCTAATATTCACATCTTCTGTCTTCAAAAGACCTATTTAGAAATTGCAGATACAGCCTTCAAGTTGCATAATTATATATTCTTAAACTGAGTATTGAGCTTCAATAGCTAAATGTCTTCCTACACTTATTTTCATATTTTTATATCTAGATGAATAATGATAAAATTAAGAAATCATATTCTATGCTAATAATATTAGTCTCCTATTTTTAAAGAAGGCAGTGTATTCAATTAATACCCACGGTATCAGAATGAGGAATTCAACATTGTAGAATGGGTTACAGAAGTAACTCACACTATACTCAGGTATGCAAAGAAAATACAGATTCAGAATTTTGTCTAGAACTACTCTGATCTTCTTCAAATCCCTTATCTGCTACATTGCATGAGAGAATGAAAAGAAGGAAGAAAGAAAGAGAGAGACATTGAGAGAGAGAAGGAGGCAAGCAAGGAAGGAAGGAAGGAAAGGAAAAGTCCACGTCAGTTTAAAAGTCCATGTGAGCCAATCATTTTTACCAGGAGCCTAAATGTGACCTGGTCCTTTGGGAATATTTGCTCTGTGCTTCAGACTCTTATTCCTTTCAGAGATGGTGCCTCGGGCACAAGAAGATGTTTACATCATCTCTTGTTATTGGGAGGAAGGAGGCCCCTGAGGTGGTCACGCTAGTCCTTTGCTGTGGTTTAGCTGATCCCCCAGAAGGATCACCAGTATCAACTCTTGACCCTTCTGGTCACTGCACCTAGGGGCATTTTTCTCTCTGTACAGTGGGATCCAGGCTCCACCTGCCTACACAGCCTCACCTCAGCTCTCCCTGAGCGGGTCTCAGAGCCAGCCCTATGGCTCTCACCTCAGATCCATGCCACAGGGGCCTGAAGCAGACAGACACCCTAAATGTGTCTAGACTGTATTATTCCAAGGCATGGTGAGCATGCTGGTTTGTCCTGTCATCTGTATTAGAGGCCCCAAGCTCACCTCTGTATGTTGCCTCAGCACCTCCCTGAGTGAGATCTCCTCACAAAAGAAGAGCAGAGTCAGAAAACGTCTGACATGGGTATTCCCTCAGCTTCTGTAACATACACCTCAGCAGCCCTGAGGTTCAGACGGAAAGGAAGGAAAAAGGGGCATTTCTGACTCTGTACTTCCCATATCTTCTTCCTGTCTTTCTTCCCCTTCTCTAAGGCTAGATTAGATGTTTCCTTTATTTCCTCCTTTTGTCTATCACAGATATATATGTGTCTGTCACACATGTATAACATTCTGTGATCTAGCTTGGCAAGGGGTGGCATTTCTAACAGTTAAATGCAAGCTATAGCTATTTAGAAAATCGTTCGTCTTTCAAGTCTCTGCCTTTTAAAGCCACTGATCTGTTGCAAGATTCTGTTTTGAAAGTCATAGTGTGAATGATATATTTTTTCTTTTCCTAACAAACCTAATCCTTACTTTACCCCAACGCAGGTGGATACCTTGAGTTGTTTGTCCATTGAAAGTAAAAAAATCATACTAATTTTTTTTAAATAGTATTTCATGTTACTTTTATCACTACTGACTTAGTCAATTTTACTCATTATTAATGTCTCGTTTTAGGAGGGGCAAAAGGTTTTCTGAGTTAATGGCTTGAATGAAATGCTGATTACCTGAGAAGAATTTTAAATACTGCCAAGGACTCTATATTGAGAGGCTCAGTCATTAACAGAGTACTTAATGAGTTCCTGTTATACAGTGGACATGGCTCTTGGCACTGGGGAAGAACTGTATGAACAAGATAGGAAAGGCCTCTGCTCTCTTGAAGCTGAAATTCTGGGGACAAGAAGACATACAGACCCACCTACATACACTTACACGTACACACATACAAGCCAGAAGGACAGAAGTGAGAATGTGCCTGTGCAAAGAAATAAAATAGTGTAATGTGATCTAAGAGACATGGAGTGGCAATCCAATGCTACTCAGAGAGTGACTTTTAAGCTAAATCCTAATGACAAGGAGTCTGGCATATGAAGATAAGAAAGAAAAGAAATAGCCATTGAAAAAGCACTATGGGGAAAAAAAACAAAATTTGGCAAGTTCAGGAAACAGGGAGAAAAATATCTTCAATATGGCTTGAGGGTACGTGGCAAGGAGAAAAGTAGAATGAAATGGGAAAGGTCAATGGGGGTGATTATGTAGAGCTTTGTAAACAAGGAAAAAGGGCTTGAATTTTATATACAGTGCAGAGGGAAGCTATTGGGCAGCTTTAGTGGGGAGAATGATTTTATCTTTGGAGAAACACTGAAGGAAGCAAAGGTTAGTTTGGAAATCCTAGCAATCGCCAACGGTGGTTTGGGCAAAGGAAATAGTCATATAAAGAAAGTAGGTTTTAGTGCATGCGTTGGAGGTGAAGTTAACAGGACTTACTGATGAGGGAGGGATAGAGCAACCAAGAATGGTTTCTTTACTTTTGGCACTTGCTGAAAAGATATATGATGTCCGAATGAGCATATATCTCTTCCTAATCTGCACAACTAAAGGTCTTGGATTCTGTTTTCAATGAAGTTTCAGCTCTCAGTATTAAAAAGCACAAGTGTAAGATGCAATTCTGTCCCTCCTAGAAAGAAAAGAGGGGGATGAATTCACAAAGGTGAGGAGTGAGCACTTCTGCCACGCAGCGAATAGGTGAGTGAAAAACATTTATCTGGCGGCGGGGCATGGCCCTGGGGAAGAGAAAGAAGTGATATTCTTTGATGAGGGTTGGGGGCAAAGCCCCAGTTAAGGCCACCTGGCATTCAAAAAAAATCCGTCTCTTTCGTGATCACTTCATCCCTTTTCACTTCTCATGGTCTACTTTCCAATTCCCCAGGCTTCTTCTCCATCTCTTTATTTTTCTTACTTCCTCAAGTTGATTAATTTTGTCCTCTATCACCATCATCATTTCATAACCATCCCATCATCACTGCCGCCATTAATTGCTGAGTGTTACAGCAGCACCTATTGCTTTGGTCCAAATTACTTCTTGTAAACCGTTCTGGGGAGACACGATGAGCTTCCTTGAAAGATCCCCTTTGTCTTGATGAGATGAAGCAGGTTGCCCGAGCTTGCCAGGTCTGGAAGCAGCCAAGGGGCAAACAGGGGCATCTACCTCGGAAGCCTGTGAGCTCAGCCCGTTCTCTGTCACCCTGCGGCTCGTCTCTCTTTCCTCCAGGCTCACTGCCCCCTTTCTCTTCTGTCCCTCTCTCTATCTCCTTCTGCCCTTCCTCTGGTCAACCCCTGGCCTCCTCCTGGCCTGCCAGTCTTCCTTTCTTCTGTTTCCGCTCCTTCCTTTGTCCTTCCTCTACATTGGTCAGACTACCTGCCTGGTTCCTCTCTCCTGCCTTACTATAATGCAGCTAAAACTTGGTAGGAACACAGATAGAAAATAAAAGTCAGAGACTCTATCCATGTAGAACTTCAGCATCAGAGCCAAGACTTAAAAGCCGGTCAATATAGCTTCTAACCCACCAAATCACTCCTCCTGATGTATAAATACAGACCAAGCAGGAACTATCTTTATTTATTGTCGCCTGTATGGGCTCTACTTCAGTTCCCTGACCCAGAGCCATGCCATTTGTGACGACTCTTTCTGCCTTGACCTCCAGTCCATTCCCTCTGCACTTGTGGGACCTTTATCGCATGCCTAGCCAAGGTTAGAAGCACTCAAAAGAGCACTTTTTCATCTCCCCACCTCACCCCTCATGTATAATTCAAAATGAAAATAACATTGAGCCCAAAAGGACAGGAATGTTCAAAAAAGTATGATTATTCTATAATACTGCTATGCTTAAATATGCAAAGCTCAAGTTCATTCTAAAAGGATATGTGTACCTCTGATTTGCTAATACCCCAAGCACAGGCTTAATCTGACTAGTATGGGCAATCCAACTCCATAATGAAGAGAGCTGGAGAATGGCTATGTGTATAAGCCATTTATATTTAGTTCTTAAAACAACATATTAGATAATAACTAATATTATTCCTATCCAACTGATGAGTCTCTGGAACAGTGTATAAGTTTCCAGGTATTGGATCTGGTTCTGTTGTCTCCACAGTCTGAGTGAGCTTTTAAGGCCTAGCCCCTGGATATTACTGTCTTACAAATGGTTTATACATGAAAACACTTAAATAACTATGGTATTATTGTCTTAACCTCTCTTTTTTGAAACAAACTTCCAGAAAGTCATTATGTCAGAACTTCATCTTTAGTCAGCACTTTTGACAAACACTAGCAATAAATAATAGCTGCTATGAAACAAGCTATTCTAGATAATTCTTATGCTTCTAAATTTCCATATATCCTATTATTATGAGCCATTCCTTCAGGTCAGGTAATGTGACACATAAGAATTTACACACAGAGTTATATATCTTTGAGGTGGTCTTAGGCTTTAAGGTATGTTTTAAGATCTGTGATCTGCAAGCCATGGTATAAAAGAAATTTCCAGTAATTGCTATGCCACCAGACAGGAATCCTTCAAGGACAGTACAGTGTATGACTACTGAGTTTAGACTTCCATGTGAATTGGTTATAGGCATTTCTCAGGTAGATCAGAAGAGCAATGCCAGTGACAAACGTTCCTAGGATGGGCCCAATGAACACTCCTACCAGACCCAGAAATCCAACTAGAAGGTAACGGGTTTAAACTTCAGTGAACGGAGGATGAGAGGGAAGTTTGGAGAAAAGAAGATAGGAGCTAAAGGGCATTCTGGGGGCCTATTTTACTTCCGCATAATAAAATCAAAGCTCTTCAAACAGTAATTGGAAGAGTAAGTCCCTTTCCTCTGCTCCACCATCCAAGCTCTTGAGAATATACCTGTAACTGTGGAAACAACTCTTTGGGCACACCTTATTGTATATTGTTTAAAACCAATGAGCAGTACAACATTCATTTGTTAGACCTTTTCCATAGCTTGAGGAACTGATCTGTGTCTTATTCTCTCTGAAATGGGAAGACATTCTGAGCATGTAATGAGGATTTCTAATCACAGTGACTGGAAAATATAAAATACTTGTCTGAATGTAGTGTAAAGACACCCAGACTCTGATAAACCTTGAATCTTGTTCTGCTCTTCACTCAGGAATAATGGTAATATATCTTAAGATATGAAGTGTCATAGACATTTCTCAACATAATATGAACTGATTATGCAAGGTCAAACTTTCAGAGTTCTGATGTATTTCAGATTTAGTGATAAATTATGATATTCATGCATTATGCTTAATAAGAAGTTCATTCGATCTAATTACCGTGGAGTTTTAATTCTATGTTCATTATTCAGATTAGTGATCTAACACTTGAATTGTGTGCCCAACATTCAAATTTGTGATTTTATTTTCTGTAAAGAATACCCTGGCCCTGCTGACTATTCCTATACTCCAGATATTAAAGCCTAAGAAGAAGAATAAAGAATAAGTGAAGATACCATTCTGGAAAGTCATTCTGGGACTTCAAAGAAATAGGATACATTGATTCTGTTGCTCCCAAATATGACAATACAGTGTCTATTCCTAATCATTTGACATTGTCTTCAACAACTGGCACCTTGTGGGTGAGGATACTAAGAACAATTAAAGTTGACTTTGTAATGCCCGGGTTACCTTGGGCTTGCTAGAGGATGTCAAATTTGTGATCTACAGTAGAAACACATCTTTCGAGAGGGATGGATTGTAAGTATATTACATAAGTTAAAAGACATCAACTCAAAATTGCCCTTAGGCAAGCTCCATATGGGAAACCCAATATAACATATTTCAAAATATGCAATACAGCCAAATTTTTCTCTCTTATTGAGACATACTGCTTTTTGTTGTTGTTGTTCCTTCTGATTGAACACTAGATTAAGTAGGTGGCTTGCATCTGGGACAAAGTTTTTTAACTATTTTAAATCTTAGAATCACTCTCTGTATGGAGTAATGTTCCTAACTCAGGGAACAAGAAATTCCTATCCAGCTTCTCACATGCTGAGAAATATTACTCATTAAATGGAATGGAATCAGATGAGCCTGCAGTATTTAAACTGTCCATTCATTCATTTTCTTTCATTCTCAGCTACCATTTACACAATCTTGATTTCTTTGTTTCTCCCATAGTTTCCTCTCTTTCTTTTCTACTGAGGTATAACTGACATGCAACATTATATTAGTTTCAGGTGTACAACATAATCATTTGCTATTTATATGTATTGCAAAATGATCACCACAATAAGTCTCGTTTACACTGGTCACCATACATAGTTACAGAAATTTTTATTCTTGCGATGGAAACTTTTAAGATTTACTCTTAGTAACTTTCAAATAGGCAATACAGTATTATTAGCTATAGCAGCGATGCGGTGCACTGCATCCACATAACTTAATTATATTACAACTGGAAGTTTGTACCTTTTGACTCCCTTCACTAATTCTGCCCTCCTCCCCAACCCCCTGCCTTTGGCAACCTTTGGCAATATATGTATATATACATTGCATTTTAAAAATGCATTCATTCATTCATGGACACTTAGGTTGTTTCCATACCTTGGCTATTTTAAATAATACTGGACTGAACATGGGTGCATATATTTTTTGAGTTAGTATTTCATTTTCTTTAGATAAATACCCAGAAGTGGAATCACTGGATAATATGGTAGTTCTACTTTTAATTCTATGAAGAACTTCTATACTGTTTTCCACTGTGGCTACACCAGTTTACATTCCCACCATCAGTGCAACAAGGGCTCCCTTTTCTCCACGTCTTCACCAACACTTGTTATTTCTTGCCTTGATAATAGCCATTCTGACTGGTGTGACATCAGTATCTCACCATGGTTCTGATTTGCATTTCCCTGAAGCTTAGAGATATTAAGCATCTTTTCACGTACCTGTTGGCCCTCTGTATGTCTTCTTCGGAAAGATGTCTATTCATATCCCCTGCCCACTTTTAATTGGATTGTTTAGTTTTTTGCGTTGTATGAGTTCTTATGTATTTTGGATATTGACTCCTTGAGATATGATTTGCAAATATTTTCTCCCATTCCAAAGTTGCCTTTTCATTATATTGATGGCTTCCTTTGCTGTGCAGAAGCATTTTAGTGTGATGTGGTCACGTTTGTTTATTTTTGCTTTTGTTGCCTGTGCTTTTGGTGTCAATTCCAAAAAGATTATCACCAGGACTGATGTCAGGGAGTTTACCACCTACGCATTTCTGCAAATAGTGACAGTTTTATGTTTTCATTTCCGTGTTGGATGACTTTTATTTCTTTTTCTTGCCTAATTGCTCAGACTAGGACTTGCAGTACCATATTTAACAAAAGTAGTGAAAGTGGGCTTCCTGGTCTTATTCCTGATCTTAGAGGAAAGGCTTTCACAGCATTTTGTCATTGAATATGATGTCATCTGTCAGGTTGCCATATATGACCTTCATTATGTTGAGGTGCATTCCCTAAATGCCCACTTTGCTGAGTTTTTAATCATAAATGGTTGTTGAATTTTGTCAAATACTTTTTCCTGCATCTCTTGAGATTATCATATGACTTTTATCTTTCACGGTGTTAATGTGGTATATGATGATTGATTTGCAGATGTTGAATCATCCTTGCATCTCCGCAATAAATCCCACTCGATCATGGTGTGCGATCTTTTTAATATATTGTTGAATTTTGTTTGCTAGTATTTTGTTGAGGATTTTTGCATCTATGTTTGTCAGGGATATTGGCCTGTAATTTTCCTTTCTTATGGTGTCCTTGTCTGGTTCTGTTATCAAGGTCATGCTGGCTTCTAAAATGAGTTTGGAAGTGTTGCCCCCTCTTCTATTTTTTGATGAGTTTGAGGAAGATTGGTATTAATTCTTCTTTGAATGTTTGGTTAAATTAGTGACTTAAAGATATGATTTTCTGAACATCCATAATATATTGGTAAGGACAAGTAAAACAAACCTAGTGGAAAAAACACACTAGGAAAAAATGAACAACAGTTTAAAGTACACATGCACAGACAATAGTCTTTCTGAACAAGCCTTGATTGGTTTATGTGGAAAAAGGACAAAAAGCCCTCTCTTATAACTCAAAATATGTCCCCAGTCAGATAATAGTTCCCTTGCTTCCCCATATTATTGTGGTTTGCTTTATCACATGCTATTTATAGAAAGACACACTAGCGAATTTGACACAGAACTTGCAGACTTTTCCTCATGCACAGTAACTCATGGTTGGTGCCTTCCTGTCCCTGGCAAATCTCAGAGCATTGGCTGGTATACATAGTGCAGCTTATGGGAGAATCAACCATTTCAAAAGTGCATTTTGTACATGCCTGGGGAAGCTAAGTTATATTGAGCAGACTATAGCACCTTTTATACTCATGTGATGAATCGTGTTCCTGGTGGAGGTATGTTGCTAAAAACAAAGCAACCTTTGAGACCTCTCAAAAGTTTTTCAAATTGGCCTGGGGGCTTTAGCAGTCAAAGCTAACATTTAAAAGGAGCTGTGTATAAGTCTTTCTGACTGCAAGGAGAAGGACTCAAAATTCCCTTTAACCATCTCCTAACTATCCAATTCCTTTCCACCAAGGAAGGTGATGATGACAACTCCAAATTAAGGGAAATTTCAATTAAATTAAAGATATATTTCTTTAATCATGGAATTAATACTAACTGAAATAGCAAAATTCATGGAGTTACAGCTCAAAAATTATAGACTTTATGGCGTCTATGCTACCGTTTATTTAAAGTGGAGGGCCATTTGATTTACTGAGAAAAGAGAGCTTTGAACAGTCATGATAAAAACAGAAAAGTCACAATAGAGAAAATCAAAACACAGCAGCCAGGGCTGTACTTAGTTCACAGATATTTATCTAAAGCTTTTTTTTTTCTCTACTTTGTAAGCTAGAAACACAATGCAGAAGAGAGAAAGTATTCATTTATTTTTCCATTTTCTAGAATTTCTGAGTTACAATTGCGATTTGAGTTCAAGTATGGGAATGTTACTTTTTCAGGTGAATTTTCCATTTAAAAAAAGTACATTTAACATTTTCCACAAGCTATTACAATTTGCCTTGTGCATTCTCTCTCTCACAGTTACTTGTATATAATGTATTCTCTTGCTCGTTCACAAAGTTTTCCAATGTCTAAGCTCATATACTTGTGCTCACCAGGTACATTGGTCTGCAACGTTTGTCTGTTGATTAATTGATTTCTGATATCTCCCCACCAATCATCCAGAATACCTAGGAAAGGTACCAGTCATTGCACTGTTATCCCAGGAGAACTTCAAGAAAACAAGTAACATCCTCCTGCCTGAGAGGAGTGAAATTTGCCATGTCTCTCCATGGATTTGCTCTTCTTGCCTCCATTTTATAGATGGGAGCCTCAAGCCCACCATCGAATGGCTGAACCCAGAAATACAAACACCAAAAACCCTGTAAATGAAAACAAGAAGAGTTCTAATCACTCTGGGTTTCGGGGGAAATAAGAAACCTATTGCTCATGTCCTGCATTTACCCAACCAACTTTACCATAACTATCACTTCTGGAGAAAAGAAGAGGAATCAAGTACCATGGCAAAAACTGAGGAATACTTACAATCATCTACAGGATGCTAGTTCATTCTACATGTTGCAAAATTGTCCCTCCTTCCTCCCTTGTCATCACAAAATAAATACCTATGAACACCATTCATTGCTGATGGCCCAAACTTAGGAATTACCATTGATTGCTCTCCTCCAACATCTAATCCAGGGTTTCACAGCCTCGACACTATTGATGTTTGGGTCTGGACAGCTCCTGTTGGTGGGGCTGTCCTGTTCACTACCGCATAGTTTAGCAGCATCGTGGCTTCTGCATGTTAGTAGCACCTCCCTAGTTATGACAACCAAAAATATCTCCAGATGTTCATACCCCTGGAGGGTGAAAATCACTCTCAGTTGAGAAACATTGAATCTAACGGCAAGTCCTGAAAGGCAAAATTCCAAATTTTATCCTGAATCTCAATGTCTCCCACAAAATCCGCCCTCTGACCCAGCCCGAAGCCCTCACCACTCCCGTGGACCCCTGCAGCAGCCTTTCACGGCATCCCCTTCAATCCATTTTCTGCTCACTAGTCAGCATGATCTTTTTGAAAACTTCAATCCGATTATATTATTTCTCTTAAAACCTTCCAATGGCTCCTTGCTACTCTGGGAACTGCTCACCATGTCACCTCCCAGCACTCTCCCCATTTTCATGGTTCTCCAGTTGCACTAGTGTTTCTACCATTTTTCAATCATGCCAGGTTTTCCAACTTCAGGGCATTTACGCACATTCTCCTCGGAATGCTGACTCTTCTGTCGTATTCAAGTGTTTGCTCAAATATCATTTCTCAGTAAGTTCTCCTGGACCATCCTATATAGATAACTCCCCTCTCCCTCCAGCACTATATGCCATTACCCTGCATGAATTTTCATTGTAGTTACATCTATCATCTCTATTTGTAATTATATCACTTTTCATTTGTACTTGCTTCACCTACTGTAATGTAAGCTCTATTATGAGAGAGACTTTGTCCATCTTATTTACAGCTGTGTCATCCATGGCCTAGTGCAGTCATCTGGAACATGGTAGGTACTTAACAGATACTTATTGAAATAATAAATAACTGAATGCATTAATTATAAGTGCTTTCTGTTTGAAGGTGAGCATATCCTTTATTTTAAAATAATGTATGATTTTTGTATTGTTAAATCTACTGAAAGCAATCCAAAGGTTCCTTATCTTACCCAGAGTTAAAGCAAACACTCTTCCAATTACCTGCAAGAGCCCATATGATCTGGACCACGACCACCTTCCTGACAGGAAATGGATTTCCTAACACGCATCTCAGCACTTTCTACATACTGGGCTGCCTTCTGTTCCCAAATATGCCAACCATGTGACCATGTCATAGCCTTTGCACCTGCTGTTTGCCCACCCTGAATGCTGTGTCCCAGATGTCCCAGGTCTCATGCTCTCACACCCTCAGGCTTCTGATCAAGGGCCCTCTTGATAGGAGGGCTGGTCCTGGCTACTTCATATAAAACAGCAAGAAAAAGCAGTCTTTGTCAACCATCATCTTGGTGCTGTCCTAGCTCTTACAGCCTAGCAAAGGCATTCTTCTTTTGAATATGAACAGTTTTACAGAACACCAACACTAGACAAAGCTACTCTGTGATGTGATGGATCAAAACAAAGAGAATACTCTGTAACTGTGTGTGAGCAGAGACAACCCCCAAAAAGAGAGAGAGAGAGACAGAGAGAGAATATTCTCCTTGTTCTCCTGCTAATAGGAGTGACTGCTCTTTCCTTATTCAGTCTCTCTGTTCCCTCCTCATGTATAAAATCATTAAGATTATTAAGGCAATCATAAAAATGCTTTATCTTTCTGACAGTACCCAATAAGACCAAACCACACTTGCTTGAAACTTATGCCAAATCAGTCACTTAATACAAGTTCAAATCCAATAATAAGCCCCTCTCAACAACCACTTACTGAGATACTCCACAGCTCTCCATTGTGTGCAGTCTCCCTCACTGCAAAAAGTTCATAAACCCAACATTGTTCAACTACAGAAGTATTTATGGTGGATTTTGTCTGGAAGGCATCAACAATAGCCCCCAGTGAGCAGTCTTCATGACTTTAAGTAAAATGACCATACATGCCTCTTTACTAGGAGAATCTAAGTTTACACTTCTTGGGTATGTTTTTTATTTGTGCAGTGCCATCTTTCACCTTCAAAAGTGTCCTAGTTTGGGAGATAAATTATATGGTCTTTATACATTTAATCTACACTATATTTCACAATAGCACCTATCACCATTTGTAACATTCTACATTTATTTGTTATTTGTTCTCTCTCCCCTCATCTCCCCCTACTATAATGTAAGTGCCATAGTACAGGAGCTTTATCTGATTTTTTATTGTTCTATCCCCATCACCTAGAACAGTTGTTGGCACACAGAAGTCTCCCAGGAAATATCTGTTGAATGAATAAACTAATGAAAAGTTATAATGTAATATTACAAGAGACTTGTGAACTATGAACAACTTTGTACAAATCAACCCCAAACACAAAAATAAGTCACATTTTTATGTACTCACATGCAGAAGCTGAAATTAAAATATAGTACCATTTATACTTGCGCTTAAGAAAATGAGATGCCTGGATTTACACTTAATAAAATACGTGCAGGATCTGCATGTTGAAAATTACAAAATGCTGATGAAATAAATCAGTGAAGACCTAAGAAATGGAAGTTCATGAATTGGAAGACTCAACATAGTAAGGATGTCAGTTCTTCCAAGATTGAGTGATAGGCTTAAAATTCTATCAAAATCTCGGCAAGGTTTTTATAGATACATAGAAGCTTATTCTAAATTTTACATGGGAAGAGACAGGCTCTAGAGTAGCTAAAACAATCTTGACCAGTAAAAATAAAATAGAAGGAATTGCACTGCTCTTAAGGTCTACTGCACAGCTATAGTAACGAAGACCGTGTGGTATTAATGGAGGGATAAACATACAGATCCATGGAACAGGATAGAGAATTGAGAAAAAAATCTCACGCAAAAATGCCCAACTGATTTTTCACAAAGGGGTAAAAGCAATTCTCTGAAAAGAAGATAGCTTTTCCATCAAACAGTGCTAAGAGCAAAAGCAAGAACCTAAATCTAAACCTCCCACTTTATTCAAAAATTAACTCAAAGTTAAACAAGGATCTCCATGTAAAATGTAAAGCTCTACCGCGTTTAGAAAAACTAAATGAAAACCTTTGGCATCCAGGACTATGCAAAGAGTTTTTAGGCTTGACATCAAAAGCACAGTCCATAAAAGGAAAAATGGACAACTCACCCTTGTTAAAAATAGAAACATTTGTCCTGTGAAAGACCCATTTGGAGGATGAAGAGACCAGCCATGGAATGGGAAGGAATATATTAAACAACATATCGAACAATGGACTAAATCCAGATATATAAAGTCCTCTTGAAACAACAGTTTTTTAAAAATCCAATTCAAAAATGGGCAAAAGACATGAAGAAACTTTCCCTGATGAGGGTGTTCCAATGGCCAATACGCACAGGAATATATGATTAACTTTGTTAGCTACTGCAAAAATGCAAAATAAAAACACAGTAACACAATGAAATATCACCATATACCTATCAGAACAGCTAAAATAAAACAGTGACAACAGCAAATGCTGGCAAGCATGCAGAGAGATTGGATCACTCAATATATTACAGATGGAAACATAAAATGTTACAGCTGCTCTGGAAAACACTTTGCAGTTTCTTACAAAAGGAAACAAGTAATTTTCACATGACCTGGCAATTGTGCTCTTCAGCATCAGAGAAATGAGAACAGATGTGCCCACCAAATATATACATTATGTTCATTGCAGCTTTATTTGTAATAGCCAACCAGTGGAAACAACCCAGATGCTCTCAGTGAATTAGTGGTTAAACAAACTGTGGTACTTCAGGCTGTGGAATACTACTCAGCAATAAAAAGGTAGAAATGTTGATATATACACCCCTTGGATGCATCTCCAGGCTTGGAGGGATTCTTACAGGCTTGACCAAGGCATGGGGTTTGGTGAACCAGCAAAGTAGATTTCTTTCCCTTATTGCCTTGAGTGCTCAGTGGTAACTCACAGCCCTAGCAAAGAAGGGAATATAATTTACTTTGGGTATTTTCTGTCTAAAGCACTAGCGGACCAATTATCACCCCTTTTTACAACTAGAAGTGATGTATCTGTTGAAGAATAACTGTGTTCAGCCCTTTGTTCCTGGTATGGAAAAATAAATACTGTTTCTTAAATCAGGGAGATCATTATGGAAGCCCAACAGGATCTTTTAAGGTTTGTCAAAAATAATTTAAAGTCCATAAAGTGAACTGGAAAAAAGATTATTGGAATGTTCACTGACAGTACTCCAGAAAGTCTGGGTTTAGGATAATATTCTTGGTGAAATTCAATGAAGAAAATTTAGTGTTGCAGAGAATTCTCTGCATTTTCATCTGCAAGCATTGGCCTCCAAACTCTGCACAGTGTGTGAATATCAGCTTATCTGCCTTCCTTGATGCAGATCTGACCACTGTTCACAAAATCTTCCCATTAGTACAGATAAAGAATATATCTAAATTAAGATATTTAACTGTGCAGAGGTTAAAGGAAAATATGCTTGATCTGATCTGAGACATGGAAGCTATAGTTCTGTATTATTAAAGCAAGGAGAAAAGTTTAATGACTCCAAA
This sequence comes from Smutsia gigantea, assembly GCA_032199065.1. Taxonomy (NCBI): domain Eukaryota; kingdom Metazoa; phylum Chordata; class Mammalia; order Pholidota; family Manidae; genus Smutsia; species Smutsia gigantea. The sequence continues at coordinate 16,624 of JAVSCE010011620.1, read as the reverse complement.
GTGTAAAAAATAATTTTCAGAAGAGCTCAGCCAATTTTCTAGGGATGTTTAAATATTCCCAGGGAAGTTTTCATGCATTAATGGAGGGAACAAACACCATATCATTGCTTGAGAGTATTGATGATGTCTATTGTGAAATTATGATCAAGATCAGGGATTTAGGAATCAAGGGCTCCAGGTTCAAATCCAGATTCTGTCATTTGCTAGAGATGTGATTTGGGGCAATTTACTTAATCTCCGTAAGTGTCAGTTCCTATACTTCACCAAACCTCATCTCTAAAATCCTAACTACTACACCCAGCTGTTTTGAGGATTAAGGTGGGAAATCCCGAAAAAGCCCTTTCGTCTTTCAAAGTTAATGCAAAATGCTTAGCGCAATGGCCACATGTAAGTGTTCAATAAGGTGTTATTTTTTATGAATATTGTGCAAGACAACTATTCCTGTAGGTATCGGTGCTGATATATTTGTTCATAGTCCATGAAAAAATCTTTTAAGGAGAACATTAAATTATATTTAATTTTTGGGTAAACTGAACCCAGGCAAAATTTTCATGTCATAATGCTGAAATTTCCCATTTTGAATTTTATAAGGAACCATATTCTTAACCATTCTCAATCTTTTCCAGGTTCTAAGAAGTTTGAAATCAAGTTTGACGTGATCATCTTAGATGACTGCTAGAAAAACCACCATACAGATAGATATCAGTTTCTCATTCACCCAGGCTTAACATTGAAATCGATCTGTATATGGTTCAAACTTCAATACCTCTTTGGATAGAAAAGCTTGTGACAAACAAGCTAAGTCAAGGCTCAAATTTATATCACATGGTAAAGTCAGGAAATATATCTTTTAATGCAAACTTTCTTTTACCATTACCTTAATTTTTAAGCCATGTCATTTATAGATTTAAAACTTTGTACAAAGGAGGACATAGAATGTTGATTATATAAAGGAGTACAGGTTTAAAAAGACTAAGAAAACTGATCTGAGCCTATGAATATGGTAATAATTCAACAAAACCTGTGTCTGTTTATTCTAACTATGCTGTATGTAGTTATTTGGATCTTTCAAAGTTGAAAATATAAGCATCAGAATGAGTATTCTATATCAGAAAATGAAGTCTCCCTAAACTCAGTGTTCTTACATATTAAGATCAAATTTGACCTTAGTCAAATATAGTTCACCTGGAAACTATTAAACTGACATAGCATTGAAATTAAAATTCATGAATATGGACATATTCCATCCTTTAAGGGTTTTTCTTAGATGTATTCTTTTTTTTTTAATGCCAAGGGCCATCTCTATAAAATGTAGGGCTGTTTATTTCTCAAGCCATATTTTCCAAATCAAAACCATTTGTTAACAAGGATTTCAATTCACCCCAGGGAACAAGTCCATTAGGCTCTATTTTCCTGGCTATGACCTAGAATTTACAAGTCTCAGGACAGCTTATGATCTAAAGATTTGTGAATCACCCCTGTCTTATAACCAATTCTTGCTCTACTAGATTTTTCCATGATTACTGGAACTATTAATATGTGTAATCCATCACACAGAAAGCTGCAGAATTCTACTTGTTACATTCTGGAGCTGTTTTTGCAATATAATGAATGTTTGTGCTTGTCGATGGTGAATCCTTCAACAGGGCAATTACTACAAATTGACTGTACCAATATTAGCATCAAGGGACATAGTCATAGAACACACATCAACCCTCTTAGAGGAGTCATGCATTTGTTAGCAAGGTAAAACCAGGGACAAGAGAATGGAAATTTTTTATTTATAGGTGAGAGCCCAGGAAAACCTAACAGGAATACACAGACCACCTTGGATCACTATTGAAGGGCATTTTTTATTTTAAAAAATTATTCAAGGCCAAACTACACATAGATTGAACAGGACTTTTAGAGAATAATTCAAGGATGGAATTGCAGGTGCTGCCTATCAAATTAAGCAAAGATTATACACATATTTTGAGTTATTTTACATACATTTAGGAAAAACCCAAGATATGCATTATCCTTAAAAAATCCTTATTTCAAGTATTACTTACAAGGTCATCCTTTGATGAACAGCAACAAGCAAGATTACAGTTCTCTGAATTTTTGTTTGCGAAGGAAAATTGTCACATGCAGAGAAGAGATTAGATACCTCAAGTAGCTTACGCAGGGACATAATTAATGATACAAAGACATAGACAAATTACTTCCAAGGTCAGTACTGGTTTTCATGTGATACCACTGAAGTTTATTTTATTGGTAGGAATAGTTACTGTTTTATAGTTTAGCTATCCCATATTTATCTTTAACTCTGTTCATATTTCAAGAAATTCTTGCCAACTCACCATCAACACACACATAAACTCCCAGGTATAGAACACGTCTATGACCAACCAGGATTCCCAAATATGGCCCACTTTTAATATCTTCCCATCAAACTGGGCCCTTTTGTAGTCTTTTGGTATACAACTTTTTGCTATATGGGTTTGACAATAGGTGTTCATTAATCAATTAGTTAAATCAATTAATGGGTTACTTTGTCAAGCACCCATACTTCTAGTATTCAAATTTGTGAAGTAAATATTGTTTTATTATGCTTCCTTTATAATTAAGAAAACTGAGACTCAGAAAACTGGCACTCAAACCCAGGTGTCCCAGCTAAAAAAATCCCATGTACTTTCAATTATACTGTCCTTTACAAAGTGTGTTTTAAGATAGTAATAGGTGTTTTATTAAAATAAGTTAGGGAAATACTGAGTTAAATGAAAATTAACAGTTTCTTCACCACAGAAATTTCCAGAGCTAATAATAAGTTTTACAAATCACTAAGAGGATAGTAGTGTTTATAATATTTCCAAAATTTATTAATATATAGTCATCCTTTCTCCCCACTCAAGACTATCACACAGAACTAGTATTTTTCTTAGTTAATTTTGGGAAAAATGGCTTTAAAACATATATGTTTCTCTCTCTTCATTAATTTATTGTACTTAAAGAGACTGTACATTTTTTAAACTGTGATCTTCCTCAATTCTGCAAAATTCTCTTTTTATATTTCTTGTCTTTGTCTTATCCCTCCATTTTCTACATATCTTTGGAATTCTAATTTTACATCTATTTTTTATCTCTCTTATTTTATTTTTTATTATGGTAAAAGACATGTAACAACATTTACTATATTAACCATTTAAGTGTACATATCTGGAGCATAAGTACACTCACATGGATATACAACGACCTCCAACATTCATTTCCAGAATTTTTTCATCTTCCTAAACTGAACCTCTGTACCCATTAAACAACAACTCCCATTCCCTTCTTACCCTAGACCCTGGAAACCACCAATCTACTTTACATCTCTGTGAGATTAACTACTCTAGGTACCTCATATAACTAGGATCACAGTTTTTGTCCTTTTGTGACTGGTTATTTCACTTGGCATAATGCCTTCAAGGTCCATTCTTGTTGTAGCATGTGTAAGAATTTCCTTCCTTTTTAAGGCTCAATGATATTTCATTGTACATATACACCACAGTTTGTTTATCATTCACCCATCAACGTATATTTAGTTTGCTCTCCTTTTGGCTATTGTGAATAATGCTGCTATGAACACAGATGTACAAATAACTGTTTGAGCCCCTGCTTTTGATTCTTTGGGGTTTATACCTAGAAGTGGAGTAGCTGGATCATTTGATAATTCTATGTTTAATTTTTGAGCAACTGTCATACTGTTTTTCACAGGAGCTGCAATATTTTACATTCCTACCAACAGGGCACAAGGATTCCAAATGCTCTACATTCTCTCCAACACTTGTTATTTCCTTTTTTTGTTGTTTTTTTTGTTTGTTTGTTTATAATAGCCACCTTAATGGGTGTGAAGTGACATATGTTTTAAGAAGAGGTTCAAATAGTGATTGTGTTAGCTCCATGAGGCCACCCACTAGTTTATGGAATGATCGTGGGTACCCAGAAGAGTATGACATGCATACTGGGTGCTTAGAAACATTTATCTTATAGTAAGAGATGAGATTAGATTCAAGGAGAAAGCCCAAGGTGAGTTTGTATTTGGTCCACTGATTAAGTGGGAGCCACTGTGAATTTAGACAAAGTAAATAAGGTGAGAAACAGGTAAGTCTGGAGGTGAGTCTATATGGGAAATGGCAAGACCTATCATGAGTTCATGAGAGATTAAAGTAGACTAAAATCAACCCAAGATGGTTTGTAAAATAAAAGTCAGAAAATGATAGAAGAGAAGTAAAAGATGACTCTAAATTTAGCACCTGGGGTAATTATCAAGAAACAGGGCCAAAGACAGAAAATTTTAAATTGAATATAAAGACTATGTTTATACCTTCCAGTCTCCCCCTATTATTATTAGGCAAATTAGTCCATTCAGTCTACTTCTGCTGATGACCTTTCCCAAGGTTGTATTTTGGATGAGAATGTGCTCTTCTTTGCGTCCACAAATCATCAGGCCCTTTCGTCTCATCACTGACCCATCTTACAAAACTCTAGCTTCTACAGGAACCTCCTCAAGTTTCCTTTCCTATGCAGTTTCTACACCAGTGCTTCCAGTAAAACAAGCCATGCCCACAAATGTAATTAAATATTTCTTCAGCACTTATTCCTTTGTCCTTATGTCCTCTCTTTGACTTTGTTTGTGAAACTATGAACTCCTACAGAAAAATGACCACTTTCTTAGTATGCTTCTGAAAAGCCCCAAAGCTGATACTCTACATAAAACCATGTTTAGCATGCTGTGCCCCTTCCTGATTAAGTTACACACCTCAGAATAGACTTGTAACTCCACGATTCATCAGAAAATCATTAATGGTGGGAATATGTTAATTCCCTGCGTCTCCCCAAGCACATATAAACTAAGAAATTCCAGCACAGTTGTGAGGACAAATATCTGAGTTTAAAACCCAACATTTCCAGCAAGATAATAATATCAAAATTTGACTATATGATTTTGAGTGTCTCTATTAATGGTAGATGGAAACAACATGAATCACAGAAAATTTCTAAATCCCATTTTGGGCAGGAAAAAAAGTTGGCCTTTCCTATTATTGGATCAGAATTACTCACAAGACTTAAAATTTATATACCCAGGTTTCATCTCATTTCATAGCCTCTGAGCTCTTCCCACAGCTAACAAAACACACTATGAGACACCTGCTCTGTTAAGTACTTTCTATGTACTATCATATTTAACTCTTCAAAGTGGCTTTTATTATCTGCAGTTTACAGATGAGAAAACCGAGACTTAACAAGGAAGATGACTCACTCAAAATAAATCCCTAAGAAGTGCTAGAAACATTTACTTAACTCCAAAAATATAACAAAATAGAAAAATAGAATGAAGCATAACCTTCTGAGTATTTTGGTTCCCAAGCCGTTGACCACTGATGCTGAACATCAAATGGCTTTTCTTAATTTGGCCAGAAACAAGAAGGTAGATGAGGAGGGGAGGGAGGAGTGAAACAAAAGTTTAAAAGGAAGACAAGCCCTGGGTCAGCGGTCTTGGCCTTAATCAGGACTGTTTGCTGGGTCAGCTTTGAGTCAGGAGAGACTGCAGAGCAGTCCATACAGAACACAGCCCCTTCCTGCCCACAGAGCACACATGCTGTGCAGTCAGCAGTTTCATGTCAAATGCTTTATTTGATTCTCTAACAGTCTTTCAAGGTTGACACGTCTGGTGGATAATATCCTCACCTGCTGTTGTGCTGGCAAGCTTTGAAAATTGATAGCTGTCTGAATCCCGGTTAGACATAAGAAAACTGGTTTGCCCAAGACCTTGCAGATAGCAAGCAGGCCACACTCTACCTAAAACCCCAAACAGATGTTTCACACTTCCGGGAAGATGGCAGCGTAAGCAGGGCAACAGAAATCTCCTCCCAAAACCATATATATTTATGAAAATACAGCAAATACAACTATTCCTAAAAGAGAGACTAGAAGATACAGGATAGCATCCAGCCTGCATCTACACTTGAGAGGACTTGGCACCCCGTGAGACAGGTAAGATACGGAGCCGCAACCCAGCCGGACCCGAGCACTCCACCACCTCAGAGCACCGGGGGGAGGAGATGATTCCGAGCGGGGAGGAAGTGGAAGGACAGGCCTGCAAAATAACCAGCCCTGGTGATCTGCACCGGGAGCGATGACACACATCGCGTGGTATATCGGAGATTGAAGTGACAGAGGGTGCAGGATCTAAGCCAGGGAATGCACCTGGGTGCTTGCAGCCAGCTCCCCTGGACAAAAGAAAAGTGCACACCTTTTTAGCGGTCTTAAAGGGACAGGGGCGGGCCCAATGGAGGAGCAGGATCATCCCAGCACACTCAGCCCAGCAGGCCTGGGGAATTTCAGACCCCTTGGCTGGCGACTGGGAAAAAATAGCCGCCCCGAGACTTCCCACAGAGATCAGCAGCCTCCCATTCATTCCCGCCCCAGACAGAGCTACAAGGGCCCCATGGAGTGGCAAAGTCGCAGCTGCGGAATAGTGTAGCAACAGCACCACCTACAGCATCCTCACAGAATCTACTCCCAGTAGGTGTTTTTTTTCTCTTTTCTTTCCTTTCTTTCTTTTTTCCTCTTTTCTTTCCTTCTTTTTTTCTTCTTAAAAGTCTTAAAGAGCTCAGCCGACATACGTGGCACCTACCAGCAACCACCTCTATTGACATGAAAAGACAGAGGAATATGGTACAAACAAAACTTACCCAGACCCAGACAACACTAGAGAGGGAACCTGAAGAGATGGAAATGCACAATCTTCCTGAAAAAGAATACAGAACAAAAGTCACAACCATGCTGATGGATCTACAGAGAAATATGCAAGAGCTGAGGGAGGAAGTGAAGGAAGTCAGGAAAGACAATGCAGAAATGAGACAAGCCATCGACGGGCTTAGCAGCAGACTGGATGAGATGAAAGGGACTGTTAAGGGAAGAGAAATCAGACAACAGGAATACAGAGCACCTGAGGCAGAGAGAGATAAAAGGATCTCTAGGAATGAAAGAATATTAAGAGAACTGTGTGACCAATCCAAACGGAACAATATTCGCATTATAGGAGTACCACAGGAAGAAGAGAGGAAAAAGGGATAGAAAGGGTCTTTGAAGAAAAAATTGCTGAAAAGGTCCCCATGCTGAGAAAGGAAATAATCTCGCAGCCCACGGAAGCCCACAGATCTCCCAACACAAGGGACCAAAGGAAGACAATACCAAGACACATAATAATTAAAATGGCAAAGATCAAAGATAAGGACAGAGTATTAAAGGCAGTTAGAGAGAGAAAAAAGATCACCTACAAAGGAAAACCCATCAGACTACCATCAGACTTCACAAAAGAAACCTTACAGGCCAGCAGAGAATGGCATGATATATTTAATGTAATGAAAAAGAAGGGCCTCGAAACAAGAATGTTGTATCAAGCAAGATTATCATTTAAATATGACAGAGGGATTAAACAATTTCCAGACAAGCAAAAGCTGAGACAGTTTGCCTCTCATAAACCACCTCTACAGAATATCTTAAAGGGACTGCTCTAGAAGGAAGCACTCCTAAGGCTAAAAAGATGTCACCAGAGAAAATAAAATCATAGCAAAGAAAGCACACCATCCAAATACTAAGTACAGGCAAAGAATAAAACACCTAACATATAAAGAATGGAGGAGGAAGAATAAGAAAGGAGAGAAATAAAGAAACATAAGACTGTGTGTACAATAACTTAACAAGAAAGTTCAGTTAGATTGTTAGATAGTAAAGAAGCAACCCTTGAACCTTTTGTAACCAAGAACCTAAAGCCAGCAATGGCAATAAGTACATATCTATCGATAATCACCCTAAATGTAAATGGACTGAATGCACCAATCAAAAGACACAGAGTAATAGAATGGATAAAAAAGCAAGACCCATCTATATGCTGCTTACAAGAGACTGATCTCAAACCCAAAGAGATACACCAAAAAAAAGTGAAGGGATGGAAAAAGATATTTCATGCAAACAACAAGGAGAAAAAAGCAGGTGTTGCAGTACTTGTATCAGACAAAATAGACTTCAAAACGAAGAAAGTAGCAAGAAATAAAGAAGGACATTACATAATGATAAAGGGGTCCGTCCAACAAGAGGATATAACCATTATAAATATATAGCACGCAACACGGGAGCGCCGGCATATGTGAAACAAATACTAAAAGAATTAAAGGAGGAAATAAAAAAGCAACGCATTCATTTTAGGAGACTTCAACACACCACTCACTCCAATGGACAGATCAACCAGACAGAAAATAAGTAAAGACACAGAGGCACTGAACAACACACTAGAACAGATGGACCTACAGACATCTACAGAACTCTACACCCAAAAGCAACAGGGTACACATTCTTCTCAAGTGCACATGGAACACTCTCCAGAATAGACCACATACTAAGCCACAAAAAGAACCTCAGTAAAGTCAAAAATACTGAACTTCTACCAACCACCTTCTCAGATCACAAAGGTATAAAACCAGAAATAAATTTAAAAAGAAATCAAAAAGGCTCACAAATACATGGAGACTTAACAACATTCTCCTAATTAATCAATGGGTTAATGACCAAATCAAAACAGAAATCAAGGAATATATGGATACTAATGACAACAACACAAAGCCACAACTTCTGTGGGACACAGCATTGGCAGTTCTAAGAGGAAAGTATACTGCAATACAGGCCTATTTAAAGAAGGAAGAACATTCCCAAATGAATAGTCTAAAGACACAATTACTGGAATTGGAAAAAGAAGAACAAATGAGGCCCAAAGTCACCAGAAGGAGGGACATAATAAAGATTAGAGAAGAAATAAATAAAATTGAGAAGAATAAAACAATAGAAAAAATCAATGAAACCAAGAGCTGGTTCTTTGAAAAAATAAACAAAATAGATAAACCCCTAGCCAGACTCATTAAGAGAAAAAGAGAATCTACACACATAAACAGAATCAGAAATGAGAAAGGAAAAATAACAACAGACCCCACAGAAATACAAAGAATCATAAGACAATATTATGAGAATCTATATGCTAACAAGCTGGAAAACCTAGAAGAAATGGACAACTTCTTAGAAAAATACAACCTTCCAAGACTGACCAAGCAAGAAACAGAAAAACTAAACAGACCAATCACCAGCAATGAAATTGAAGCAGTAATCAAAAAACTACCCAAGAACAAAACCCCTGGACCAGATGGATTCACCTCTGAATTCTACCAGACATATAGAGAAGAAATAACACCGATTCTCCTTAAAGTTTTCCAAAAAATAGAAGAGGAGGGAATACTTCCAAACTCATTCTATGAAGCCAGCATCACTCTAATACCAAAACCAGGCAAAGACCTCACCAAAAAAGAAAATTATAGACCAATATCCCTGATGAATGTAGATGCAAAAACATTCAACAAAATATTAGCAAACCCAATTCAAAAATACACCATGATCAAGTGGGCTTCATCCCAGTGATGCAAGGATGGTACAACATTCAAAAATCCATCAACATTACCCACCACATCAACAAAAAGAAGAACAAAAACCACATGATCATCTCCATAGATGCTGAAAAAGCATTTGATAAAATTCAGCATCCATTCCTGATTAAAACTTTCAACAAAATGGGTATAGACGGCAAGTACCTCAACATCATAAAGGCTATTTATGACAAACCCACAGCTAACATCATACTTAATGGCGAGAAGCTGAAAGCTTTTCATCTAAGATCGGGAACAAGACAGGGATGCCCACTCTCTCCACTGTTATTCAACATAGTACTGGAGGTCCTAGCCACAGCAATCAGACAAAACAAAGACATACAAGGCATCCAGATTGGTAAAGAAGAAGTCAAATTGTCACTATTTGCAGATGACCTGATATTGTACATAAAAAACGCTAAAGACTCCACTCCAAAACTACTAGAACTAATATCTGAATTCAGCATAGTTGCAGGATACAAAACTAACACACAGAAATCTGCTGCTTTCCTATACACTAACAATGAACTAATAGAAAGAGAAATCAGAAAAACAATTTCATTCACAATTGCATCAAAAAGAATAAAATACCTAGCAATAAACATAAAGAAGGAAGTGAATGACCTGTACTCTGAAAACTACAAGACACTCCTAAGAGAAATTAAAGAGGACACAAACAAATGGAAATGCATCCCATGCTCTTGGCTAGGAAGAATAAATATTGTCAAAATGGCTATACTACCTAAAGCAATCTACATTTCAATGCAATCCCTATCAAAATACCAACAGCTTTCTTCAGTGACCTGGAACAAATAATTCTAAAATTCATATGGAACCACAAAAGACCCCGAATAGCCAAAGCAATCCTGAGAAGGAGGAATAAAACAGGGGGAATTACGCTCCCTGACTTCAAGCTCTACTACAAAGCTACGGTAATCAAGACAATTTGGTTTTGGCAAAAGAACAGACCTACAGACCAGTGGAACAGAATAGAAAATCCAGACATTAACCCAAACATATACAGTCAATTAATATTTGATAAAGGAGCCTTGGATATACAATGGGGAGATGACAACCTCTTCAGCAGCTGGTGTTGGCAAAACTGGACAGCTACATGTAAGAGAATGAAACTGGGCTACTGTCTAACCCCATACATAAAAGTAAACTCAAAATGGATCAAAGACCTGAATTAAGTCAGGAAACCATAAAACTCTTAGAAAAAAACATAGGCAAAAATCTCTTGGACATAAACATGAGCAACCTCTACATGAACAAAGCTCCCCGGGCAAGGGAAACAAAAGCAAAAATGAACAAGTGGGACTATATTAAGCCAAAAAACTTCTGTACAGTAAAGGACACCATCAGTAGAACAAAAAGACATCCTACAGTATGGGAGAATATATTCATAAATGACGTATCCGATAAGGGGTTAACATCCAAAATATATAAAGAACTCACACACCTCAACAAACAAAAAGCAAATAATCCAATTAAGAAATGGGCAGAGGACATGAATAGACACTTATCCAAAGAAGAAATTCAGATGGCCAACAGGCACATGAAAAGATGCTCCACATCGCTGATCATCAGAGAAATGCAGATTAAAACCACAATGAGATATCACCTCACACCAGTGAGTATGGCCAACAGCCAAAACACAAACAACAACAAATGTTGGCGAGGATGTGGAGAAAAGGGAACCCTCCTACACTGCTGGTGGGAATGCAAATTAGTTCAACCATTGTGGAAAGCAGTATGGAGGTTCCTCAAAAAACTCAAAATAGAAATACTATTTGACCCAGGAATCCCACTCCTAGGAATTTACCCTAAGAATGCAGCAGCCTAGTTTGAAAAAGACATATGCACCCCTATGTTTATCGCAGTACTATTTACAATAGCCAAGAAATGGAAGCAACCGAAATGTCCATCAGTGGATGAATGGATAAAGAAGTGGTACGTATACACAATGGAATATTATTCAGCCATAAGAAGAAAACGAATCCTACCATTTGCAACAACATGGATAGAGCTAGATGGTATTATGTTTAGTGAAATAAGCCAAGCAGAAAAAGACAAATATCAAATGATCTCACTCATATGTGGAGTATAAGAACAAAGAAAAAACTGAAGGAACAAAACAGCAGAAGACTCACAGACCCAAAAATGTACTAACAGTTACCAAAGGGAAAGGGACTGGGGAGGATGGGTGGGAAGGGTGGGACAAGGGGGAAAAAGGGGCAGTATGATTAACAGACGTAATATTGCGGGGGCGCGGGGAGGGCTGTACAACTCAGAGAAGACAAGTAGTGATTCTATAGCATCTCACTAGGCTGATGGACAGTGACTATAATGGGATTGGTGGAGGGCACCTGATGAAGGGGGTAGTTTAATAACCATAATATTGCACATGTAATTGTAGATTAATGATGCCAAAATAAATTATTTTTAAATTTTTTCAAGCGGAAAAAATAAATAAATAAAAATAAACTTACATGTTTCAGACAATAAATAAATAAATAAAACCCCAAACAGCTTCCTACTACACCATACAGTTCACGTCTAGTCACGGTGACTTCCCCACCTCATAAGCAGAGACTTCCAGCAAGTGGGTTGGTCTTCTGCTTATATTAAACCCCAGGATTCCCATTAGTCCTACAGTTTGTAAATGGAGGCTCTGAGGGGCTAACTATTCTAGTATCACAGTTACTTAGAAGCAGAGTCACATATGGTATAATCATAGAGAATAATGTCTTTAACGTCAAAACAGGCCCAGGTTCAGATTCTGATCTTGCCATTGAACTAGGATTGTGACCTTGGGAAAACTAGGTAACCCCTAACCATCTGCTTTGTCATCCGTAAAATGAAAGTAATAACAGTACTTTTTAAATAGGTTTTTTTAAGAACGAAAGGTAATTAAAAATACTATGTAGCATGGTTATATACTTATAACAAGGTTTTAAGGTGGATAGAATACTAGTTTCATAACAGAAAAGAGCAAAAGGTAAAAATAGGTTAAGTAACTAGCCCCATAGCCCATAACAGAAAGTGCGGAGTTCAGATCCAACCCCAGACTATCTGACTCAAGGGCCTGTGACCACTTCCTTGCTCTAATATAGTGTAGGGTACTTAGCATAGGGACTGGAATATATTAAACACTCAACTCAGAGCTCCTTCTATTATACCATACTTATCCTTCCCTGTTTCCAAAAATGCCTGAAGAACGAAATTCCAAAATGTTCTGCAAAGTGGCACAGACAGATTGCTCAGTTCCCAGGTAACTGCAATGATTTACAGAAAATCAAACTCCTGGAAGGCAATAAGCAATGAGAGGAAAAGCCTTCATTCATTCCTCCTCCGTCCAAAACACCCCAATCTCAGGAGGCCCAGATAAGTTCTCCAGAGGATAATTAAAAAGTATTAGAAAGCAAATTGTATGTGATGGCAATGATCCATGTACTGAACTATCCATAGCCTAAAAGGAGAAAAACACTTATAGAAAGAGAACTTACAGGGGAAAAAAAATCATCCACTAAATAGAATTGTGTTTGGTTTCTGGTAATAATATTAAAAATATTTTGAAGTCATAAATTTTCCCTACTCTGCCTTAACTTCTGGTTAAATTTTATGATTTGCCTTTCCATCTGAATTGAGTTCCTCTATCAGTTTACAAAATAGATTACATTCAGGTTACTTGTCTTCAATATCCAATACTACATTATTTGAAAATTATTTACTTCTCGTTTGGAAGATAATGGAAACATAACAGCCATAGATGGGTTTTATTGGAAAACCAGAAAAAAAGAGTCTCCCGAGTGGAGACTTCTAGGAAATTACTATATAATTCAGTGGTACCATATAATTACTGTATAACTCTGTGATAAATAGCTGATCAATCTACCCTCCATCTTTCAAGATTTTGTTTTTAAGTGTGAAGTTTTATGAACAGATGGGGTTGTCTCTGCTTTGCTGGAAGAATTCCAGTCTAAATTATGCATTAGCTTGTTAAAACAGAAATGAATGACACTCTTTTTAGATTTATTGTTTGGATAAACTTCCCACAAATGGTTCCAAATTTTATTTTACATTCTCGTAGTCTTAAAATAAAGTGACTAATTACTATCTAATCTATTTTACTATTTGTAACTCCAGGGAAAGGAAATCCTGGGGCAAAATACCTCTAAAACTGAAATCAGTCAAAAGGAGAAATAAAGTTTAAAACCTGTTTATTGCTTACAAACCGCAGTCTGGGGGCTGTTGCTCTCTCCTGCTCCAGCAGAAGCAAGCAAGACCTCCCCCCAAACTCTCAGGTTCAGATAAGCCTTCGGTCACCCCGGTAATTACCCAATGATAGGAAGATGAACTATCTTTCTCCACCCCTGATGAACACCTGTTGATATGCAGGTGTACTAAGGCCAGGTGAAATATTCTGGAAATACTACAATTTAACCACACTATTACGTCCTGGTTTTCTTCAGATACAAATAGTAGGCACCTTTTCATTCCTACAGCTTTATCTGTCCAACCTAACTTCTACCCTAACTGAAATCTTAATTCTCTTCTTTTGATAGTGCAGCTGTTCCCATGGCAACAACAAAAGATGTGAGCATATTCTCTGCTGCAGGTGAAAATAATCATACATATTGATAAACCACCCTAAGATACCATTTTCATGTAAATGACCTTATACCAGGAAGAGAAAAGAGAAACTGAAGCAAATAAAGTGGCATTCAGAAAACAGAAGTGCTTGGAATAAAATGTTTTTCAGTGGTTTTAGTGATGTTAAGGAAGGGTCAAATTGAGAGAGAATATCAGATAACCATGCCTCTTGATTAAATATGGTAAATAAAGAGTTATTTCTTTAAAACTTACTGAGAAACAAAGGGAATGAGCTCCCTATTCCAGGGGTACACTCAATTGATGCAGTTTCTGTGTCCCTGGATCAAATTCCTTGGGGACAAAATGAGCTGTATGAAGATAAAAATCAGAAGTGATTCTGGGGCTTGTCTTCAGTATTAGAAATCTTTATGTAGAGCTTTCTAGAAAATGCTCATGAACTTACATTTAAAGAATAAAGTTTGGACCCTGAAATGGAAGCTATCACCTTAAGGCATACCAACTCCATTCACTTCCAACTCTTAAGCAACCATCCATCTCCTGAGGGACCAGCAGCTATTGGGACCTGCAAGCAAAATATACCTGGAAGACATGAATAAGAGAGCTGTGAATCTGCTCCATTTGGGGTCTCACTGAAGCTTACAGGGTAACACTGATGAGCCCTGTGGTGGATACTGCAAAAGGTTTGCCTTCTACCCTAATTGAAACCTTAATTCTCCTCTTTTGATAGCGTAACTGTTTCCATGGCAACACCAAAAGATGTGAGCGCATTCTCTGCTGCAGGTGAAAATAATTATATTGATAGTCCACCCTAAGATCTAGGTGATTGATCTATGACAATTCGAAAAGTCAGTGAGAAAGGATCACTTTCAGTGAAATATGCGAGTTATTAACATTAGCCAAAGAAAAGAAAGGAAACTTACTGGCCAGTTTCTATAGAAGTGAATTGAAGGCAAGTAAGATCCATCAAGTATTTTCATAGCTAAGGTGTATCAAAACCTTAAAGAATATAATTTATGTTATTCCAGACTACAGGAAAATGGAAAGCTTATCAATTTTTATATAAAGCTAACAAATTAAATATACAAGCTTGATTAAAATAGATTAATTTCACTTAGGAAAGTAAAATGCAAGTATTCTAAATAAAATATTAACAGATAGAATTCAGTTACATATCAACAAAAACTCCACACTGGCTGAGTAGGTTTATTACAGGGGAACAAGAAGAGGTTTGAATTAGAAAAATCTATTATTATCATTCAGTGTTTTGGCAAGCTGAAAGAAAACAAATGCTATGACTACATTAATAGATGCTGAAATGGCATTTGATAATATTTAACAGCCAGTATCAACAAAAACCTTTAGGTAAGATAAGAAAAGGTAACCATTCGAGCACTTACTAAAACCAAGAGTAACAATTATTCTCAGTGTCAAAATAACAGAAAGAATCCAATAAAACTCAGGAATCAAGCAGGGGTCTTATTCTCACTGTATTTATTTGATATCAGTTTGAAAAGTCTAGTGAAAACAATGACCTAAGAAAATTAAATCATTGGTATAAATATTGAAAATAAAGATATAAAACAATTTCTATTTTGCTGATTATATGATTTTGTACTTAGAAATCCAAGAGACTTAAAAAGAGAAAAATTATGAGCATTGATAAGAGAATTTATGGAATGGCTGGATACCAGGTAAGGAGACTAAAATCAATAGGTTTTCTCTTCTCTAGTAACATATACCCTTAGAGAAAAAAAGAGGAGAGTATATTCCCTTTAAAATAACAATATAAACTGAATTGAGTAAGAAAGGCATAAGACCTATGAAATCTATGAACTTAATCATCTTATTAATATTTGACCAGGGTGTAATTCAATTTCAGGGAGAAAAAAAATATCTATTTAATGAAATTTCTCCCCACACTGGGTATCCATACTGAAAAAATTAAAGTAATAATCCTACTTCATGTCATATACTAAAAATAATGTAGATTAAGGTGATAAATATAAATATAATTTAAAATTTTTGTTAGGACTCCTAGGGAAGATCTAGACAGAAGCTAATAAAGAACTTTTGTATGGCAGAAGATACTATAAATAAAGACAGTAAACAAGTTATAGATTTAGAAAAGATGTTTGCCATGCAGATGAACAGCTAAGGGTTTGAAAGCTATAATTATATGAAGAGAGCTTTAAAAGTTGACAAGAAACAGGAAACAGACTAAGAAAAATGAGCAACATGTATAAACAGACAATTCACAGATGAGCAAATCCAAATGGCCAAAATATATGTAAACATTTTTTAAAATTTACTAGTAGGGAAATGGGAATGAGTTAACAATAGGCCATCACTTAAAACCTATCAGCTGACAAAAATTTTAAATAGTGATAACATTGACAGTGGAGATATGTGGAAAAAGTATTTTCTACATTGCTAGTGGAAAAGTAAATGGGTACAGCTCCTTTAGAAAGCAATCTGCAAATATTTATTAACATTAAAAATGCATAAAT